>VZRU01004418.1:23255-34649 GCA_013398155.1 Pedionomus torquatus | reverse complement strand
AAAAAAACCAAAAAAAAACCACCAAACAAATTTTGTATATAATTATGTTCCAAAACTTCTTTTGTTTGCATAGCTATAGCTTATGCTCTTTTGACAGATAAGTAATCAGTCTAGAAAATGGTTAATTACTTCATGTGGGATAAGTGGTACCCCTCTAGGATATGCTTCTTTACAGCTTATACATATTGATTGTGTTTTCCTCACTTTTATAATTTTCCTTTTGATGGTCTTCACCACTTTTTGTTCCCTTCCATTGTGTTTTCCTCACTTTTATAATTTTCCTTTTGATGGTCTTCACCACTTTTTGTTCCCTTCCATTGTGTTTTCCTCACTTTTATAATTTTCCTTTTGATGGTCTTCACCACTTTTTGTTCCCTTCCATATTGTGGTTTTAATCCTTCTTTTTGTATGTGCTTTCTTCTCTCTCCTTATTCCTATATCATTATTTACTCTCATGTTTATATCCATATTTCCATCACTTTTCTAAGCTCTTTTTCTCTGTTGTTGTTTTACTGCCTTTCCTTGTGCTCATTCTCTTATTAGCTCGGTACTCTCTTCATAAGGCCAAAGCCCCCTTTCCAGGGCCTTTCTCATCTGTTTTCTGTCAGGTGCAAGATCTGTGTGTCCACGGTGTGCTCCCTTCCATGTCTAGATGGACTTCTTTTATCTTCACTCCCTGCTATGTAGTAAAGAGAAGGATCTGTCTGTCTGGTCTGGAAAGGATGTTTTCTTTTCATAGGTAGCATGGCTGTGTTGTGAAGAGCTTTTCAGCCACATCCACATGCAGGTGGGGGTAGGGAGATCGGTAGGGGTAGGTTGTGATGATATTGCCATCAGTAGTGATGATCCACTTCTTGAAAAATTGGAAGATTCCCTCTTAACCCCAGAAAGCCAGTGCTCCCTGTGACTTGTGCTGCAATGTACATTGTCTGTGGATGTTGTCTGTGCAAGGAGGGTAAGTTTCCCAAGGGTGAGAACAGAGCCAGCTGTGGTAAGGCTTGGAGCTATGGAAGTACTTTGCCTCATAGAAATAACTAAAGAAGAATCACAGACATTTGACTAAGATATAATGAGTTATTTCTGAATGACTTCAATTCATAAACATCTCACATGATAAAAGTATAGTCCTTATCATTTTTCGCAGGAATGAAAAAATCTTATTTTGTTGCTGATTCCCTGAGAAACTGTATTTCAAGGACAGGGGATAAAAAGTCAAAAGACATAATGTCATTGTTCTTCCTTGCCCTGGTTTTGTACGGCAGGAAGCATAGCCTAGCAAGGTGAAAGCTATGGCATTAATAAAGTGAGAACCAACATTACCAACGGACAATAAGTCTGTCTGCCTTAAGTAGGGCTGAATTTAGCACTTCATAATGTCTGCAATTTATGACAATTTAACAGCTCATCTGTTACACTCACTGAAAAGTGTCGGTTTAATGCACAGTTCAACCTTGTAACCCACACAATTTTTTACATGTTGATTTATCAACATGAGAGGAATAAAACCAAAACCAATTTGCAAATTCAGCTTTGAAATAGGAGGACTGCTTCAGAGCACAGCTATTGTTTTTACCCTGTTTCTGTGTAGACACGATCTAAATGCTGTCCTCTAGTACTTCAGAGTAACTGCAGCCCAGCAGGAAAGGCTGACTTCTCCTATGAAGCTGGGACTGTTCAGCCAGCAGAAGAGAAGGCTCTGGAGAGACGTTAAAGCAGCCTTCCAGCTGAAGGGAGCTTACAGTAGAGCTGGAGAGAGACTCTTTGTCAGGATAGGATAGGACAAAAGGATAGGACAAAAGGTAATAGTTTTAAATTGGAAGAGGGCAGATTTAGATTAGATATTAGGAAGAAATTCCTTCCTGTGAGGGTGGTCAGATACAGGAACAGATTGCCCAGGGAAGTTGTGGATACCCCATCCGTGGAGGTGTTCAAGGCCAGGCTGGAGACTTTGAGCAAACTGCTCTAGTGGGAGGTGTCCCTGCCCAGGAGGGTAAGAAGTAAATGATCTTTAAGGTCCCTTCCAACTCTAACCATTCTATGATTTTATTATATAACCTCAGTGTTTCTGCATTCCCAGGCCTCATGTTGAAAAGCGTTGCCTTTTTTTCACACCCACATCTTTTCAGACTAAATGGATGCCCAATTAGAGAATACATCATCATCCTTTCACGTTTGATATTGATTGATTGAAGAAGTCAGGAAGAGACAATCAGATGTAGCAGGCACCACCGAAGTATCCAAAGCTGCCGGGAACCAAACAGCTCACAAATCAGATTGACTTGAGGGATAGCATTGGGGAGGCAGAGGGTGTCTGTGAGAGAGGGGAAATTTACATGGTAAAGATATTTTATATTTGAAAGAAAACTGGTATGTTTCCTTTCATCCAAAACCCAGAAATAGTGTTCTGTTCTTTGCTCACATTGTAGCTACTAAGAAGAACATATATGAAGTTATTAGAAATCTAATACTGTTGCTCCAGGTCCAAGTAGTGTCTGTATTTCCACAAGTGGAGGGGAGGAAAAAAAAAAAACACACCCAACAAAAACCAAGCAAACAGAGTTCCCATGTATACTCCAAAAAGCATACAGAATTATATTTTTCATGGGTTAGAAAAACCTTCGTACAGTTTTGCTATTGTAATATTATCTCCATAATCACTCAAAACATGTACTGGGTTAAGTGACACAGAACTAACTTTCGTTGTAATCCTGGAGAAAACTGCACTTTTAGAACACTCTGAATTAGATCTGAATTCATGGAAATTTTTAATTTATTGCCGGCTAGATTATGTGGGATTCAAGGTCTCAGTGTTTTCAAGTGCTTCCAGGTCAGGTACAAGGGCATTTAGCTCAAGTTTGCCATCAGGATTGTTTCATACCATGACCACCGTATTCAACATAAACTGGAAAAATATGCTGAGTAGTGCTCTCTCTCGATGGTGGTTATCCAGAGAACTCCTTGCAATATTGTCACATTCCCGAGGCCTTCCCTTCCTCCCAAATGAGGAGCACATGAGAACTCCCAGAGCACATGTTTGATCCTACTCTTCATGCACCTGTAAAACTCATGAGCCAACTGTGTGAATGACAATATATGAAACTGTAATTCCCATTTTTTGTCCACATCTCCAGGTTACAATCCCAGGAGCTGAGCAGTGAACTATCAACCAAAGCTAGAAAAGTTCAAATAAACATAGGGGAACAATCAGTAAGTCTCACATCAATGTCATGTCATCCTTGTTTTACAATTGAAGACATTAGGTATAGTTCATGCTGTTCCTTCAAAAACATTTCTGTCTGTGGGGACTCTTGCAGTGTCTGTGGAGCTCGCAGACAGACACATTCATACTTTTCTTCCACACTCCCTTAAGCAGACTTAAACTCCATAGAGAGATGTACCAGAGTAGTTCCATGGAAAAGAAAGATGTTAACCTAGAAAGGATTAAATCTCTTCCCAATTTTACTGTAAAGTGCAGTACAGATAGTTCTCATTCAGTTGGGCACTCTTCCTTTTTCTTGGATAGTTAAAAATTTGAAGAAATACAAGCTAAACATGCTGAGAAGCACTTTTTAAAACGAATAAAATAACAAAAAGAACAAAATAACCATAAGCAGACTACATATCCAGCACTCTCTGTTGCAAGTAGTGGTTGTGGGCATCTTGAGAGTGGAATTCTTTCATAAAGACAGCCTAATGAGGCAGTATATTAATTGTCACAGAAACTTCTCTATTCTTAGTATTTTGCTGACATCAACAGAATGAATGCTCTATTGCCTCATTGAAACAACACAGTTCACAGATTGCTCTGTGAACTGAACTTCAAAAACTGGCAAGGTTTCAAACATCTGCATCCCTGTCAATACTGACAAACAGGACAAGGTAGAAGGGTGAACCTCATCACAAATATAATGTAATACTCATACTAAGTGAAAAAGCACATAAGTTTTGAGGTTTATGATCCTTTGCACAAAGAACTACACTCATTGCTTAATGTTTCGAGTCTACAAAGTTAAAGCCAGCCTGAAAGCAGGTTATCCACAAAGTCTATGCATCCAGCCTTCCTGTCATAGCTTACATGCTGATTTGCAGGATCAAGTCTTGAGCAGCTGGGGAAAGAAATGTGAAATGTCTGCTATTGTGTTGCCCTCTTATGCTGAATCATAGTTTACCCAAGCAGTTTCACTGACTTAACAGGTATTGTAAACAAGGTAGGATATGATAGAACAAAGGGTTCTATCATATTCTACTAGACTAAACAACATTCTAATAAAAAAACAATATAATGTACAGAAGCTAGGAGATTCTAAATGACAGATAGTAAAATTCACATCTCAGCTTGATGAACAAAATTTAGAATTTATGTGAAGTGTTGTAGTACTAGCTAAAATGATGATACTGTGACCAGATCAAGCCATACGTTGACAGCCGTGGCAGGTTATGTATGTGCCTGCATCCCACATATTATTTCAACTTCACCTTTATCCTTTCAGAAGAGGTTGGGAATTTAGATTAATCTAAACCACTAACTGTACAGCACTAGATGTAGCCACAAAATGGGAAGAAGAAACAAAGGTATACCAAGTTTAGGAGGTAAAGATGAAATGCTAGATGTCCAGTTCAGGCTACTTATTTCTTCAAAGAGAAAAAGAGCAGGTAAACTAGTCCAGTATCAGTACCAGTCTAATATCGGTACCCAAAGTACAGAAAAGGCAGGGTCAAGAGTGAAATGGATAAACCTAATTCTATTTTAAATCATGTGTTTAAGTCTCACAATAGTCTGAATGCTCAACGAAGGACTCTGGAGAGTTTGTTCTCCATATATCAATGTATTACAAAATATTTCCAAAACATCAGTGTGTTCATATCAAATTAGTATAACTTTGTATAAATGTTTTGACTTGAGAAAAGTTCATAGGGATTCAGGTGTCCTAGAAATGTAGACCTTATTTTGCTAGTAAAATACTAACATACTGATGACTCAGGTAAATGTTTGAGTGTCTCTGCAGAGCATGTTGCTCTCAGTACTCCTCCTGTTAGATATCCATATGAATGCTTATACTGCACTTAGTTTAGGTATCCAACTGCATGAACATCCTTGTCAACACAGGGACAGAAACAAGGAGGGCTGGAGATAGCACTTCTGCAGACAGAAAAAAATGGTTCTGAGAAGCACTTCTGGCATCCTATTTTTCTCAAATTCAATTTGTTACCTAGCAAAGTTTGTTGTTATTCTTTAAACTGAAGAGTTTTTCTCAACCATAATGAATCTTCTAGAAGAAGATTCGGGCCCTTCATAGTTGTTTATGATACCAAACTTTGCCAGTGATAACCGGCAGATAACTTTTGACTTACAGGTCCAGACAGATAACACTTTTCAAATATATGAGGAAGAATGTCAAAAAGGAAAAATTACTTATGCTAATATCCTCTTCAAGTAAAATGTAAGCCTGTGAACTTATTCCTACAAGAGGCACTTTTCCCAATAAAAAGTGCATTTATTTATTTTAGGGATAAATTACAAAGTATCACTAGACCCATGGTCTAGTGATCTCAGATCTACTCCACAGATCATGTCTGTTAGTCATTTAAAGTGATTAAGTGGTAAGCAACAATGAAATTTCTTCACTGAACAAATAGTTCAAGACCTGTGGCTATTGTTCCATCAGCAGTCTTCCAACAGATCATTCTTGTGCTGTGCAGTGTTCTCTCAAGGTCACTGCCTTCTGTTTCAGTTTGGTGAATACAAAAGCTTTTCTTTTATTGGCAGCTTGGTCCTGCTTCATCATAGTAACATGTCACATTGCTCTTTGTGTGGTTTTTCCCCCTCTAATGTTCTGATTGTGTTGTAAGAAAGAATTTCCCCTGACCACAGCTATATAGCCAGCAACAAATCTGTGTGGCAGGCAGCAAATCCACATTTCCTAGGATATTTCTCACAGTCCATAGAGCTGGCAGCATGTAATTAAGAAACAAACAATAGAAGACAAATTGGGGAACTTATGTAGACTTGAAGAGTCTTCCTTTAGCTGTTGGTTATTTTTCTTTTAAAAGTTTCCACAACAGTAGACACCAGTTTTTGCAAAGTTTTGCTTTAGTGCAGGAAAGTCAAGGAATGAGTGTAGGAGTCCTTGTGGAGATCACACTGCACTAATTCAGTCTGAAGGTAATTGTGCTGAACTGTAAAATTTGACCATACGGCATGCAAAGAGATGATGCGACGCAGAAGGTGTGTCCACTCGTGTCAGCTCATCTGGTTTTTGCTGGTTTTATCCTCCAGATTTTGTCCTGCTCTTTCTTCTCTAAATCAGCTATATCAGACTTACCAGGCAACAAATCTGCTTGGCAGGCAGCAAATCCACATTTCCTAGAGTATGCAAAAAAAACCCCACCTTCAAACCAAAAATTGTGGGGAAAAAAAAAAAAAAAAANGTGTCAGAATGAGGAGACTGTTCTATCAAGGAACAGGGAAAATAGGGCACCTGCAAACAACCCAGTGCATTCTGTAGGAAAACATTTTCAAAAAGAAGAAAATAAGCCTGGATCTTATGATCATATGGAACTTTTGATTTCTTGCCAGTTTTTAAGCTTGCAAGGGGTTCTGAGACTACCATGTAGCCAGGCTCCTGTTCTGCTTATTCCCCCATGTTCTCTGCAAACACAAGGCCTGACGTTTTCTTCGTAATGTAGCAATAAGAACAACCTCTCCCATTAAAGAATGCCCATCTGGATGGAAGAAAATGAGATTTTGGGGCGTATCCTTAAAGTACAGAGGACCCAAGTCTCCTCCCTCAATGTGGTATTCATGCTTTTGGTCTGGTTGTTCCTAAATGTCATTTACAATGGGGCAGACTGCCTTCACACAAGCTGGGACGACCAGCTTCAGACCCAGCTCATAAACTCCTTTCAGCCAGGAACTGGGTTCACCAGCGGATATTCAGCAGGATAATATCTGACAGGCTGCTCTAGAGAGTTAATTAAATCCCTTTCTCTCCACATCTTAGGAAATGAAAAGCTGTAGTAACTAGGGTATCTCCTGAACTGATTACACACTGTATGTTTTCATGTCCTGTGCCTTACAAATCTCTTTAGATTACATGTGTTCCACCTTTATCTTTTATCTTGAAATATTCTTGAATGCTTTAATTACAGCACATTTTAAAATACATATATTAATACATATATTGAAAACCTTCTTTTGAAGCACACTGAGTGTTTCTGCTTTGTAAATGCTTTTCTTGTCCAAACCATAGAGAGTAATTATGGACATTTTCTTTCAAACTTGATTCAGAAGCCAGGACATGTGCTTCCAGAGCCAAGTTCTCTCTCTTCTGCAAAATATTCATGAATTAGATTTTTCTGTAGGCAGAAATCAGTTTAAGGCTCTAATTTACAAGTGATAAAACCTGATTGCTATTCCAACTGGGAACTGACCAACATTTTCCTATATCTGCTACTTGTGTGCAAATTGCTCAAAGGGTAAGGGCAAATTATTTCTAAAATGAAAGAAACTGGACTTGATCTGTACTTGTCCCCTGACATATTCTCCTTTTTTTCTGCACAAAGCAATTACAAGGATTTTTCATATGATATGGCAGTTTACCATCGGCCACCTGCCTTTCTTGTATTTCCAGAGAAGATAAATTTATCGCAATAGAGATACCCACCTGTCATTTGACATGCCAATACAGTGGGGTTCTTGTTAGAAACCAACATCAATCATTTCCTGAGTATAATTAGGATAATGCAAAATGGTTATATGTAGTTATACACTTGGCGTTAAAGCTATAATCTATGGGGGTCCAAGACTTAAAATCCAATCAGAAAGTCCGTCGCACAAATACTTTCTGATCACTTAAATTCATTGTCAAGTAATCCTTCACTAGTTCTGCCATCATTTCTCACTCGTTGCTGTCCCTCCCTTTTTCTTTCTGCTACCTCCTTCAGTTCCTTAATCCTTTCTTTAAAATGGTTCCTGCAACGCCAGGCAGAGCTAGTTCCACTGCTGTAAGAAGCCCTTCCTATTGCTGGTGTAAAAGGAAACTACGTAAATTTATTTCCATTTCTGTGTGAGTGTAAAACAATCTTTTAAATGTAAAGATTACATTGCAATCTTCAGTGCTAATTTTGATGTCTTCTTGTATGTGAAAATTTTGCAGTAGATTATCAAATCTACTGACTTAAGGTTCAATTCAAGTTCCTAATATGAGTCCAGCTTCTTTTGAGGTGGCCCCAACATACCCAAAAAACATTTCTTCAATCATTAAAATAGATAGATCTTTTTATATGTATATAAGGCATTCTTAGGCCTATAATATTAAACTGGAAAAATCCCAATAGAGAAATGGAAAGGGTAGGAGAGCAGAATCTAGCTAATCAGAGTCTTTTTATATTGGGACATGAATTGAAAGATTTGACACTGGTGAGTGCATTACTGTCAGTAATGTAAACATCCATTACTGTCAGTAGTGACTGGATTTAGGCTAAAGATTATGTTGGATTACAAAGCGGATAGACATCATCCCCAGAGTACACAACTAGGACTACGGCTACTTGCTTATAAACGTTTCACTAAAATGTGTAATTGTGTAGAAGCAGAGCATCTTGTCTTTGATCAATATGCCTATCTGCAGAATTCTCTGATGTTAATAACACAGATCAACTGTCAGGACTTAGGATATTATTAAATGTTTTCAGTTGAGAAGGAATGGGAGGATAGATTCCTAAACACCAAAGCTATAACTTGTTTTCCCTGGTTCGGCCCAGTAATTAATACAGTTTGTCTGACTGCTGTCTCTATGGTGAGGTGCTCTCCACAGGCACTGCAGAAAAGAGGCGTTCTATCCCAAGACAGAGGTCATGCAAGGCTGCCTGGAGACAGAAGTACTTTAAGGGAGAGAAAAAGATAACAAGAGAACAAATAGGCTAATTTTAACACTGAATCCTCTCTCAGTATTTATAGATCACTGGCAGGTCGCTTGGTGAAATCAGTTTTGAAGACTGTTCAGCTTTAAAGGCTGACCAGGGCTGCCAGATAGCTCATGTTGTCATGTGAGCAAGTACAGGATGATTTCTCAGCAACTTTATGAGAAATGAAGGGTTTTTTTTTCAATTTCCCCAAAAATGTCAGGAAAAAAAAATCCATATCTTTCTTCATACTTGGTATTAGGTTTCTGATTCCAGCAATAAGAATATTTGCCATGTAAATCTTTACAGACACTTTTAAATAATCCATCAAACTTTCCAAACCTTTTATCTTTCCTCTCTGCCAGTCATCACAGAAACATCGTTCATCAGAGCTACTAGGAAGGTACCACAGTTTGCTTCTGCACTATTAGAAAACAACATTTATTTTATAATTTCAGGAGTGGATCCCTAGCACCTAAAAGAAAAACAGTTAGCTATTATTGTTGTGAAAGCGACTGCCCATTATAAGTTATTGAAACCAGTGTTGGAAGGTGGATAAATTGTAACTACTCAAACTCAAATTTTTCATGGTATTTATATTGTCATTTTCCTTAAGAGATCTTGTTCCTGTACAGGAAAGAGTCAGAAAACGTGGCCAGAGGCAAACAGATAGCAAAGGGAACCTTAAACACTGATTTTGGGGAACTAGTTCAGTCAAACAATATCAGGAAAATGTAGCAATTAGCTGATTATAAAACAAAAAGGGGTGAAATCCCCTTAACATATGGAACTATAGTTAGATTAAGAACAGACTTTTTACAGGCAATTTAGTTTCCCTCAGGGAACAGTTTTAGCCACAAAAATCTTGAGGAAGTATAATACTGAATATAAAAATGCAGGTCCTACAGCTTCAGAAATTAGTAATGACATTTAGAAGAAGGGCAAAAACAGTGCTGCTGGTGTGCGCCTAGTTCTTTTTAAATTAAAAAATAAAAAAAAGCCGTTGTGCAGTGATCTTTGAAAACTGTCCAAATTGATCACATAATCAGGTAATTTTATTGTATGTTACAACCTGGGACCTAATCTTGCAGAATCCTGTATGTCTGGGGCCTGGGACTAGTGAATTCTCACTGCCTCCATGTGTGCATGCTGTACTCATCATTATTTCTACTTACAGAGGAAAGCTATCTTTTTCTGGATAAATACAGTTGGATTTCTATCACTATTTTAACAGACTCTCTTTAATGTCACAGATACAACTCGAAGTTTCTTTCATGTTGGTATTTTGTTTTCCCCTTCTACAGACTCTGATGTCTGATGAAACAAGGTGAGAAGCACAAACTGAATCTTTGAACCTACACTGATGAACTGTTTTAAAGCTCTCTCAGAGCACACACCTTGGGTACAAGATTAATATTCTTTCATAGTTCCGTCCTATTTCCGTGCATCATTTCCTCTCAATCATATAGTGTGTATATGTAGTATAACTTGCTGAATCCTGTTCAAACATGTCAAAAGTCTCTCCTAAAGGCAGTGATGCTGTGTTATCTAAAGGATAGTGTGACAAATCCATGTACTCTTTGGAATTAAATCAACAAGTGATCAAGCATTATAAATGCATACTTATATGCACATTAATAGTGAGGAAGTAAAAAGGATTCATGCATTTTCAGAAATATTTAGAAGAATTCTCAAACCAAAGCTCTTCATTTACATAGTACAGATGCAGTAGGCCTACTGCTACATTTAGTTAAAAGTAGGCCTACATAAATCATTCCTGTCTCTTTAAAAAAATTTACAAAAATTTATTCTTATACTGGAAATTGATGAAAAAGTTCAAATAGTTTTCTTTCAGTGAGGAGGAAAGAAGGATGAGTTTTCATTATTCCCATGCAAAACAAAATCAGGTGGGAAAAAACAGATTGTATGAAAATAACTGGCTCACTTCTACTAAGAGGCTGGGGGATAATTCAAAGGGAAATTACATTTCAGATTGTAATTTTTTTAAAGCAGGTCTACAGCCTTCAACACACAGGTGTTTGTTGTATTCCTCTATAGCTAATAAAACCACTGGTTATCTTTTGTGAAAATTAAAAATATTTTCTAAATGAAATAATAAAGTATAATTTGTTCTTCTGAGCAGGTCAAGAGAGATACCTGGATTTTCGGCAGTAGTTAGAAAAGACAGTGCTGGAAAGGGAAGCTTCAGCAGCATCAATCTTCATTTGTCCTTCCTGCCTCGCTGGGACAAAATGAAATCTCCACAGCTCTACTTCTTCTCCCACTTTTCACATTAAGACACTCCCTGCATGCCTTTCATCTAAACATCCCCTTCTCGTGGCAACAACAGAGCTGTGTACACATCATTGACAACAGCTTTTTGTGTCTGACTTTGCTCTTCAGGACATGATACTTTTTTGACAACAAAAACGCATTTATATATTTTATTAATTCAATTTTCATAGTAATATAATTTGTAAGTCTGAAACA
>VZRU01004417.1:219439-231564 GCA_013398155.1 Pedionomus torquatus | reverse complement strand
CCTTAACTTCTTGTTCTCTGCAGGTATTTTCCCAAAGCCCGATAGGAAACGTAGCCCCGGTGGTATTTGTGACACCGGAGCAAGCTTCCCCATCCAGAAAGACAGTGGAGATGGGAGTAAAGTGCACAAGGAAACAAAACCAAACCAACCAAACATCAACAACTTGTTTAGTGCCTGAATCTTGTAAATAGTCCACAAATTTGTAAACACTGTATTCCTCTGTGTTGGTATCTATTGTTTCGGTCTCTCCATTTCGTATTTCTAAGCGTAATCTGTGAAGTTCAACCCATCTTACCCTATTTTCCCTCTCCAGCCACTCTCAGTGTGCATGTGTTAGTGTTACAGCTAGCAATGTTATTCTTCCGTGACTCACAAATTTCTAATTTTATTAGAAATATTAATTTAACCACCTTTTAAATAAGAAGAACGTAAATATACTTTCTCCCCCCTTCCCTTTTCAGTTACCTAGGCTCCTCAAGATTTTTTTTTGCAACACAACGTTGCTTTCTCACACATGGAAAAGATCTTCTGCCCTCCCAAACAAATTCAGAGCTCTTCAGAAGTGTGATCCCCCCATCGGCGGGGATTGCTGAACTTGCCAGAAAACCTCAGCAGGAAAACCTGTGCCCCATGCACGCACCAGGTAAATACGGAGAGGGACTCTTCAAGGTGGTAGAAGGTAAAACTTTCTGCTGGGGAGGTTTGCGTGAAGAGCATCTTCATAACTTGGAGCTATCCCTAAATGTTCATGGAAGTAGTGGAAGAATGGAAGGGAGATGGTTTGAATGTCCGTCTTTTATGCTACCCAGCCAGCAAACAAGCACCTATCAACAGAGGCTTTGTTTGCAAATATATCAGGAACATCCCGAAGGTGCACTTGGGGAACGTAACACAGAGGAAAAAAATAAATAAATTATAGAACTGACTCTGTCTGTAGACAAACAAGGACTTCAGGACATGGTCACCACGTGTTGAAATGCTTCCAGACCTACTTGCTGGTGTCCCTTAGTCTCTTAAGCCAACACAACAGCTGGCTGCCAGGGTACCCCACTCCTCTGCACCCTCCAGACCAAGATGTGGGAAAAAGGTGCGTATCTAGCCTAAGGAAGAAAAACGTTCTAGAAAACTCTTTCTTTACGTTCCTGGGATACCAGCTACATGTGCCTTAACGTGACTTATGGGGTGCAAAAAGTGCTCTGGAGAGCTGCACACTTCTGACAGCCTAACGCTTCGTAGGAATCACCTCTGATCAATAAGCTGGAAATACCCCATTTGAGTCTTTATTTACTCGAATGATTCACACTGAATTCTTTCTGCTTTACCAAGTATTGAGAATGATGTTAGCTTTCTTGCTGCGGAAAACTCTTCCAACTGTATTTACAAATTTTCAGTTAGTGAAATTGGGTGGGTAATAATCTAGCACTGAGTAGCTCTTCTTCTGTGACCGGCCAGTAAGATTTGCCTTCTTGTGAAACGAGATTTTTGTTTGCACAAGTAAACTTTTCAGACCTCAAAACCTTAGTGGCAAAATCCTTACGGCTTCACTTGCCTTTTCATATAGGCTATTTCTTTGTCCAAATTCACAAGTAGCATCCATAAAATATCTAAGGTCAGGACCTTGAGATTTTGCCAAATGCTAGGGACATCTCCTAAGATGTTACCAGACAAGCAGCGTTAAATGAGAAGAACCACACAAAGACCAAAGAAGGAGCTCAGCCTTTGTTCACTATAGCAAAAACGCCCTTAGGTTCTGCTCAGACGGCCAAATGATCTAGCTTTGCTCCCCCCCAAGTTTGTTTCTTTTTTTGCTGCTTGCACTACTTTATTGTAGCTCATCCACAGTGATTAAAACTTTCTTTTAATTTAGAAAGAGGTCTCGTGCTCTATTTTTACTGCAAGGAAAACAACCGACTTCCCCTCCCCCCCAGCAAAAAGCAGTGCAGGAACCCAGTCCCTGGCAGCTGCTGCTGACTTTAAGCACCATATATAAGGTATTAAACCACCCACTTTATGTTCTAATAACATTAACAGTCTCACATGAACCAGGACATTCAGAGTTAAAGCTGAAATTCTCTCCTTAAGTCACCACATTGTGTCTAGGTACAGTATTGCAGCACTTAATCAGGGGGCCTCAGAGCAGTGGGGGGTTCATACCATATGTGCTATAATACCTAAGCACAGCGGGGTGAGTTAAGGACAGAGGTTTAGACTTAAGTCTGAATTTCTTAGGTTTTGCCAGTCCCATGCTTAATGTGTTTTGGGAAAAAAAAATAAAAATTGCACCGTGTGTGTCTGGAGAGTTACTTTCCTCTTAAAAAAAAAAAAAAAAAAAAGAAAAAAGAAAATTAAAAAAGACATGTTGTGGGATGAGGGGAAAAGCCAGGATGATTTCTTCAGGTAAGATGAAAGCAGGTATCCATCACCAACCATCTACAGTGTAGGCATGGACACGTTGATATTGTACAAGCATTTATACAGCTTTTGAAAGCATTAACTTCATCCAGATGTTAATAAAGCTGTATTAAAAATACTGTTTTGACATGAGCTTTATAGTTTTTAAACCGTTTATTCAAATTATATCACGTTGGGTTGTCTGAGCATCTTCCAAGCCCCAGGTTTGATGTGCACTGAAAAATACACTCTCTAATTAGTTGATTACATTTTAAAACCCAATATTATTTGTGCTGGTGTTGTGCTTCTTGGCAACTCTGTTATCAAATATATATTTGCTATGTATTAAATAAGCTTCAGGCTCAAAATTGATCCTCGTAGACACCCCTGAAACAACCTGCAAGAGGGTGAGGAGACTAAATTTGCCGGCTGCCTTGCCAGGGCAGCTCTACTTATCTCTTTACTGATATCATGGGAAGGCAGAAAAATAGACTCTTTACTTCTTCCCAACATAACAAAAGATAAAACATATTTAAACATTCTGTGCCTACACATCCTCAAATCTAAATAAGAATTATAACAGAAGCTGAATCAAAACTGTACAGCTAGTCTTAGTTTCTAGAAGCAACGCTTCTCCAAGGGACATCTCATCTGTGGTTATGGTGAACGTTTTTGTTTGTTAAACAGTTTGCAGTCTCATTTACGTGTCTGCTATTCCTACAGGAAAGTAAATTTCCACAGTACATACTCCTTACCTTCTCCTCAAAAGAAATTCACTGGCCCTTGAGTCAAAATCTCTTTTCACAAGTAGAAGGGAGATCCTTTGCTGGAATTATTTATTATTGCTGCATCATCTGCAAGTGAAATCAATTGAAGAGTAAATGAGCACCATCCAAGGAATGTTGCCCTTCTCTCGCTAAGGCAGGCTTGGTGTAAGGTCTGAAATAATGAATTGAAGCTTGGCAAACAACCATCAACTCACCTGATGATTTTTAATGTGGGAAACCAGCAAGGCCTAAGGGGAATATCTGAGACAAACACATGATACACGCTCTCAAGAATAACCCCCTTTGAAAACAGAAGTTCACCTCTTCAGAGAAAAGCTCATTAAAAACTAGCAGATCTCAGTGGTTTTATTGCAAACCAATCAACCTTAACCTGTAAAGGAGTCTGACCTCACCCAGATTCATGGGTCTTCTATTTTTGACTTTACCTGCTAGTGATAAGAATTGATTTCAAAGGTTCTAAAATTAGCTGTGTGCATCACAGAATGGTTATAGCATGTCTCGGCAATGTTGCAGTTTTACACGTTTTGCTGTTCTGTGTGTGTTCTCTAATTGGAAAAGTGTAACCCTTAAATCCAGGAATCGGTGACTGAGTTAACTTCCCTCCTGAAGGAGTGCTTGGAAATCGACTTCCTCATAAGTGAGGTTGTTTCCCTGGGATGCAGGTGGAAACTGGAGTGTAGTTCTCATAAAGTTAACAAGGTCACTTTGCTGGGCTCAGGCCTCCTGTAATTTAAGTCACCTATTGCCCATGAAGGTAGGTAACATTCTCTGTCACTACAGATCAGTCCTCCAAAACCAGAGCGGTGATCTTTTGCAGGTTTATCCCACCAAAAATGAACGGAGTAATAAATGCCCCAAATGATCAGAAACAGAAGAGGTTTTAAAAAAATTAAATGCTCATATACTGATATAATAAAACAAATGTGTAGAGTGGGTAAGGATTCTGTGCTTTTCTATTTAAGCATTTTGTACTGGAAGATCTAAACACATTCCTAAAAACATCAGCACAAGCAGGCAGCACCGAAACCACAGAGATCACACCAAAGTTAGTAATCCAGAAAGAAGGCACCCCCTATGTCTTGTTTTTATCTCTAACACCTTTTAGCTTCTTTTCCTCACACGTCTACCCTCCCTGCTTTTAGGCTGGAAGGAACTGTGAAGTGGTAAAAGGAGTTTGTGCTCATAAAGGTTTGATGGCTCGACCATCTGGCTGGGAACGCTCATAAAGGAAGCCCTGCAGAGGTTAAGGAGGTCAGAGACTACACAAGCCGGGGCTGAGGTGGGTCCCGGTGCTCTTCTGACTGGCACCCAAATTCTGTCCAACCGGTTGTAAGGTGCTCTTGTCAACCTCTGAAGAAATGTGTCTCTGTGGACTGCTGGTAAGCGTCACTTCTGTCTCACTTTCATAATTCTATGGAAAAAAAAAAAGAAAGGAAATGTCTCTGCCTGTGTCCTGTTGTAATGGCTTCCATCCTCTTCCAGTGCTCAGCTCATTAACAAGTGACCTGAAGGCAGGGGAAAAAACCCACAACTTTTGTATAATGGAGCCTTGCTGTTTAGAGACTATAAAATTAAACAGGCCTGGTTCACTTAAAAAAAGAAAAAAGAAAAAAAAAAAAAAGAAAAGGAAAAAAAATTACAAAAATGTTCTCTTCAACACTTGACTACCCAATTTTAAAAATCAGCTACACAACAGGTACCTGGGTAATATGTTCGTGCATTTGCAAATTATTTTTCCCCTCTAGAAATGTTATCCAAAGCCACAAATGTTTACATATTCTGTGCTATATGCCCCCAAAAGCTTATATTTAAAACCTGTACACGCAAAGTTATACTCTTCTGCTGTACTGCTTGCCCTGGCAGCAGATAAGTGCCCAGCATCAGGTTTATGAATTGCAGGCTTCATTAGCCTTAAAATGGTAACAAAGGAAGATGCGTCCTAAAAAGTGTCATCCTTCATCTGAGAGGGTAGTGCCTGACACATTAGGAATCTATATGCTCAATTAACCACTGGCAGGCTCATTTTTTCTGTGCCTCTCACTCAGCCTCTCCCCCCCCAACCCACCCCTTCTCCTAACCACTCCACCCTTCTTTCCGACTGAATCCTTCAGCCCTTGCGTCGATGGCCCTGACTAGATGCAAACACTCAATTATGGGGTGGCTTGAGGGGTTGCTTTTGGCTCCTACTTGTTCTCTCTCTACCCATTCCCAGTGAATAACCAAAGAATCTTGTTGCTGGGTTTTGCTTGTGATGACCAACAGTGAATAGGTTCAGCTCCTTTGGCATTGAAAGTTTGCTCACAAATTCAAAATCTCCCTTGGAAATTAACATAGTTTGGTGATTAAACTGTAATTTGTATTCACAGCTCTTAAGAGTAAGAACACTTTCTGAGAAGGCAAAGTCTTTGCCATAAAAAAAAGAAATAGTATTTATATCAGCCTAGGACCAGTTTGTGAATCCAACATTTGAATCTGGTGACGATTTGGTGTTTTCCCCCCCCATTATTTAAATATATCCGTAATCATACAAACAGCCTTACAGAAACACTTTCAGCAGTCACAGTTTTGGATGGGAGGAACAGACAGGGGGGGAAAAACAACCCCAGAAATAAGAGATGGAAAGTTAACAGGTAGGAAACACAGCCAATCAGAACAGAAAGACAGTGTCCTAAATGGTTAATCCTCCATAACTATTAGCATACACATGATTAACTGTATAGTAGACCTGATTAAGTGTGTCTGTACATTATGCTAATCCGTGCATGCTGATTGGCTGACCTGATTAATGGTACACCAGGCTCCGTGCCGTGATGGAAGGACGATGTGCCGGTCTCACAGCCTCTCTGCAAAGAAAGCAGGGGAAAATAAGAGAGCAGTGTACAGCTAGTTACCCAACACGCAGCAAAGGGATGAGAGAGAGAGGTCATTCTCCGTGAGTCTGAGCACTAAGTTTGAGATAGAAAGTTTAAAGAGAATGAAAATGCTTTTACAGTTTTGCTTCCTAAAATTTAAGTCTGTCTTTAAAGTTATTTTTGTGTGCAGGTCAGATATTTACTTATTCCAGTGTTTGCTTGTGCTTCTCTCTCCTGGCACTAACATGCGTGGGACATATATGCAGAGGAAAATACAAATGCTCTGTACTAACTGCCTTGAAAAATCTTTCCAAACAACTACATTATCACCAGTCTTGCACAGAGTTATGTAATTTTCAATCATACTTTTAAATCAACTCATTTCACCTAGCTATTAAGGAGTAATTACAAGTATTTCTGAAGTCCACAGAGGATGTGAAGAGGAGATTTCAGGGGTGGGTTTGGGAGTGAAGATAAAGCTTGAAAATGCAATTCGTTTTTGCCCCCCACCCTGTCTGCCTGTAAAAACAGATGATGTATATTTAGCTATATGCTCCTGCCTGTTATTGAGTTATTGACACTGAAAGTCAGCAGTCTTATTAAGCTGAAAAGACTTGTTAAATGGCTTCAATAGAAACTTCATGTTTAGACAAATAAGTTAAAACAGACCTGTGCTTTGTTTCTTTCTCCTTCAAACATACTCTGGTCTACATGTATTAGGTGGACATTTAGCATCTAAAAAAGTAAAAAATGGACATCAGTGTAAGAATATGAAATATCTAGAAAGTCTGTGTACTATTGATACACACCATCTGTTCTAGGTCATGTACATTTCATGTACATTTTACATGTACATGTTTTAGCCATGTACATTTATCCAGAGCAACTTCAGGGGATTAAACCTCTGGCCTTTAAAGTGCTGAGACCAACTCAGCCCTTGTGTTCATCTCATCATCTCATGATGCTAGTCATGGCATCGTGTCTGTAAGCAACTGTTTTACACAAAGACAACAATGAGAGGATCCAAACATCATCAATGATGTGCAACTGGTGAGGTATTTTTAATTGGTTAAATTTTATTAAGTGAAGCTATTATACTTATTTCACAGAATCATAGAATGTTTAGAGTTGGAAGGGACCTTAAAGGTCATCAAGTCCCACCCCCCCTGCCATGGGCAGGGACACCTCCCACTAGAGCAGGTTGCTCAAAACCGCATCCAGCCTGGCCTTAAACACCTCCAGGGATGGGGCATCCACAACTTGTGGATGCAACCTGTTCCAGTGCCTCACCACCCTCACAGGAAAGAATTTCTTCCTAATATCCAATCTAAATCTCCCCTCTTCTAGTTTAAAACCATTACCCCTTGTCCTATCACTGCACTTCCTGACAAAGAGTCCTTCTCCAGCTCTCCTGTAGCTCCCTCCAGATAGTGAAAGGCTGCAATAAGGTCTCTTTGGAGACTTCTCTTCTCCAGGCTGAACAGCCCCAGCTCCCTCAGCCTGTCCTCATAGCAGAGGTGCTCCAACCCTCTAATCATCTTCCTCTAATTATGAACTTATTTAGTTCTAGTAATTAATTATTATCTCTAGAATGATTCAAGGGATGTTTATATTCACTACTAGTAAAAGGTTCCTAGATGCTTAGGCTACCTATAGAATACATTGGAATAGTAACTGTATCATATACATTGTTAAAACAATCCAAAACTGAGAACAGAGCTACCTAGTCCCAGCCAATATGAGATGCTGCAGAAGAAGGTACGTCTTAATCAGTCTTTCCTGGCAAATAACAGCTTGTGACCCTGCTGTTTGTCAGATAAAGGTGCAAAAGTGATATTTTTTCATATTTTTAAGAATAGAGTTTATTTATGTCAAAGGAAACAAACAGAATACTTACTTAATGGGCCTCTGACATATCTCCATTTTTGTTTGCAGTAGTTAAACCATAATTTCCTCCTAGATATGTGGCATGGAACAGGAGAACATTTTGAACGTGATATTCTGTTGATTAACAGAGAGGGAAAGTTCATGAGACAGGCATACGTATGTGATTTACCTTCATCAAAAGTTTCTAAAAAGTGGCTGATGCTTTCTCTGTGTGATTTGTTTTTGTGGAAGCACTGCTTTGAATGGGCACAGCAAGTATGGTAGATGCAGATATGAGCAAAGAGTTCTCAGGCAGTAATTTACTAGGGAAAATTCTCCCTCTCTTTACTTGAAAAAGTTACAGGCAAGTTATTAGTTTGCAAAATATATTAATTTACTGCCTGCAGTTTCTCGAATCGTTAACTTTTCAAAGTGTTTCGGGTTTAATCCCAATTATTCAAATTTCAGCTGAGTCCTGTAAGTAGCTTGGCACTCTTCACCAAAGGAAGAGGCACCAACATAGTTCTGCTGCAAACACCTCAAGGAACTGCATTTGTGTATTTAACAAACACATAGCCAATACTGCAAGTAGTTTTCTCCTAGGATATTTGTTTCTAAAACATGATGATCTGGCTTTGCAGCTTTTTAACTGTGCCTTTATTGTGTCCAAGAAGGAGGCGTTTGAAGCTTAAAATCAAAGTTTTAGTTAAAAGCGGTAAAACAATCACTTGGTCATCTAATAATCTATGCACATTTCTAAAGCTCCACCAAGTCCTCCTGGAAAATAAGGTAAGCCAACACTCTTGGATTCCATCCCAAAGGAAATTCATGGGCTCCTGTATTTATGCTGCGGTTTTATCACCCAGTCCTTTCTCCACTTCTAAGCGGAATCTTTATTTTAAGACACTTAGCCTTTAGTGAACCAAGGAGAAGAAACCAAGGGGTGAAAACTCTGAAGCCAAGGATACCTCGAAAGGAATGCCTTCAGGCCAGTGACCTGCTGCTTAACCCCGGGATTCATTTGCTCAGATATTTCAGGTGACTGAATTGTTGCAGTATGAGGGAAAGAACGAAGTGGGCTTTTAAACAACTAAAAACCACACAAGTTCAAGGTTTGGAAAATATGATGGAAAAGCATGACAGCAAGCAGAGGATATTAATCAAAGCATGCAAAGAAATACATAAACACAGGCTTATTTTGGTCCTGACAGTATTCTTCTGCCTCTGTTATATACAGAAAACCATTGATTCCCCTGGGACTGAACTGGTAAAATACAATCCTTTCCTGTACATCCTGAATCCTCATGTTAATGTCTACCCAAACTTGGAGTCCACATAAGACTTTGAGGGAATATATAAAACGAGGATATTCCTCAGTAGCTAAAGAAGAAAGTTTGAAAAGAACTTAAGTGCCATTAAACTGGTAGCAGTTGCATCTGAGGCATCATGGTTTCCATCCAGACTGGGAAACAGTTGCAGGAGAACTGAGCAATGCCTGTGAATTTAAAAAAAAAAAAAAAAAAAAAAAGGTTGGGTCAGAAGTTCAGCATGCAATTACCTGGTTTTGGTTTCCTGGCTAGAGACAAAGGTAGCCCACCAGCTTGCTGGGAAAGATCAGGAAGCCAACACGCCAAGAGAGAATATGCCTAGACATATTTATTGTTAGGTTGAGAAGGTTGAGATACCTGTTGTCAATAGTTAAATTTTGTAAACATTTTTAAATAAAGTATTGAGGCCACTTGAGAAGACATATATTTCAAAGGGAAACCAGAATTTGCTGAAGAACAACTGTATTGCAGAAGGGGCAGACCAGGAGTCCCTAAAATTGCAGTTGTTTTCTCCTACTAACATGAACTCATCCGGGCTGTGAAACAAATCTGAAAGTTTTGATCATAAAGAATAATTAATGCAGAAAAAATAGGAGAACAGTTGCATTGGCACTAATACAGGATAATTTTCCTACAACCAGTAGAGTCACTCTGGAAATGATGGACAGAGCTGAGAGCTGAGCTTCCTGATGTAGGACTGTAAGAGACGTCTCAACAGAAGCTTTTGTGGTAGCCTCCTTGATTGAAATACATCATCACCTATAATCATGTACTTTCTGGCCTGGAAAGGGCAAGGGTAGGTATGCCGTTCACTTTGCAACTTCCACACCTAACCAGCTGACATGGAATCCCCCATTTCACCCCGCCAGCGTCCTTACCCTTCCTCTCCCATGTGTGCTATAGCAGAAGAACAGCTGTTCGTCTCCTTTCATCTGGGATTCTGCTTTTGTTTAGCCTTGACGACCACAAATCACATCACTACAATGGCTATTCTCGTTGTACCGAAGGCTGTACGGAAAAACAGATCCACTTCAAGGCTACCCTTCGGAAAGCCCAGAGAAGGAAGCGGAGACTAGCGTTTCCCTGGTTCCTAGCCCAGATTCTTTTCTAGCCTGTAATCCATTCTTTGCTCGTACCTGACAAGGTGCCGCATTGAAACTGAAGCCCATGTGCTGGCTGTCAGTTGTGGCTAATGTGCTGTGCAGGATAAAGGGGGAAGGCAGGTGGTGCTGGAGGTGTAAAAGCAGGGACTACAGCCATTGAAATTGTCTCTCTACTAATTGGCAGGAAAAGGGCACTGATAGGCATGGATTGTCAAGATGGCTCCGCTGACCCTTCTGCTTAATCCAAATGAGTAATTAATGAGTGTGTTATGATTAGCACTGCAGTAAACTCTTCACTAGACAAATACTTTAAAGCTCTCAGGCTTTAGCTCACCAGCTGATTGCCATTTGGCTAGCAGATTTGTTTCCCTCTGAGAGGCTGAACACACCCATCAGTTGTGCAGGGGGGAGAACACCGCAAAAGAAATAAAAATTAGAAATCCTACCAAAATGACACCACTGTGAAAGTGGGAATGCGCGTTCTCTCAGCAGAGCTGACAAAACAAGTTATAATATATAGGGCTGTTGTGTATCAGGAGCAGTTAGCAGCTGATGAAGTGAAGGAGGAATTGTGTACTGAGCATCCAAAAAATGTGAAACACATACTTAAAGGCTTCTTTTTGCTTCCTTCGAAAGAATCAGCAAAACAGAAGACAGGAGCCATGAGCTTCCCTTTTTCACTGGGAAGCATCGGTTGGATTTGCAATCATCGGTGATCTTCGGTGCCAGCTCTGCCAAAAATACCAGGAACCCGAAAATGGATTTGTTTGGATACCAGCAATTCCTCATTTAATTAGGATTCCTTGTTAACCTGTGGCTGCTGAGATTTCACAAGAGGCTCTTGTTCATTTGTGGTCAGTTCGGGGAGCAGGGTGTTCTGCTTTCTTGCTTTAATGTCAGCTGAGGCCAAAGGGGCAAGGAAGTTCCAGGATGGTCAGTGTGGGAAGACCAGATGCTCTTGCTTCAGACGTAGGTAACTTTGAGATAAACAGTACTGGGCCAACGGGCTCATGAGAGGTGAAGAAGAGAAGATGCACAGAAATCCAAGCAGCCTGTCAGCTCCAGGAGCAGCCCCAGCACGTCCAGGGAGAGATCCACCAGAACAGGAGAAAGAAGCTAGACAGCTTATTTCACCTGTGTGAAAGGGACAAAAATGGGCCAATTTGTGTCTTCACACTTGCCAGTCAGCCACTTCTGGCCAACTCTGGATTCACGCAATCAGGAAATGGCATTATAAAATAAACCAAAATAAAATAAAATAAAATATCCCACTTGCAAAGCGCATCTCAGGTTTCCCCAGGCAAGCCTAACTCTATTTCACATGCTAATTATAGAGATTATAAAGAAGGGAGACATATGACTGCCACCTATCTCTGCCACTGCCCTTAAAACAAATGTAAAGGACAATTAACAACAGATTAGCTCCATGTCCTAGTTTGCCATGTGAGGATGATCGCTGACCTTCTCATTTCATCCTCATTAGTGTCTCAGGCCAACAGACCCATTGCTCTTTAATCATCACCCATCATCCTTTGCTTCAACACATGGAAACAAATGATGTGTTGCCAGGAAGGTCAGGGGTCAAATATGAGTTTTGTTGTTGCTGGAGTGCAAACTAGAGGCAATGGGGTCAACTTTGGGGCAAATCTTTGCGGCAGTCTGTTTGAGCGGAGAAACTATTTTGAATGCATGAAGCACGACACCCACTGTGTTTTTGTTTTCTCCTTGCAGCTGGAATTTACACAGATTTTTTTTTTATTTTTTTTTTCTTCTTCTTCCCCAATTTTCTATTTTTTT
>VZRU01004417.1:206570-218133 GCA_013398155.1 Pedionomus torquatus | reverse complement strand
AAAAAAATTGAACAAAGCCAGAAGCGCTGCAATGTTGAGGTGGTTTAGATCAAAACACAGTGAACATTGGACCCATCTTCCCCACCAAAAGCCAGCCACCTGTGCCAGTCCATTTTCTGCACAGAGTTCCACGCTTGGTGTCTAATTCAGTGTTTCCTACCTTGAGAAAAATATGCTTTTCATTTAAGTCTGCCTTGAAGAAAATGTTGGTTTAAATTAAATAATAATGAAAAAAAAAGCTCTTGACATTGAACAAGCTGTATGAAACTCTGGATTAGTCTGAGGGCTTTCAAAAAAAAGCCCAAATCCCAGCATTTTTCTGAGTGCTGCTATATGTATTTTGCATTTGTAAGGTTTACAGCCTATTTTTGCCCTTCAGTAATAAGCTGTGCTGCAAATAAGTTGTGTGCAATAAGTAGTGCTGCAAATCAGATAATTAGAGGTGACTGTGATCAGATTTCCACTGTAAATTAAGTATGTGGTAGAATGAGAGTGTGAGTTTTACGAGGGCAAATTTGTACCCATAAAATGAAGTCAGATATACTACAGGTTAGTGAGAGTCGGGTCCAAGGTGAAAAGTTCAAACCCAGATCCAAACTTCTCAAAGTTTGTGGTATGCAATATTCAATTCTATCGTTTTGATTTGAGCCCATTTCTAATTATATTACTGGGTTTCTATAAATCAAATCATATGCAACATTTAAGCTGGGATGTTCAGGCTGGTTAGATTCAGAAAACAAACCCATGTTAGACGTCAGAACTAATTTTTGTAGATACAAAAGTATCAGGATCCATATGGTTCACATTTCTATAGCATAGACTTTTTGCACTAACTAGGCCAAATGTAAGTCTGTGTGACATACATAATTACATGGGCTGTAATTATTCTTATTTCTATTTAACTGCATATCTCCACTACAGCGACTTCTCAGGCTTATTTGGCAATGCAGACAGTTATGGAACTTGTTATCATCTCCCTTCAAAATGAAAGAAGAAATAGTTCTTCCCAACTCTTTGAGATTGCAGTCTGAGCCAGCACCACCATCACGCAGCTCACAAATTCGACGATCTATGTGTCTGCTCCAGAAAACATCCCATCGGTTTGTATTGTCACCCTGGGTTTTCCTTCTGACAACATGTGCTCCTAACAAACTGGAAGCTTTCATGTCCGAAGGTGACTGTTTTCCACCGGGCAGTGGCAAAACCAGAGGACTTTGCTTTTCAAGGTAAGAATATAATCTTCACATGGTGAAAGAGGTCTCCTAATCTTTCAGTAGATAGAAACACAAATGAAAGACTTCAGGTATACAAGAGGAAGTTAGATACAGAGTGGGTTCTCAGTCGGCAAAAGTCCACAAATCTTTCAGGACAGTAAATGCTTTGAAATACAAAAATATGAAAGCTAGCCCAAATCTGGGCTAGTTACTGATGTATCCAAAGCCAATTGACTTGCACTGGGGCTCCTATGACAACAGAGCCTTGGAGAAAAAAAGAAGTAAAGGCTTTTGATTTTTAATTTTCCGATGTTCAGACAAAGAAGCATATCTACCTGCCTGACAGGGAATTGCTGCAGGGAAAAATAGAGGAAACGCCACCCATCAACTGTGAATGAGCGTGCTTTCTTTTAAACCAATTGGTTCCAGTGCAAATAAATTTATCGAAAGCTTCCTGCCTCCTCTTGTAAGTGACGTATAAGAAAAAATAACATTACTGGAAATGTGAGAAGTCAACAAACGCCATTAGAAAAAGGATGGATTTTGTCATCACGGCGAAAGAAGTGTCTAACTCAAAGACATATAAATAAAAAACCTGGCAGGAGTGGAGTGGCCCAGTCTGTTTGGCCAGTGCCTTGACCATTAATACTATAAAACATTCTGAGCCTGCAGTGTCACATGTGCAAAGCTACCAAAGAAGACAGAAGCCTTCACTTCTAAAGGTACACTTAATATATTTTTAAACTATTTTATTCTAGCAATAATGAACACAGCACGGCACATTTCCTCCATTTTAATTACCAGCTGGGACTTTTAGGCCACATCTGCACCTCAGGTCATTGATCCTCTCCCAGCTGGCCAGTAATCTAGAGATGGTGCTCCTGCGCTGAAATCATTATACCTCAGTTATTTTTGACTGGGTAATGTAACGGAGAGAAAACCCAAGTGAAAGGTGGTGAAAGTAGGTGAGTAGTAGGTGAGAAGTAGTAAGGTGAAAATCCTAAGAGAAGCACATAAAGCAATGACAGTGAGTCAGTGTAGCATCTGCAAAGACTATACTCAGTAGTTTCCCTCTCTTCATCTACTTGTAAGACCTACTGAAGAAGGACCAAGACTCTACCATCAGGGTTTTTCAGCTTTCTTTTAACACGGTAGTGAGAGGTGAGGGTACTGCATAGTGATGTGTGGTTTCTCTCCTCGAGCTAAGAGTGTCATTACCAAGAAAAAATGGGATTTGAAATATAGGTAGAAAAAACACGAATAAAATTTAAAGAACAGACTTTGTCAGAAAATTAAAAATCTTCCAGGTTCCGCAACCACCAGTATGGGAAAAGCCCATCTTATTTTAATAGCAGGGTAAAAGCTTCTACAACAACGGGGTACTAACAGTGGCAACGTAGAGGAAAAACATTAAAAAACAAAGTAAAGTATTAGTAGAATATAGACTTTAGTATAGAAAATAAGGATACTGAGGACTAAGGCTTGGATGAAATGGTGAACAAGTGAAAACTGGTGAGGATGAATCCTTTAAAATTCATCAGAAGGAAATCCTAGCAGAGGAGTGGCATTATCATTAGTTGATAGTGACGCAGTTTTGAATTCTAATGGGGAATATTGGTGCTGTTTGTATTAACATCAAGTTAGGCTGTTTGCGTTTCATGAACCCGATGCATTAGGGAGCAGTACATTAAGTAAGGTGGGGACAACGTTTTTAGCAGGGCCTGTTGTACAACAGGAACAGGTTGCCCAGAGGGGTCGTAGATGCCCCATCCCTGGAAACATTCAAGGTCAGGTTGGATGGGGTTCTAAGCAACCTGATCTAGTTGAAGCTGTCCCTGCCCATTGCAGAGGGGTTGGACTAGATAGCCTTTAAAGGTTCCTTCAGTCTCAAACTATTCTATGATAAGTCCAAAAGACACAAAATATTACTTGCAAAAAGAAGTTTCTAAGTTGATGGACTCGATCATATGTAAGAATTCAAGGAGAGTTGACACAGAATATTGAAGCAGTTTTTCTTTGGAAAAGACATCCAGTGTCATTACTGGAAAAAAATCTACCTAGCAATATTTACTGGCCTCACAAACTTAACTAAAGAAAGAAATGATATTTAGTTGTATTTACTTAGTCATACGCTACTTTTTGTAGGGAACTTATCTTTATACTCTGAGCCACTCTAATGTATCATTTGGTCAAACTACTTAATCAAAGTGCATATTCAGAGCATGAGGAATCAGCCAGGTGTCTGGTCCTTGCATTGTTTTGAAGACTAGTATGTTTGTGGACATGTTTCTGTGGTTAAAATTTGGGGACAGTAGAAAGTCTGACAAAAGAGTAAGTGAGGAGGAGGCTGGCTTGGCCTGTAGAATGAATGACCCAAATCCATTGGCATTCTGGGTCCAGTTTGTAATACTGTCAGTTCCAAGTGAAATGTGTAGCAAAAAGAAATGTGGCTTATGTTTTTCAAGAAGTTATTAAAAAAAAAAAAAAGTACAGATGATGTGGTGAGCACACAAATGAATGACCTTCTGTTTTGATTCTGAGAAGAAAGTTAACCTATTGTTGGGTGAATAAGCAGAAGGGACATGAGGGCAACTAGGACCATGTCTCTTGAGGACAAGACAGAGATATTGAACACATAGCTTGTGTCCACTTTCTGAAAAGTATATTGAAAAATTGGAAAGGGCGAGATAAAAAGCAACAAAACTTATTTGAGGCCCGAAGGAATTGTTTTACCATGGAAGACTTACATTTAGCTTATCAAAAAGAAAATGGAGAAGTGGTTTGATTACGGTAGGTAAGTGCCTTCACAGGGAGAAAATACAAGGTAGTAAAGGCCTCTTTAATCTAATTCAGAAAGAAATAACAAGAACCAATGGCTAAAAGCTGAAGTCAGACAAATTCCAATTGGAAATAAGCCACAGTGAGAATGATTAACTGTTGGAACAAGCTACTAAAGGAAATGGTGGATTATCCACCTCTTGATTGCTTCAAATCAAGGCTGGATGCTGTGATAGTTATAGCCAAACATAAGGTAAATTTTACTCTAAATCGGGTTCCTGAGGAAAACAAAGTAGTTTCAGATATGTATCAGCAGAACCCAGGTGAAGTAGTTTCTCACTCTCCCCTTATAACATTCTTTTCTTTTTATTTTGTAAATAAATCTATTCCCTGAATTTAAAAAAAAACAAACACCTTTTTCAAAAGTAACTTTTCTAATCGAAACTTGCCATGAAAACCACTTTGCCCCCACCAAAGTGAAAAAAATTGTCATAGTTAGCTGTGTCTGAGGTGATCTTCACCTCTTTATGCCTCAGTTTTGCAATTGCATAATGATAACCCTCAGGCATTTTCACATATTTCAAATATCCCTAAGTTTCTGAAAGAGCTGGAGTTCCACAGAGAGAAACAAGGCAAGATTTCAAAGACAAAGCACAGTAAACTAACAAAAATTAGCAGAGAAAACAAGCCAGTGTCTATAATTTGAAATACCCTTTGGAAGATGACCGTTGTGAAACTTTTTTAAATGTGCCTTGGTGTGAAGGATCAGCAGAATTGTCTAAAAGTAAAACTAGGCCTAGCACTTTCACTTCTCCATGTTGTATGAGAACAGCTTTTCTTCTTCTTTCACTTTACATTTCTTTTAGATACTATGTCTCGACTATTTTTTTTCCCCCTTTTTGGAGAAGCTTATCGCATCTCCCTGTATGTAGGCACTCGGTCTTTTCAGCTTATTTTGATGCCACTGTACCTCATCTGAGGGAGGAAGAGGGAAAGAAGCAGCTAAAATCAATACACCCTCTCCTTCCCTTGTGTCCTTTGTGCCACAACACACAGTCTCACATCCTGAAGAGTCTGTACAGAGACTTTACCTAATTTTGAATTAATTCTGCAACACTTATCTGTTCTGAGTACCGCCTTTGTCTGAAAGTGCAACAAATGTTCCAACCATGGAGTGGTCCATCAAAGCCATGTCTTCCAGTACATCCCTGTTGCTCAAGAGATCACAGGAGTCAACCTATATCAGCAGGAAATGACGAGTCCTCTAAACCCAGGCCAGATGTATTTACTAGCCAATGCATCCTAAGAAGTGTGTTCTTTGTTTCTTTTTTGCACCTCTGTGTTCAGCTGCTTTGAAATGGAGTTTGGAGAGGAAGAACCACACACTACTCATTATCCCCAACTACACAAACACCATGGTCTTCCAACCTTGTTTAGACATATAATGTGAGTTACTGCTTGTTTGTGTTAAGGAACTTATAGTAAATATTCTGGTGCTCAAAACACTCTTAGCGTGTGCGTTTCTTTTCATGGAAGCTCTTAATCTTGCCTGGATTAGTATAAGTTAAAACATTTTTAAAGCTTCATAGAAATGAAATTTATATAAACAGACCTTCTCCTCGGATGGAGAAAGATTAAAAAAAATATAGATGTGTTTACCTTCACAGTCTTGTACTGGTTAGAGTAAATGTTAAAGTCTGTAAATAACAAAAAGCAAAACAAAACAAAGACATGGCTCAGAAACAAAGGTTTAAGATGGTTTTATAGGAAAAAGAGGGTCTTCTCTTACCTTTCCAACCACGTAGTGTATATGGGGCAGAGTCTGATCACCAGCAAAGCATACCTCAGTTTGAAATAACAATGCACTGTTCGTACAGGGTGTGCACCTAGGTGGATCTAAGAAAAAAAGAGTAGAGAGTAGGAAAAGAAGGCCAAAATTAATTACTTGGATACTATCCTTTATCTTCTAACACACATTGAAAATTATGGACCTCCGACTCCAAGTCTTAATACATGAGCCAAAGCACTAATTGAGGACCTCTGGTCATTTGAGAAGCATTGCTTTGATCCAACAGTGACTTCAGTGTAGAAGAAGACTGAACATGATGGGAACAACCTTGCTTGCTCCACCCAGGGGTATAAGCACATTGCTTAGATTAAGAATGATCAAGATTTTCAGGATCTGCATGCACAAGTCCAGAGTTAGATTTTCAAAGAGCTCCACGTCCCATGAAACTACTACAGGCTCAACAATCATGATGGAACACAAGTCCCCCCACTTGTTTAGAAGAATAGAGGCTGGAAGCATCAGCTAAATATAGAGTTTATTTTCCACTACTGTTATAGTACCTACATGCAGATTATTTTTTAAATTTAGGTCCCACATCTACTCATAAGAACCCTGCCAAAGGCATTATAAAAGTTTTGGTTTTTTTTTTTTTTAATAATGAAAGGTGAACTCTATGTTTGCAGTGACTATGAAGTGGGCTTAGGGAAACTGGACTAAACTCTGTCTTTCCTAAAGATGAAATGGTCCTTGAAACACAGCTGCCAAAACCTGCCCTCATGTGCCACGATCTCCCTCTCTTTCTTCTCCTCATAGCAGTAGGAATTAATCAAGACTTTTTTCACAAGGCTAAGAGGAGGGGGGAAAGGGAAAGTCTGTCATATGTCATCAAAATTGTGATTGTCACCAATGACATAGGTGGTTTAAAACTGTACATATGATTTTATGAGAAAATGAAGTAATCAGCCATAAATGCATTTATACATAATCTTGCTTTGACACTTATCTTTAGCGAACCAGGAAAGCCTACCCTCTTCTTGAGGTCAACAAGAAAACAGTTCTCACTGGAAGAGAACATTTTTGTTATTACACTGAATGGAATGAGTTGTATATTCAACAACATACAGCGGGACCGAATCCATCTCCTACCAGAGCTGAAAATTTAGTATGCTCTGCTTCCCTTTTTTCCATCACAGTTATGCATCAAGCACATTCAATAAAAAGTCCTTCTCTTAGAATTACTGAATATACATAAGGGCAAAGTGTTGCTTATTACAAATTATTTTAACTGGTAATTCTTGTTGAGATGAAAGCTTTAATTTCTATGAGAGTTCTAGAAGTCAGGTGACACTGGCAGCAGGTAATCAATCACAATTACATTTAATCACAAAATTCAAAAGTCACAGCAGTTTAAAGTATGTTTAAGCACATACAGGTGATATGCTGAAACGATTTTATTTTGCATAGTACAAATAGAAGGGGAAAGCAGTTTTATTTATTTTAAACAAGATTATGTATTATAGTGATGAAAATTAAGAGTCTAGACAACCAAGGAACCCTGAATGGTTTTGCTGATAAATCTCCCGAGAAAGTAGATACTTTCAAGGGCTTCCTGCAGTGACACAAGGGATGCATCACTGCAAACTCTGACCCAGCCAGTTGACTGTAGACTTAGGCATAAGACAAGGTGATTAGTGGATGCTTTAGTTTAGTTAATAAAAATTAAACCACACAAAGTGGTTTTTCTTTCTTCCCGGCCCCCCCAAAAGGAATTCTACTACGTTTTACCCCATATCTCACCAGCATTGCAGGAAATCTGGCTTCATCCAGGTTCCCTGCCTGAGGCACCTAGAAACCACATTCCCTGCTCCTACCCAGGGACCACACTATCTGCTGGTGAGTTGGATACTGAAAGAAAAGAAGGCAGGGAGGAAGCTCTCATTGAAGTAGTTTCACCTGCAGACATAAAGCAATCACTGAAGGAAGGCAGCTGAGGTGCTTTCCCACATCAGAGTATCATACTAACAGGCTCAGATCTGTTTTTTCACACTCTCTTAATGATAATGGAAGAATTGTATATATAAATGTATGAAGATTGTAGTTTCTAGACACTAAAGATGGAGAATCTCAGTTTCTGCTGCTTGCTTTGTTCACAGAAGGATTTGAACAAAGGTCCACCACTTTTTGGATGAGCTGGATTTAAACACTGCGCTGAGTCTGAGAGAAAAGTTGGTTCCCTTTTCTCAAAGTCACTCGGGAGGTAAGAGGGATGGGTAAGAATGAGTGTCATTATTTGGACAAACTGAATTGACACCAACAGTGAAGTCTGAGAGAAAGAAACCCTCAAAACTTCGTGATTATGGTAATTGCCTGTAGGATCAGGCAGTTTAGGCAGAGGTAGGAGCTAAATAAGCTCCTCCATGTTCTCCACGAACTTGCCATGTATTCAGCTGCTGGATCAGAGAAGATGGTACTAACTTCTCCAGTAAGCAATTTAGCAAACTAGCAGCCTAAAGTTAATTCCCAGTTGAAAATATGTAATCAATTCAGTTACCTCTAAACTGAAGATACAAAGTCTGTATTTATCTGTGAATATTCCTTCTAAAATGCAATGGTTTAAAAGAGACTCCCCTGAAATACCTTTGTGGAAGAAATAAAAAGAAATTTCTTTTGCCTACAGGAGAGGGACTCTTTGTGTAGGAAGTGTAGTGATAGGNTTTTTTTTTTTTAATAGGAGTATTTTTGGCTGGGCTAATTGAAGTAAAAGTTGACTGATTTATGATTTAATTTACAAAACCTTTTGCCACACCTTTAATGATGAAACCTTCTTCTTAATTTTTTTTTTTTTTTTTTTTTCCACTTTGGTCTCTAAAATATGGAAAAAGTCACTACAGTCCACCACATTTTGTTTTTTAATTTTTCTAATGGAGAATTTTAAATGCAACTACCCGTGTCTTTGCCTTACAAGGTAGGTGAGATTCAGTAACTTGAATCTGAGTATACATGACTGAATAAGGAGTTACAAACAGTACCAGCCAACCACGCTTTTTGTGTAGTGAGGATATGGGTAAAAATCTACCATCTGAGACTTCTCGTTTCTCAGAGGAACTAATGTCTTTTGTTTAACCAGCTAATCCAGTTTGCAAATACAAACATTTACAAGGCCTCAAGACTCAACTTCTGCACCTGGCACCTTCTTTTCCAACTACATGTTCTAAGTGGAAAAAAAGATGCTACTGCTCTTTAGAAACTCTCCATCTTATAGACCGTAGTGTTGGAAAGGACACAACTACGTTCAGAAAAGACTGTACATTCTCAGCACTTTGAACTTATTTCTGTCACAAGGAGGCTTAATCAAAAGCCCCTATCTAAGGAAATGTTTGTTAATGTATATATTGCAATAACATTTCTGGGATTTAGATAGAGATCTGGTGTAATGAAATTCATTTGCATGACCATAAATTGTTTTTGTGTGATCTTAATTTATCTGGAGTCTTCCAGGTAAGATCATTGTTTAAAGAAAATTTCTTGAGTAGGGTTTCCAGAAACAGGTAAACTAGTTTTGCAAAAGAGGTGAAAGTTTGTCTCTCAAATTCTTAAAAAAGTATTACTCTTGATGCTTGAATATGCTTTTTTTTTAAGGGGAATGACAGAATACTCATTGACTCTAACAGGGTAGGAGCTGTGATGCATGGTTTAGTTAGTGAGATACTGTGGGCTAATATTATCAGGTCAGAAGAGATGATCACAATGACCTTTCTTGACCATAAAAATCTATGAAGAGTGATAAGCATTGACCTAATGCTGCTTCTCCTACTGATGGCAATAGCTGAGGAGTGAGGCCAAAGGGCGACACGTCTATTTTAGTAAAGCATCATTTAAACAAAATTGAATTGAACCAAAGGTAATGCAATTATGTAGAAGAGGTGATGCAAAAGAACCACAGTAATGAGAGGGAGGAGTCAGTCGTTTGGGCTCATCTGCCAGAAGCAAAAGGTCAACTTGGAAAGTCCACGCTCTTTGAACAGGTAGAGAGGCAACCAGGACAGTGAGAGGCTAAATAGCACAGAGACCATAAATGAGGGAAAAGCCTGGGTGCTGTGGCTTAGACAGACCTTATCTAAGCACTTGAATTAGGTGCCCAGGACAAGAGTCCATTTGCTACTCCTTCTGCAGCCAACATCAAAGAGAGAGCTCAATATTTCCTATGGGCAATCCCGATCCTTTTTTGGCTGAATAATTCTTTTGGAATGTGAATGTCTCTCTGTGGTCACAGGTTAGGGAAACTGGCCTCCTTTCCCTGGCACCTCAGTTAAGTGTATACTTTCAGTTAGGATTAATCCAGGGTTATTTGTCAAGGCATAATACACAGCACTCTGGAGAAGACTAAAACATGTCACTGCCCCAGCAGTTATTAGACACTAATCTCAGAAAGAGCAAAATCTGTTCTTAGAAATACCAACACGTTTTCTGGCTAATCAATAATAGTAGCTGAACTGACACCTACTAGATCACTGATAGTGTAGACAATACCTACGTTTCAGCTCCTGAAAATTCTCCGAAGTAACATAAATATAAAGTAATATTGGCTGCAACTATCCTCAGGAGGGTATGGACACCAACTCCCTCAAGTTGCTTTGGAAATTCTTCTTACCATTTACCCAGGAGTGTTTTTTTTGCAAGTATCTCTACAGCTTTTAAAAATCTATAGAGGGGAGGTGCTGGCATACAGTGAATTTATGAAAGCTTACATATACAGAATAAGACAAAAGGTACAAGAAAACATGGAGTAACTATTTGTATTCTCATTGTTCTCATTCCGCAGGCAGATCTGCAGAACATAAGACTGGGAAAGACTTAGTTTAGATGTTCCTTAGTTTGAGGTGTTCTGGTTCTCTATAATATTTTGTCTTAGTCTTCCACTTGTTCGGAATATGCACAGATTTCATTAGGCTTCTAAGTCAAGCACGCATAGTGGATAAAGACTGAGCACATTGCTTCATTTTTCAGCCTTCTACTTTTTTTTTTGCAGTACAGGAATAACTGTCAGCAGAGCTTGTAACACCTCTGCTTTTGAACCCTTCAACCTTACACCCCCAGCACAGGATTTTGTATGCCTGATGATACTTCTGAACACCACAATCCATTTGAATAGAAACCAGAATACATGGAAAGAGACCATAATTCCTTAAAACTGAGTTACTTTATTTATAGTCTCACTGAGGTGCAAGCTCCTCATCCTTAGTACTGATTGCATGCAAACTAAAAGAAAACCCAAAGAGCTAACAAACACACAGCCGAGTCAGAGAAAGGAAACATTATTATAATTGATGGCATACAAGTCCATGGCCTGCCAACGTTATTTGTTTTGTTTCTCAATTATGTCCTCTGAGGAAGACCAAAATGTTGCTGGTGAGAATCATAGAATGGTTAGAGTTGGAAAGGACCTTGAAGATCATCAAATTCCAAACCCCCTGCCATGGGCAGGGACACCTCCCACTAGACCAGGTTGCTCCAAGCCCCATCCAGCCTGGCCTTAAATACTTCCAGGGATGGGGCATCCACGACTTCCCTGGGCAGCCTGTTCCAGTGCCTCACCACCCTCACAGCAAAGAATTTTTTCCTAATATCCAATCTAAATCTCCCCTCTTCCAGTTTAAAACCATTACCCCTTGTCCTATCACTACACTTCCCGACAAAGAGTCCCTCTTCTGCTCTCCTGTAGCTCCCTTCAGATCCTGGAAGGCTGCTATAAGGTCTCCCCGGAGCCTTCTCTTTTCCAGGC
>VZRU01004417.1:174981-206471 GCA_013398155.1 Pedionomus torquatus | reverse complement strand
AGTGATACTATTTCTGAAGTGGAGGGTAATTACAATAGTGTGAAGGGATTCTCATGTCAAACCTACAACTGTGGTACTCAGAAAGCAGAGAAACAGCCTACTGTTTTAACTGGTGTTTGGGTAGATCCCTAGACCATTATTTGAGAAGCTGGCCAGATGGTCTTATCATATGATAGTAGTTTCACTTTAAAGGGACAATTATATTTTCTGAGCAGGTAGGGTAGGATGGAAAGGTACAGAATATGGGGATATATATAAATATATATATATATGCATATATATATACATATATATGCATATACACATATCTACAGCATATATATATATGCTGTTCTCTAATGTAATGCAGATGATCTCTTCACATTCCTCAGGTTTACACGGAGGGTCAAGTTTGAGCAAGCAACAGAATTTCAAAGAAAATGTATCATATTTCACTGAGTTTTATATCAAAGCTATGCATAAAACATCTCAAGACTTTTATATTGCAGCATAAATCAACTAAGTTTACTAATAACCACACTAAACATGATATGAGATTTGTATGGTTCAGGGATTAGTTATTTGTGTTACTTAAACACCTCATAAAAAGACTTTAGTATCTGTTCACTGTGTGTGTTTTCTGAATTCCTTATTGGAAGATATCTTTTTTTTTCCCTCCCATCTTTGGTACTTAAGCAGAAGTTGGCATATTTACAGAACTCCTATGAAATACCTTCTTTTGCTATTTATTTTCATTAGATCTTAGGTTTTTGCTAAACTTTCTACACTGAAAATAACTTATTAATAGGCTGTATCTCTTCCCTTTGATCAGTGATTCTTGTAATTGAAAGGATGTGGAGACCTGATCTAATTTTAAGTCCAGAGTTACAAAGCTCTATAGGTTTCTCATGAGACAAATCTCTCACTCCTCACTGAGAGGACTGCATTGATCATGACATACCTGTGTACAGAGAAATGTTTCTGATATGGCAAAATTAAAAATTAAATTTAAAAATAATGCTATATTGTTTCTTTCAAAGGCTTCAAAACCAGTACGGTTTAACAAAATACTTTTTTATGCTTCTAAATGGGAAATAATGTCATCTCTTCATTCACTGCTAGGCAAAACTATTTCAGAACTTTAATATTTTTTCTGAAAATATGTGCTTCTGGTAAACAGTTTCATGATGTGCATCAGTATCAAGATGTAAGGATGGGTAGGTGCATTTTTATTTGTCACCTGCTAACCAGGTAAAGACTGCAAATAAGGATCAAACTGCAGACTTGTGCAAAAAGGCAATAAAATAACAGTCACTTGAGAAGTCCAAAACAGCACAAGGAGGACAAGCTTATTCATAACACAGAGATGAAACAAAATGTGGAGGGCTGGACAGTCCCACTGAGCAGATGTCTATATACTGGTAAAAGAACAAGGGGTATTAATGGGAGGATCCAAACATTTTCCTATGTGAAAATATTAGTAAAAAAGAGCATTGGCATTTTTTTTTCTCATGACTTTTTTTTTTTTTTTTTTTTTTTTTTTTTTTTTTTTTCTTTTTAGTTGTGGGAACCTTTGTTTTTTTTGAGAAANCCTCATAGATATGGAAGCCTATGATTTCTTCAGGAAGAAAGAAAGAAAAAACTACCGATACTGTGGGCAGCGATAGTTGCTGAAAGTGTGTTGGCAGTGACTACGAAGGAGAAGAATAAGGTGCTGCTGGGACAGGAGATGTAGCTAGACGGGGATAGCAACGGACAAGCTTTTTGTGAGTATCAACCAGCATAATCCAAGACTTTGGCCTCAGTGTTAAAGGGGTATTTCAACCACCCATGTATCTGTCAGGAAAAGAGTTAATGGCTAAGACAGTTTTATTCCATTGGTGATAGTTTTTTTTTTTATTATTCATAAAGAGAAAGCATTTGGAGGGGAAGTTTTTTAAATGCCAATTAAAAGTGACAGGGAAGAGATTGTTCAGAATATGAAGAAAAATGAAATAGGAAGAAGAGGCCATGAAATGGCCCCCGTGATTATTAGAAAGGGAAGAACAGTTATAAATAAAATAAAAATTATTATTTTCAAGAATATCCATTTTCTAAGTTTTTTAATTGACAATGGAAGTTTAAGATAGCAGAGCTGGAAAAATGAGGAGAATCATATCAGTGCCAAATATACGAGTGGAAAGGAATGACTGAAAATGCAAAAACCACTGGCTTAGCTAAAAGCTTCAGTAACTTGAAATACAAACAAGAAGCAAACTGAAAGGACAGACTGCAGAAGAGTTGTGTAGTGTCAGCAAAGGATCTTCAGATTGAACCAGAGCGAGCACGAACTAATGAGAATTTAGAATACTGCATCACATTACTCAGCCTGGTGAAAGACCAGGCTACTGTGGGCAAGAGTGAGGTCTTCTCGTGTGTGAGGTCTGGCAATGGTGATGCTACAAGTGAGCTGATTCCACTCATGACCAGACAAAAAAATCCTAATATGAGAAAAGAAGAAGTAATTAAATAAAAAGAGGGGAGTTCTGCCAGATCAACGCATGGATCTGACTTGCCACAGTTTCCAGATCTAACACGGGAGATGCAGTTGGGAAATGCAGCGAGGAATAAGGGCCAGGTGCTGGGACCAGCCTGCTCAGTAGTACCTTACAGCTGGACTGAATTAAATCAGCATAAAATGAAACTTTTATTTAAGTCTGACTCTCCAAACCAACTTTGTTTAAAAAACATTATCCTTGGGTACTTCACAAAGGGGTGGAAGTGCTTTCTGCACAGGCAGGGGACGATCCTGAGAAATTACTGATGAGGCTCCAAACTGGAGCAGAGCTACTGGGATACAGGGGGAGGAGGTGATACAGGTGGAAGAAGGAGTAGGCATGAAATTACAGATTATTGGAGCAATGAATAAAACTATTAACATTAATGACTAAAAATTCAATGAATAAAAATTAAAAAGAAAAAGGGAAAAGGAAAACGGAGGCAATCCTCTATGAACAGACATGGGACATTCAGATGTGGCAGAATCAACAAATGTCATGCGTCTGTACTTCAACAAAGCTTTGGACACTGACTCAGCTGATAATTTTATCATAAACCTAGAAGATGAGTGCAAAGTTAATTTGGTACTCTTGGGAAACCTTTGTGAAAAGGATGGTGGTTTCAAATATGAATATGATTTATTGTTGTTCAAGGTTTCGTAAAAATGTTTGAATCACATAATAAGAAACTTCAAACTGTTAATTTAGGAGCAAAGGTAAAAAATGAGACAAGCTAATTTAGACCTTCTTTCTCTAAGTAAGATCTCTTTGTGAAATGAACAGCAATATAGCTAATGTTTGAAAATGGAAGGATTAATCTAAAATAATAGCTCTCTTTTATGGACTTCTACCCTCTTATTAAAGCAGAAGTAGAAACAAGCCCAGCCTGAGTAACATTTCTAAAACAAAGTAATCATTTTAGTTCCTGGACATATTTATTAACTAAAAGTACAAATTATAAAACAATCAAAGATTAAACCCAAAGCTGCAGCCAGTTCAAGGTATTCCAAATGTGCCTGTTTAATATGCACTGCAGATTAATGGGTATTACACATGGATTCGAGTTGTACTTTTTAGAGGAGGTGGAGGAGGAGGCAAGGCGTTGAGATAAAAAATACAGTCTTTGTTTCAAAAACAAAAATGAGATTGTAAAATTGAAAACACAAAAGTGGAAAGAGAATCACTAATAACTATATTCTTTATCTTCGAAAGAAAACCAACAAAACCTTGCTTTGCTGTATGTTCCAGTGTACTACAGGCAGGCATTATCCAGCCCCTTTCTGAATGTTGGCAGGAGAGTTTGCTTTCCCAACTCTGTGAAATTCTAAAATATAATGAAAATGCAGCTACCGTACTTTCTAAGCTCTTGGTAGATATTTTCACTTACTTTGTCATTTTCAGGGGGGAAACAATGGTGGCATCTGTGCCCTGGTGCTAAGTGCTCATTTGCATGCAGAGGCAGAGAGATATCCGTTTATTATCAATTTTATGCATTACTTCATTTCATGGTGTTAAAACAATTACATTCAAAGGGTTCAGCAGTCCACAGCCAAGCTATTCAGGGCTCCAGCAGCATCATATAATAACGTTATTCAGGGAGAGACACATACATCATAGTTTACTGACTTAGAAGTAAAAAAGAGAGGGAGAGGGAGAGAGAGAAACAACTCCTATAGAGCTCGATACAGAATTTGTAAAACACCAGAGATATTAATAAGCAGAGAAACTCGGGGCAGATGGACTTGAAATTTTATTAACTTCTGAGTTTCTTGCTAAGAAAGTTGGGCACATTTTTTACACGCAACAGTTCTACAGAATTCTCTGCCACGTATAGTCCCGACGCCTTTTATGTGATGCTCTTTGACACCCACACTGCTAAGCTTTGTGAGCAAAAAGGCAGAGCCTGAGCACCTCCCCTCGAAGATCTCAGAATAGATACCTTGGAACAGCAAACAAACGGTTTGGTCTGAAGAGACTCTTGTGCTCAGAGTGCTCTCTACACGCAGTGGATTTGCAATCTGATTATCTGGTTACTCCTGTCAAGGCTCTGCCAAGCCTCCCATGAGGAATTTACATTTGTCTATCAATTTACATTAGCTAAAACAGCTGTCCATGCGAAGGATTTCAAGGTTTTAAAATGAGGACCTGCCCTCCAACACTAGTCAACTCTCCAAAATCCAGTGAAAATTGTGGCTCAGTAGGGAACAAATTTAAAAAGCACATCAACCTTCAGGGTTTCCCTTATTGGGTTCAGTGAGATATTTGTTTCAGCAGAAACCAAACAAACTACTTAATTGAGCATTTGCTGCAAATTTTTAAAAGCGCAAGAAAAAAAATCAAATCAAACGACTTTTAATCATACTTCACTGTCAGAGGAAAATAAAATCATTGCTGTCCCTTTAAATTAAGAAAGCAATTACCAACATTTTGACTATTATTTCTATAATCGTCTGCCTTCAAGAAAGAGACTTCAGTGAAACATCAAAGAAAAACCTTTTTTGAGGCATTTCAACATAGTGGGCTCATGAAATAAGAAACTGGTAGAGGAATTTTATTACCTGGGCTATCACAGAAAAATGTTTGTTGAAGTGTATAGAAATTTTCCATCCTTTCTGGCCAGGGATCATTGAGATGCATCCAGTGCAGTGATAGTGTATGGGTCTTCTCAAGCCATGAAAAAATGCAAGTTCGGAAGAAACTAGCTTGGAAATGGGAAAAAACAGCTGCTTCCTGGTAAGGACAGTGGAGGAAAATAGAGTCGTAGCAGGTTTCAAGCTATGGACTGCTCTCAAAAGGATGGGGGAGAATGTACTCTGGGCTGCTGCATGGCCAGAGTGCTGACAGAAGCAAAGGACAGCATGTGGTTGAGATGGGGATGGGTTTAGTGGATGCAGTGGTAGTGAGGAGCTCATCATCACTGGAGCTGCAGAGCCAGGCCATTGTCTTTCAGCCTTTCCTCATGAGGACCATCTCATATACTTGTGCCCCAGAGAAGAGCTGGCGGCAGCAGGTTCCTCAGTGACTCCTGGCAGGTTTTCTATTTCTGTTCTGAATATCTCAGTCCCTCTGAGCTGTCTCCCCTGTCCTTGCCATAGCCACCTTCTAGCATTCAAATAATCAGGGTGCAGGCAGCAACTCAGCTGTGCCACATCTGCATGGTTTGCAAAAGCCATCTTAGAAGCAAGGCAAATATTCAATGATTTTGGCCTCTGTTGATTCCTCATTAGGCTGCTAGTGATGTCTCGTCTAGCCAGTTTCAAGCTAGCGTGGCTCTCTTTCCACTGCACTGCAGTCGCAACGTTTACCTTAAGGGCAAGGAGAACGCCTACTACCAGTTTTATTAGGCTATACAAATTAAGCAACTTCCAGAACTGAAAAATTGGGTCTAAGTTTTATGTCACTAGCTTCTGGTTCATTTCGCTCTGCAGGGCTCGTGAGCTCAGACACCGCTCTGTGGCAATGCCTCTGTGTCGCTTGATTCAGGGACGTGTGGTAGGTCCACTGCTGCTGCTTATAACAGAAGACATCCTCATACGCACCATGTTCTTCAGTTAAATCCCTCCTGTTACAAAAACCAGACAAAAGCACAAATCATAACAATTCCCCTGTTATTTTGCTCTTCCTGTCTTCGCTCTATGGTTTCTTCTGCAAGCTCTTCAGAGGAGGGACTTTCTTTGCATTATCGTGCCTACGTGATGAAGTCCTGATAACTGATCGTGGGTCTGAAGATGCAAACATTAGCCTAACAATAAAGCCCTTAAAATTCAACCAGTTACTAATTGGCCTTTGAAATAAACCTAGTAGCTATCTATTGGAAAGCAGAGAGAATAATAACCTCCAGGAAGAAGTCCTGGTATTTGGATGGCAACTGCAGAGACATGAAAAAGAAGACGCCAGCAAAACATTAACGTATTGGACAACAGGGTTAGGTCTGTAGAGCTGTAAAGACAGGGGAAAAATAATAAGGGCAGCCTGGCAGGAAAAGAAGCTCCAGCTCCAGCTAGGTGGAAGAATGGATATTTACAGACTGGGTTTTAATTTTCTTCCAATATCTGAATACAGAATATTTTTAATGCCCTATTTTTTTATTAACAGTCTCCTCTTGTATTAAAAAACAAATCCTCATCTACTAGGTCACAGGTCAGCATTCTTAGAGTTCAGTGTTGTCTTTCCTTCTTAACACATATAGAAATTTAAAAAATAATAAAAATAATATTAATATTTAATTTAATAATTTTTATTAATAAAATAAAAAGCATATAGAAATTAATCAGCTTGCATTTGTTAATATCAAAAAGTTAACACATTTTTGTTTAAGAGGGCCATAGAATAAAAAAATAAAAAACAACCCACCCAAATTTAGAATACATCTTGAAATGATTGCTTTTCATGAGTTTTCAAGAGAAATATCTTGGTTTTATCATACATTTTCATACGTTTTATCATATGGGTATTTGCACTGATTTAGTCCATCATTAAGTATTCAAGGACCATACAAAGACACTGACTGTATTGCCAGTCTGAAATATTCTGTCTCCATTGGTTATCAGTGACGGATGCTCAGGAAAAAGCCCAAGAAAGTAGGGTGTGCAAAGAGGATACTTGCACTAACTGTCCATCCAGTCTTACGCTGCTGCATTCAGCAGACAATGACGTGAATAGCCTTGAGACTCCAAAAGCTGTAGCAGCTAATTTTACTTCAGTCTAATTAGGAGCTTTAACTAACCACAAGGTGCTAGAGAGATTTGTGGGAAATTAGCTAAGCATTTCATATGACTATCTTGATGGAGAAAGACATGTAATAACCTGTGAGTACTCTCTTTGCTTGCTGATAGCTCTGGAATGAGTGCTGAAATTTCAAAAGGGAAGCAAGTGAAAAGTTCAGAGGAAAGATGTTTTCACTGTGCTTATAGTACCCTCAGATCTCTTTTCTTCTAGCCCTTAAACAAGGCCAATACTGTGGTAAAATACAGAATTTTATCACTACACAGTACTTAGTGTTGGTACCTTACATCATGTAGTATCCCAGAATGAATCACAGAATGGTTTGGGTTGGAAGACACTTTTTAATGATCATCTAGTCCACCTCCCCTGCCACGACAGAGACATCTTTCACTAGACCAGGTTCCTCAAAGCCCTGTCTTAACCTCACCTAGAACAGTTCCAGGGATGTGGTACCCACAGCTTCTCTGGGCAACCTGTTCCAGCATCTCACCACCCTTATCATAAAGGATTCCTTACTTATAGCCAAGCTAAATCTACCCTCTTTCAGGATAGATTTCTACATCTAGAAGCAAGTTAAGCAAGTCATTAGTATTGTTCAACAACTTTGCTCCCTTTAAATAATATGCATGTGGGTCTGACAAAATTTCAGGTGGGTTATCAAGAAAAGAGTTTGTATAAATCAGCTGGCAATCAAAGTTTGAGTGATGATGAACATCTGCAGCTTCCATTATGATCCAGGGTAGCTACAGGTACACAGCTGTCTGGATTTGGCCCATACACAGCAACGTTCCATTGCTCATTAGTGCACTACAGTTCATTAGACTACAAATGGCACATATTTGCTAAATTTGCTAAAATAGCACAGCAGAGTCTTGCTTTGCTCCCTATTTTGATTTTTTCTCCTTTCGGGTTTCGATGTTGCTCTCTGGGTTGTCATCAGAGTGAAATAATCTTGCCAATTGGGTGGGAATGTATTCAGGGGAAATATCAAGATTAATTTTCATTTTTTAAAATATCCCCAAAGCCGCTGTATATACCTTTGTGGGGCTGTTAACAGGAAATCAGTTTTCAGACCGGCCTGCAACTGGAACACTTCCATGCATAAAGGTACTCAGGGCAGGCAGGTGGCAGGTTGTTAATTCACCCCCTGCTCATTCCTAGAGGTGGCGTGATAAAATGAGCCACATGCTTATGACTTTAATGTGCTTGGTGCTCAAAACCAAGACAGTTTCAGGACAAAACAGCATCCTTGCTAGCAGTTGGCTGAGACATCAAGAACAAGAAGAAGAATTTCTAAGACCTTATTGGTGAACATATGGCAGACTCTGATTTCCTTACTAAATCAGATGATATTACTAGAACTGGGTCATTATGCACACATTGTAATCTATCGTTAAGCCCAACAAAGTAATATTTAGCTAGTGTTTTAATTGTACTACTGGGATTTATCTCTGCTTTTCAAAGAAAAAAAAAGTCCAGGAAGGAAGAAAGAGTGGTGAGCTTTCAATTTTAATAACAGGAGATTGCCAATTTTGACAAATGACACTATCAGCTTATTCAGATAATGTTTGCTTCTGTACGTATTTGCACATATTTTCGGTGTTATTTAGGAGATAGGAAATGTTGAAATTATTCCTTCTCTTCCATCTCATCCCTGAAAAGTGCATTTCTCCTCTCTGCTTTCAAAATGCAAGTTGGCATCATATGTTTCAAGCAATCCTCCAGTTTGTTCTACAAAGCCTACAGCCCGGCTCCGTTACCTGTACCTCCAAACGACCACGAGGACAGCGTCCTGCAAGCTCACGTGTTCCAGAACTGATGATGTACAGAAGGAAATTAACCTCTTGGCCTGGAAATCAAGCAGCCCCTCACAACGCCAATCCATGTGGCTACAATCAATTAAATACTGAATGACTTTTGCCTTAGTCTTCTCTGCCCAGGGCTCTAACCACACTGCCCACATCACAGAGGGCAAAACCAGGGGCTCTGAGAATGGATAACTGCCCACAGTAGGAGAAGATCAGGTTCAAGACCACCTGAGGAACCTGAAGGTGCATAAGTCCATGGGACCTGGTGAAATCCATCCATAGGTCCTGAAGGAGCTGGCTGAGTGATCATACAGCAGGAGTTACAGAGTGGTAGAAACAGGGACTTCTAGGGTGTTGGGATTTTTTTGTTGTGGCTTTTTCGTGGTGTGTTTCTTTTTCTCTACCAACCCTTCCCTCGTGATTTCTGAGACGTGCAGGCTGCTGCCACAGGTACTGTTTATCCCAGGTACGGGACAAAAGGGAAAGGTATGTAACTCCACTGCGGGCCAGTCACCTCAAACCTGTTAAACACACTCATTTTGCAAAGTGTTAAGCAAAAGTGCTCAGACAAATCCCGTATCTTTCTCCAACAGCTGGAGATAACGAACCCTGTTTTCTGTTCTGTCAGGGTTAATAAAACAAGCGACTTATTAAATAGCATTTTGGCAAACACAATGGATAATGAATCCTATTCTATAGTTAAAGACTTTTAACAATTAAAAAGATTTATGAGCCCAGCACCGCAACGCACGAGTGCCGGAGGAGCGAGCGGGCTTCTGCGCTGCCACACGCGGGGTGGGCAAGGCGCACATCCAGCCCGTCCTTGTCGAGGATGGGCACCTTGAGAGGAGCCAGGAGAGTCCCCACGGGGACAGCAGGGTGGACACCCCCAGGAGCCTGGCCCTGTGATGGGGCTGGAACAGCCGGGTACATCAGATATCGTGGTGCCCCCCAGCCCATTGTTCCCCATCAGCTACAGTACATGTCCAGCGTCTGGTTTGTCAATCATCGGATTCAATGGCTGTTTGCCTGGGAAGCTGCTGACAGGGGGCTAGGGGGGCTTGCCAGGGCTTAATTACCGTACCTCATTAAAGGGCTTCTCATTCATATTCAGTAAGGAATCATTCGAGCAGACAGATATGTCTTTGTTAGATGAACTGGAAAACATACTTTTAAAAAAATCCCTACCACTTACGTATTTACATTTGTTTGGTTAAAGAACTCTTTTCATTCTGCTTAAGAGAGAGGAAAAAAAAAGGGAGGGGGGGAGGCAAGCAAAAAGAACAGGAAAGAAATAAAATGAAAGGAAAATGAACTAGAAAGAGCTTGCATTTGTAACCTGACAGGCTTATTTTTGAAGGAAAACTAAATTTCATTACATAGAGTGAAATTCTGCTTTCATTCCTGCTCAGTTCACAACACTGATAAATGTGGAGGGGTCAGATCTATTTCTATGTCTTAAGGTTGGAGGGGTTAAAACAGACTAGTCTTCTCCTGGCAAAGGCTCAGTTAAAAATGTCATTGCTGTTTTTCCTTAAAGGAAAAGATTAACAAAATCTTGTGCCTAACTTTTTTTTTTTTTTTTTTTTTTTTTTTTTTTTTTCCATGCAGGTTTTCAGTTGCTGTTAAGGTGTAAACCCACAAATCTAGAGTTTTAACTAGTGCAGTTTAGTGCAGCCTCCCTTGGCACAGTCTTGGCAGTGGTAAGGGTGTGGATTGGAGTCTTGTGGTCGCTGGCGATGCTTTTCCACCAAAGATAACATCAGCTTGTCCTCATTGGCAAGCCTAAGAACAGTCCCATCATTCCAATGCCTGAATCAGGATGGACCAAACCAGTGGTGCAAACCTCAGCTGTCGGGCAGTCTTTGCATCCAAAGTAATATATTGGTGTTTTCCATATATCTGGTTACTAATGATATTGAGCTATTGCATCTGAGAGGACACAGCAAACCTTCAGTCTCAGATACCTTGGTGCTAAGAAGATTGCCCTTATGAGGTGTTTAAAAAATCCCACAAAACTGTATGTGCAGTGCTGATATCACAGGAAGAACGATGGTTGTGAAGAGCTATTTGAGCTGGTGTAGGGGTCAGTCCTTAGTCCAGTTTACATGCGGCTGATTTTTGGGTTAGGAGAATTAAAAATAGGAAAAAAAGGAAAAGAAGAAAGATGTTATGCCCTCTCTTGTCCCAAGCTGCTGAACTGCACAAGGCCAAGGTTTTCAGTGCCCAGCAGTTCAGGCTGACTTTTTTTTGCCTTTGAGTCTGCACTTTTGGAAACGCAGCAAGACATGAAGAGAGAACTGTGAAGAGACATTGTGTGGTTAATACAGTTTCCCCTTATTTCTTTCTCAGAAATGGTGTTAGAAGAAATTAAAAAGGACATTCGCCTAAAGGCAGACACAAGGCACAGGAAATTTAATCCTGCATGGCTAAAGTTTGGCCAAATTATGAGCATCTGATAACAGGGTCTTTTATATATAATGCAAAGGATTTGGCAACTTCAGCTACCAGCAGAGGGATACAGAAGTTGGGGACATCATATTTATTACAGGTTTATGACAGAGAGCAGCCAATCACACCCCAGGATTTTCACAATGTATATTGACAGCTAACAACAGTCCAGCTCATTAGAGCCCCTCTGCCAGAAGAGTGCATCAATCCCATAATTGAGAAATAAGTGCATCACTCCAAGTCAGTAGTCCCTACACTCTGTTGCGCTGAAGCAATTCCATCTCAGTATAATAAGGCATGAAGCCTGACATTATGTACACTAATAAAAAATACTATCTTTTTATAATGTGATCAAATTTGAGTTCCTGTTGGGGCAATAACCTGGAGTTTCCTGATATCTCTGCATTTAAAACCTCAATTATAGCTCTATATTCCACACAGTTTTGCCTTGAATACATAACAGATGTTTATATTGAGATGAATGCTTTGTGGACCCAGAACTGTCATCAGACTTCTCATAATCACATTTTCACCTATGCATATGGTGTACACCTGTGGCTTGTTGAAATTGTGCTCAATTGCATTGTGGGAGGTTTAAAGACAGCACTGTGTTTTTATTCTTTTGTAATATTTTTCATTCATATTCTGTTACACTTTTTAATGCTTTTTTTCATGCTTATTATATAAAGCAAGTGCAGAAGTACAAGAACAAGCAAGGTTCTTTTAACATGCACACGCCTTCATTTTGCATGGAAAAATCCACATTTAGTTTACTAATATAACATATAATAAAGTACAGTTTCAGTACAGGCAAGACTTGAATGTTTTGAGGAAATGTCACAGGACAGCAGTAGACTTCTCTACTAAAGGTACGTAGAAGGATGCTAAGAAAAGCAGCCTAGAATGCAAAGAACAGGAGCATCATATACATGTGGCTTTTGATGTTTATCTTTTTTTGTAAAGCAAATATATCTTGAAGTGTACTGCCAGGAAACCATCGGGATCTATTTTTCATTCCCCATTTACAGATAGAATCATAGAATCATAGAATCCTCCAGGCCAGAAGGGACCTCCAAAGGTCCTCTAGTCGGACCTCCCTACAGTCACAGGGACACCCCCAACTAGACCAGGTTGCCCAGGGCTTCATCAAGCCTCGCCTTGAATATCTCCAGGGAAGGGGCCTCAACCACCTCCCTGGGCAACCTGTTCCAGTGCTCAACCACCGTCAGAGTAAAGAAATTTTTTCTAATATTCAACTTAAATCTACGATTTAAGATACATCTACTGTCGTGCAAAAGGTCCGCAGCACTGTATTTCAACAGTGGTTTCCACACACCAGAACCACCCAACATTAGAACAGCAAGGGATGGGGTTTAGACTGATGTAGCCCACCAGCTCTACCCTTATGAAAATGAAACACAAGACATTTTGGGGAACGTTTCAGAATGTTGTATGAAACACAGGGCAACTGCCAGGAAGAACATTCACAGGAAGACACAGAAAAAGCTTGATGCCCAAAGAAACAAGCTATTCCTAGTCAGACAAAAGAACCAACACTGGCCTAAACAGAAGGACAGCTTCTCTTTGTTACAGATTTTTGTTATCAAGTAAGTACCCGTTTAATTGTGCACCGACTGCCGGCATAGTGTTGTCAACTGAACAGTCAACAAAAAGAAGAAAATGGAGTATGAGAAGGAAAATACAAAGAGATGTCCCCAGCAGATAGCTTCCCTAAGGCCTTCACATGAGAAGAAAATTGAGAGCATGCAGAACAGTCTGTTAATGAAAAATATTAAAATCCCAGTGGATTCTGGCTATTAATTTTGAAATTGCATCCTGTGATTTTGCATTCGTGGCCTTACTATTGGCTTAACCCAACACCCAATGAAGTTGATGGGTCTCCTTCCTCCAAAGTCAGTGGCTCAGCAAGTAATGCTCAAATCAAAACTTTTAAAATTCATATGCTTTTAAATATAAAAACAATTAGAGTAATTTCTTTGGTTTGCAATGCCAATAGAAAAAATCCTTCTCTGAATTATTTAAAATCCCAATGAAGAATCTAAGGTATCCCATCTTATCTAGCCCTTCTGCACAAACTGAATATTAAATTATTTACAGGCCACAATGCATGGCAGGTTCTTTAAAATATTCAACATTGTAATGTTGCAATGTCCAAATTCTCAATCCATACAACAAAGCAGCACTGGAGAAACCTGAATGATAAAGATTGCTCTTATTCTTTATCATATGCTCAACTGTGTCTTCCTACAGAACAATTATACATGGAATAAAATCAGCAGTGAAATCATATGTAAGAGACATTTGCTTAATATTAGCCTTAGTAGGTCTGCATACATTTGCTGCAATAGGATTTTCAGGCGTGTACAAGGAAGATGCAGTTTTATCTGAATTTTACGAAATGCACTTCTGTAAGTCAAATGGGTTCAAAAGTGCTCTTAAAGTTTGAGGTTATTACGCTGTGTGAGTTGCTTGTCAAGATCAGCTAGCAAATTGCTTTCTGAGCTCCTAGGCTTCTTTTGTGTGAAAACAGTTGTGCTAAGGAAAAAAAAACCAACCTAAAAATCAAAAACTCCAACAGTATATATTTATTAAAGCTATCTCTTTAAAAAGGAAATATAACAATGATGTCTCAATAGCAGAGTTTTATATATAGTTTTATATTGAAGAGCAAAATTGGCCTACCTCTAGAGGCATAACTAAATTTTAAATGCTTAGGCTTTTTCCTGCTGGTGCTTATCTCTCTGGTATTTAGTTTGCAGCTTGTTAGCCATTACTCACACTGTTTGCCATCTTCTGCTGTTTTTCATAAACAGTCAAATTAACTTTTTTTTTTTACTATAAGAAACATGAAAAAGGAAGAAATTGTTATGAAATCTTCTGTCACTTACAAGCATGAACATTGGACTTAACCAGATCAGCAAAGGACTTGTAGTAGTCAATTACAGAATCCAAACATCCTCTTCTACCATAAACAAGGATAAAAATCCATAGCTGAGGTCCAGTTTTGAACTCAGAAGAAATGTAAGGATGGTCATATACAACAGTTTCAGCATTCATTGGAAGCTGTGCCATGAGACTGACACAGATACAGACTTGTAAGCAAAACAGTTTTATGAATAAATTAGTTAAGTACTGAGTAGGATCCCATGATGTGTTTTGAGATTTTTGGAATAGTGACATATAACAGTTTATTACATACATGAACAAGTAATGATGAGGAAGTGTTAGAAAAAATACTGTGAAGGGCCTTGAAATGATAAGCATTTAGTTTCTCAACAATAAAAGCAGAAAAGGAAACTACTTTCACCAGCTATTAAGCATGACATTTTGCAGGGGTAGCTAAATGAACGTTGTATATGAATGAGTACCAAAAGGAAGTCTTCCGATTCAAGCTCCTGGTCATTTTGCTTTGTGAATTCCCCAGCTAATGACCTCCTTAATGGTTTATGGCCTCCATCTGATTGGTAACTCCTGTAAGGTAGGAAACACGACCAAACCTGCCTCCAGTCCTGCTCTAGAACTGTTAACTGAGGATGAATATGCCAAAATCCTCCACTTTTGAGCAGAATTTTATTACTCGGTTTTCCAGTGATTCATTAGGTGTATGTCTGCATGAGGATACACAACTTTTCCCATTGCTCCAAACATCACTATTTGCTGCTACACTTTTCTACCATGTGTTGCCTGCACCAAAGTGCACTATCACTACACACAGTGTCACCATTGCTCCTGTAAGTAGCTCGCTTTTGCAGCAAAAAGGTCTTCTCCAAGAACCCATGGAAAAGTAGCCTTATTTAAGTTCAGTAACACACTGACATCTTGGTATCTTCCTTCACCAGCTTAATTTTTTTTTGTGGCCACTGCTATTTAAAAAGCACTATGCTAAATGAGTTTATTAGAGGATAATGTTACAGGATGTATGCTTTAAGGGTAACCTCTAATCAAGCAAAGCTATGCTCACAGCATCTTAAAAGTGTGATTACTGGGGTAATTAATAATTTCTATTATCAATTAGAAAAATGCTTTTCAGTGTGAGATGCAGAATCCTCTGAAAGACCTAAAGATCACACAGCATATAAAGAGATGGAAGTGATAATAATTTATCATCTGTCATATTAATTTATTTTCTTCTTAAAGTCATTGTTTTATTTCTATAACAAAAGATGCTAATATTATATTATCCTGTAATAATCTCCTATATAATAACTTGGAATTAAAACCTCATTACCTAAAAGGCTGAGAGGTTCTGAACTTCTGTTGCAGTTGTTATCATTAAGCAACCATCCAAGAGGAAAATTAATGCCCAGACTGACTTGAAGTTTGTGATGTCCCAGCTAGTTGCTTTGGGATAACATCTTCCCAGATCGCTGATGACAAACAAAGTGGAAGAGGAGTGGCTAGAAAGCAGCCCTGGAGAAAGAGATCTGGGGGTGCTGGTTGCCAGCAGGCTCAACAGGAGTCAGCAGTGTGCCCTGGCAGCCAAGAGGACAAACCACATCCTGGGGTGCATCAAACACAGCATCACCAACTGGTGAAAAGAAGTGATTATTCTACTGTATTTAGCGCTGCTTTGGTCTCATCTTGAGTATTGCATGGAGTTCTGGGACCTGCAATTTCAAAAAGATGTTAATGTACTCGAATGTATCCAGAGGAAGGCACCAAAGCTGGTGGAGGGGCTGGAAGGACCCTCAGAGACATATCGGTGTGATGAAATTACTGATGACATTATTCAAATACAAAGGAACTACTTTTTCTAAAAAAAAAAAAGATAAAATAAATGATGAAGAAAATCTTCTAGTGNATTTAGCGCTGCTTTGGTCTCATCTTGAGTATCGCATGGAGTTCTGGGCCCTGCAATTTCAAAAAGATGCTAATGTACTTGAATGCATCCAGAGGAAGGCACCAAAGCTGGTGAAGGGGCTGGAAGGACCCTCAGAGACACATTGGTGTGATGAAATTACTGATGACGTTATTCAAATACAAAGGAACTACTTTTTTCTAAAAAAAAAAAATTGGTAAAATAAATGATGAAGAAAATCTTCTAGCACACATTTGGTCTTTTGGGTTGCAAAATTACTGTAATTAGTGCAGAAAGCTGCCAGTGTATGTCTATTTGGTTACAGAATCTCAACATTTTAATGCCAGCTCAGTGGGAAGAGACAACAGGCCCTTACATGAGTCCAAATGTGGATCTAGTGCATCTATTCTATTCTACTGAACAAAAAGGACACAGGAAGAATAAGCATAGAATAAGGTTATTCTTTGTAATCCAGTAATGGTCCAGAAAAACAGGGCTGAAGATAGCTACTCTGTAGTGAAGGGTCAGCGATGCTTAACTGAAGCCCTACTCTAAAGGGCTTCCCATATGCCATTTCTTCATTTTGTGTTGAAATAAATGCCATAACGGGAATACCTTGATTTCCATGCTGCCAGGCAGCTCACTTCCAAATCCTTCAGAACTCCTCCTCTTGATAAGAGGGGTAATATCAGCAGAATCTGTTTTGTACATGTTATACTTTGCGAAAAAGAGAGAAAAAATAGTGTGCAGGAAAATGAACTTTGCAGTATCAAAGTCAGATGGATAAACTTCTGGTACACTGAGCTGAAGAAAAGCTTGGCAGTGCTTGGCTGTTACCAATCCCTCACAATTTCTAGTTGCAAAGCCCAGATCTTGATTCTCTGATGAAAAGGTGCCAACACAGACAGCAGCTTTTCAAGGAACTGGGGGTCAAGAACAAGGACTGAACAGATGAAGTAGGATTTAAGAAGAATGTAAGTCCTGTTGTGAGAATGGAAATTTTGCATGATGTAAGAATGCAAAAGAGGGACTGCATGTAAACCCCTCTTGCTCCCTTCCTCTTACTTTGAGACTCATATGACTTTAAAGATCTGAACCTAAAACTGCTGGCTCTGGGTAGTGATAGGTATCTGCTCTGTAGAACCAGCTTGACAGGAGATCGCATATGAGGATGTGTGTTCACAAATCCCTTTCCTCATCCAAGAAAAATATACGTGGAAAAAATAACAGCATGCTGGATTCATACCTACCTATGCAAAGCCACTGCTTCAGTTCCACTTGCCAGTTCAGTAAGTGTGCTGTCCTGTTTCAGAACAGATGTTTTAGCAGGATTTAATCCCTTTGGAGGCAGTGTGTCCAACTGTATTACAAATTGGGAACACTTTTTTTGCATGATATCCCTTTAGCATCAGAAACTGTTCATTCATGCCAGTCTTCTTATTTCCTACTCCTTCATATACTTAAACTTATCAAAGGAAATACACATAATCTAGAACTGGAGAGTAACAGCATTTCTAGAAGGTTTGTCAAGTCCTCGTTCTCATTAATCTATGATTTTTGGTTTGCCAAGACAACAGCAAGGCTGCTAGAACATTTCAGGACAGCCAGGCTCTTTTTTGTGATGGCCACTGGTGGATGCTGAGGCAGATGCATTTTAAATTTAGACCCCATTTTTGCCCAGGGTCTCGTGAGGGCAAAAGTATAAGCAATCTTATCATCAGTTTTTCACTACAGGACAAAACAAGATAAAAAAGTACCAAGAACAATTAAAAATTCAAGTGCACTTTCCTTAGTACATTTATTTTGTAAGTATGTCTTCTCTATTTGGGTACAGAGCTGCTTCTAACATTCCACCTGCTAGATTAAAATCATTTTTTGTCTGTAAATCAGGAAAGATATTTGCTTGCCTTAATACTAGCCATCCAGAGTCTGTTACATGAAGGCGAGTGAAATAAATAAATGTTTGCACTTCCCTTACATGAATATATAATTCATTGCTACTGTTTCCTGTAGTTCCACGATTACCAAAACTCCTCTTACTGAAGGAATCTGTGTGAGAAACACAGAAGGATTCTATTAATCTCCAGAATGGGGAGTGTGTAAGTATAGTTAGGACTCAGACTGGTTTATTCTGATTCAGCTGTAGCCACCTAGGATCTTCCTTGTAAATACTGTATGCTAAACAACATCCCACCTGCAGCCTTATCAATATCTACTTGTCTTTGTATCATTGCTGCAATGCAACTTTGAAGTTGTCACTGTTGGTTTTTTATACCCCAGGAAAACTGTAAGAGCAGAGGAGAGAGGGGGAAATACAGTAATGGATGTTACAGCAGGTTCGTTTTTCGTGTAATGAGATGGTGCATCCCATCAAACACCCTTTTGGAGTTACAGTGATATCTTGGAAAGAAAATACTGTCTTAATAGTGTCTTAATAGTGTCTTTTCTTTCTCCTTTAACAGTTAGTGCTACCCTGAAGATAATTCTCTCTGAAATACTTTCTCACATGAAGGGAAGACCAAGGTATTCCACCAAAACAGGCTGACTTCCATGTTCTGAATGTCAAACTCAAAGCAACGTCCTCTTTGAAGGATCAGATCACTCTTGTTCAGTTTTAATTTACTGTGAAGGATCCAGCAAAAAATTAAAAAACATTTTTGGGGCAATCTGGGGAAATGAATAGAACGGTAATAAAATTAATCATTCTTTGATCTTTTTTCAAACATATAGTCATTTTGACATGATGGAGACATTCCTAGAGTTCTCCTCAAAGCTCAACCTTTGAGGAGCATTCTGCCATTCTGACTGGGGTATTGTTTTACTGTTTAGTAACATTTTATCTTAAAGTAGCCCTTTTATTTATTTATTTATTTAATGTGCTCTATTCTACTATGGAGCTACGGTGGAATGTCAGACATATTGTCAATGAAGAAAGTTATCATACTGCCACACTGGACTTATGACAACTTTATTACAAAAGATCACATGATTTTGAGAGGTCTACTTATACGTACGTTGATTTTTCAGATCAGGGTATACATGAAGTATATGCAAATATGCATTTCATATGATTTGTACATCAGTCAGAAATGGTCTGTGTAGTACAGAGTGTTCCTCAATGTTTTTGTGTGCCATAAAGTTGTCCTTAAATTACACAAAACGTGCCTCTGCTTGCTAGGTAATTTTGCACCCTCTTCTGGTCAAGACTTTCCCTTTTTAGGCATAAATCTTCTGATATAGGTGGGTTCAACAAGAAGTTATTCAGCATTAGTATCAGCTGTTCACACTGAAAAAATGTATGTTGTATATGGGCAAACTGGTCTTTACTAGAGGAATACCTAAACCCCAAGCATTCAAATTCCTGAAGGTCAGCCAGATTCTGACTTGTTGCATTCAAATGCTTCGTAGCTACAGCTAAGAAAGAAGAAAGGGTATGTTGGAATAAATACATTCTCATGCAACTGTTTTCTGGATCAAACACCAGTCTCCTTATAAACAAGATAAAAATATTTTTTCCTATGGTGAGGGACAAACTAGGCAAGTTCCTATGTTGCTTTTTTTATCACCACATATATATCTTTCATCATGTATAGAAAAAAGGGAAAGTGCCATTTAAGATTGTGAGAAAAAAAAACACCCATTGTGGTTCTGTAACTTGTGCACACAGTCGAAGAAACCAGTACCTATTCCTATATTTCTCCTTGAGTCCTCCTGCACTCACTGTTTCAATATGAAAGGAGCTGTACTCATTGGCCTAAGACCATAAGACAAGGTCTATAGGTATCTACTACCCCGAGCAGCAAATCTTGGTTGGAATACAGCTCAACAGCTTGACTCCTAGCCCTTAAACATGTAGCGCAGCATGATCTAAAGCAGCTGATGCTCAGCTGTGGGTTTCATAACATTGCACTCACTGATTGTCTACAAAACCTTTTTAACTGCAGGCATTTCTTTTCTCCTTTTGAAAGGCCACTGTTATTTGCATTGCTGTCGGCTGAGAGATCTCCAATTTTTGCTGCCAGCTCATTATCTGTAACAGCTTTCAAAAGATGCTCAATAATTACAGGTCATCTTCAGTGCTAATAGTGATCATTCATTTTTTACTTGAACAGAAAGATATTTCGTGGGTTTTTTTTGGTTTCTTTATAGATCATGCATGGCCTAGATTGACATTTTTCATTCAGCACGTCCTAAACATACTTTAAATCTATTCTAATTTCAATATTTCTATTTCAATGCTGATTTCTATTTACTAGATGGTTCATGTTCTTCAACTGTTTTTCTGCTGCACTGCACATGGATCACTTAAAAGTTGAAATCAAGCAGAATCTTGGAGTCTTCTTATCTAATGGCCTACAAATTCAGACAATCCTTTCGAAGCATTTGTGGAAATTGCACCTCCATTTCTTGGGCAATTAGGGAGGCATTGCTGATTTTGCAGTTGAATTTAACACTGAAACAGAATTATTCACATGGCCAGTGCACAAGACACAATATAAGTAGAAAACACATGCAGAATCCAGGCCAGCACTGTTGGACAGGCATTTGAAGAACTCCACTTGCCATTGCTAAAATTTCTTGAAAGCAAGACTAGATTTTTTCTGGACACTTTCCCCCTTTTCCAAAGGGAAAAAACGTAGTAGACACTAAACAGTAATTTTATCCAAAAGTCAAACCTTTGTACCCTAGTAAATTATTCCCTATTTTTTTCTATTCTTTCTCTAGACTGCAGGTTTTAAAGTTAGGAGCCACCCCTAATAATTTGAACTGCATTGCCATCCTAGCTTCCAGCTAGTCCAATGGCCTAAGGTGCTACTCAGCTGGATTAAAACTGGCAGCATCTGGCCTTAATCAGTGGCATCAAATCTGTTGCTTTTTTTTTTTTTTCCTTTCTGGAAAATCTTAATCTTTGATTAATAGCAATCTTCTCATGGAAGTGTTGAGGCCAGATTCAGGATTTTAGAAACGGTGAATACCTGGGTGAAAAACAATGGTGGCATAGTACTGGGTTTTCGAATGGGAGGCTTCATAGACTAAGCTAAGAGAAGCTCTAGTCCTCCAATTTATTGTTATCAGGTAGAACTGATTATCGATGCATGCTTTTAAAGAGAGAACTTTATATATATATATACTTTTAATACTTTTAAATTTACTTTTTGTATTGACTATATATATATATACACTTTTTAATTTACTATACATTTAGATAGGGAAAAATCTCTAAGAAAATCTGTATTCTTCTTCTAAAAGATCTTAATTTTCTTTATTATTATCAGAAGAAATATGTGGGCAACAGCACTCCAAGCTCTGGCTAGTCTGTATTTTATGTAGACTGTAGTTTAGTGTTGAGTCACTGGGGGTTCTCACGAAAAGTAGACTGCCCAGCACTACAGCGCTCAGAAGTTACAGACGCTTTCCAAAGCCTTAATAAACTTTATACAGCAACTGTTTTTCTGCTGTTCTGGATGATGGGGGCAGGGGCTAGAGGCTTGCACAGGATCAAAATGCCATCATTTTCACAACAGTAAATTTCACTGATTCCAAGCTTGCTGCAGTCCCACTTTTATTGCAAATACATCAAACTGTCTCTGATATACCTAGCATGTCAAGGCTGAAAAAGGTTCACACATCAGATGCTGACTTTGAGGGGGTGTTTAGAGGCAGGGGGGAAGTTGACATAAGGTACAAGCAGTCTTTCAGATGCATTTAAAACATGCCATTTTTATGATCCTTTTTTATTTTTATTTTTTTAACAGACAATGGAGGATAGGATGCAGTGGCAAGAAAGGTGGCAGTGTGCCCCTCTCACACAGGATCCATTGATTTCAGAGGACCTGGACATCTCTCCCTGAGTGCACATCTTTTTCTTCCACTGGGGATAAGCAGATTCTGTTGCCAGCTAAATCAACTTGTAGTTAAAGGTTAAATTTCCATTACTATTACTAATATTTTTAAGTCAGAATTTGATTTTTGCTAACTTTTTTTTTTTTTTGTCTTAAACAAAACTGTAAACTTAGCTACGATAGAAACTTTCCCGCGTTTTTGAGAAGGAGAACTTTCTCTGTGCATGGGATGTAGAAAAATGTTCTGCAATTTCATAACATTACATATACAAATAGCATCTTTAACCCTTTAATGTGCAGTCCTTTCATTCACTCCTCATTTTCCTTCATTTGTCAACCTGACTGCAGGTTTGGTTCAGAAAGAAATAACTAGCAAAAAAGAATTAAATTTAATTACATTTAAAATTTTAAACTATAATGACTTGATGATATAAACCTCTCTTTATCCATTTACTTGTTCTTCTGAAACACCTATCGTTTCTGTCTCTTATAGATAAAAACTGAGCTATTAAATTTATCTTAAATATATCCTCCCTCTTTGTCACACCTAAATAACAACACATACAGAGTGAAAAGTAAACTGAACTCAGAGAGAAGTCGCTGGCAAGCTGTCATGATAAAAGTTGGAATAACATATGGAAAGTTCTTCTCTCTCTTACTGTAATTCTTTTTGTGAGCTTCCTATATAATCTGATTTACATCTGTCAAAGGATATTGGGAAACCGAGCCCACAAATAGCAATAAAAAGTCACCAGCCTAAAGCAGCTTTGACATTAAGCCAGAACAGATACTTGCAGCTTTGTTTTCTATATCCAGCTTGTAAGGGTAGGAATTTCTGAAGTTCAGACCTTCAAGAAAAAATATGATTGTTCCACTCTCAGATATGAATCCATCTTCTCTTCACACTGCTTCTCTTTGCTTTTGTAAATAGGAAGATATATCTCAAAAATGAAGATTTATTTGATAGGATGGGCAAAGCAGCGAACAATATAAAGTCATTTTACTGTAAAAAACGGTCCTATTAAACACAGGTGACATGATCACAACCTTCCCCCCCCTTTATTAATCTATTAATTAACTATATTCTTCTCCAGAAGGCAATGTCCCTAAAGGGGAGGAAATATTTATGAGAGGTCCAGCTGACAACATTAGCAGGTGAATCAGTTAATCATATGTTCTGGGTTAAACAGCATTACTGTTATAGAGATGCTAGATCTCTGTTCTGGGGCACATATGCTGAAGAGAAGGAAAAGACAGCACCCCAGAGAAGAATGAAAGCTACCATTATTATAACTTGTATGACAGTACAATCTCATTGATTATTCTCGGTATCTTATTTCAGTTTCTGTTTTAATTTCATTTACCAAAAATGCCAGCATATTTTCTGGGCTGACTGTCATTTACAGGATTTACTAATTGATGCAGAGTAATACTTAATTGCTACTGACTTCTTGTTATCTATAAATCTGAAGTTCATGAAAAGAAAATTTTCAGTGTCTTTTCCCTCTCCTCTACTGTCACTTCACGCCCATCATGAGCTAGTAACTTGAAAGTTTGGGAGGTCAGATTTCCTATTTTACCTAGGCTCTCTCTACTTGAGTAAAGTAATATAAATGGAATAAAGCAGTAAAGACATTTCTGAGGAAAACAAACGCATAAAGTTGGCTTGAAATGAAGCCAATGAATTTAAGGACAGAAGGATTCATTTGATGATCCTATATGGCTTTATGTCTCAGGGTGGTAAATTTTACCCCATTGTCCCTATGTTGACCCTGCAACCTCCAATTGCCTAGAACCAACCTGCCAAAATGATGGCAAAAAACCAGGGCAGTCCCATCCCCATTGGTATTCTCTTTCACTGAGCAATCATCTTCACTGTTATTACACTTCATTTCATATTCAAATTTGGTGGTGTCATCTTCTAACTGGTAGAGAATGCTATATTCCTTTCTGCTAGATTACAGAGCCTCTCAATAAATGCCATTTATAAGTATGGAAATACATAAAAATTATTAAGGTGGGCTCTTAGCAACAAGGGCCTAACAGTTAATTAACCAATTTTATCCAATTTTAGGATCTTTATAGAGGTAATTTTGTGCTTGGTTTATGATAGAGTTCCACAAAACATCTAAAATTAAATCTAAATAACAGGAAACATATCTAGTTTTAGGTTGTACAATAAACTCTTAACTCAGACCAGGTCACAGTTCCCCATGTAAGCCCAACATCAGGTGAATGGTCATTGGCCTCATTTGAAAAAAGACACCAAAACTGGCTTGCCACTTGCTTTCAGAGTTATGGTCAAGTAACACTGCACAAGTACATACTTGGCACTTGCATCCTATCATTGTTGAAATAAAAGAACGGGGCACTGTGTATTAACATTCTTTGTTCATGTCTGTTCATCTACTTCTTAATTTGTGAATGATACACAAAGACTCCTCTGACTCAGAGGCTTGAAGGCCAGAAGGTTCCTTTAAATTCTGCAGCATGACCTCATATATATCATAGATCACAGAATCATAGAATGCTTTAGGTTGGAAGGAACCTTAAAGATCCTTGTTATGGATCTTTATGGATCCTTGTTATGGACTCCTTTATGGATAAGGAGTTATGACCCTCAGCCCTGGGCAGGGACACCTCCCACTAGACCAGGTTGCTCAAAACCCCATACAGCCTGGTCCGGAACACTTCCAGGGATAGGGCAACCACAACTTCTATGATAACCCATTCCAGTGTCTCATCACCCTCATAGTGAAAAATGTCTTCCTGATATCTAATCCAAATCTACCCCCTTCCAGTTTGAAGCCATTCGTTTCTTCAGTTTGAAGCCCTTGTATTATCAATACGTGTCCCTGTAAAAAATCCCTCTCCAGCTTTCTTGTAGGCCCCCTTCAGATACTGGAAGGCTGCTATATGTTTTCCCTGAAACCTTCACCTAATTACCACTCTATTAAGTGGTAATATGTGTTTGATATACATATTTTCCAGAGAAGGAACAAGTCTTAATCTAAAGAAATCAAAAGATGGAAAATGCAGTATTTTGACTGATAGTTCCAGCTTTTAGTCATTTTATTGATTAGTGCTGTATTTTTAATTCAAATGTGTCTTCTTTTAGCTTTCATCCATTAGTTTTTGTCATGTTTTTATTCATTAGTTTAAACAACTCTTTTATTCAGTATTTTTTCCCTTTCCATCTTATACCTTAGAATCAAGTAATCTCTCAGTTTCTCTTTTGATCAAATAAGTGGACCCAATTCTTAAGTTTCTCAGTGTCAGGTGTATTATTCTAATGCCAACAACCTTTTTATTTTTGAAGTGTCCCTCAAGTTCACTTGTCCTTGGTGATTTGTCACTAATACTTTAGCACTGCCTTTGTCTCAAACACGTTTTCTTACAGTAAGCACCACAATGCAGCTAACTTTATCTATGCCACTGCGTAACCTATCCAACTGCAATACGCACATTAAATTATAGGAGGCAGGGGGGAAGAGATAAACATCTAAGGCATTTTGAAAAGCATAACAATGCGAAAAATAGGCTATATATTTAAAAATATTAATATAATATTAATATTTATATTTAAAAAAAAAATAAAGTTGGATGCTAATAATTAATTTGCCTCGGCCTGCTCAGCTGCAAGTCTTCCAGCAGGAAAAGGTTGTCTTCCCACTGGCCATAGAATGACATGAATAGACGGTAAATACAATGTATTGCCAGGAGAGCACATTCCCACTTTATGTACAGAAATCTCTCTACTATGTGGGTGGAATACAACAGTTCCTATCTTTACTGAAAAATCAATTTCAGTATAAGGGTCACAGATTTAAAACCCTGCTTGTGTACATGATGAGTAACAGAGCTACAGAATGACACAGCCATGAGGAACTCACTAGAGAAAATTCCACCCTTGACTAGAACCAGAGGAAGGAAAAAATATTTGAGACTTTGAAAGAATTTTGACTGTGAGAACTTGACAAGAGCTCAGATGTAGCATGTGGTCAAGACCCATTGCTTCTTGGTGACTTTATATTTGACCTCCTTGGCAGCCAATCAGTTATATATCTTCCAAAGCTACTTCAGTTCAGTAGATAGCATCAGAAAGTTTCAAGTTCGTGTCTGAAAATCATTCAGTAGGAACTCAAATGCAGACAAAACCAGCAGGATCAGAAGTAGAGAATTTCTTCACACCTCATGTTTTTATCCTCCTACAAGAGTGCTGCAATCAGCTGTTCCTGTTATAATGAACATATGATGCAATGCAATGGTGTATTTGGTGTGTTCTAAGGTTTCCTTCCACAAGTATTTGAGAAAAATCAAGCAATAGCAGGCTGAACACCCAGAAAACAATAGATTGGAGGTCTGTATAGTACTAACTAAGCGTTCTTTGCTATCACTAATTCACCGGAGTGCCGCTCAGCATAGCTTCAAAAATCAGTCAGCAGCAAAAGAAATACTGTTAAGTCAACACTGGACTTGCAACCCTTCATGCCAGTTTCCTGCCAGTCTCCTATGACATTCATCTAGTTTTAGTCACTTAAGTTACACTTGATTTCCACGTTTTTAAAAAGATCAGTGGGATCAGCTGTCATGTAAAATCACAGGACCTGAAATGGCAAAGAGAGTCTCAGAACATTAACTACTGCCAGGTTATAAAAGGTTGGCTTGAAATATGGGTAACTGTGTGCTACCTGTTGTAGTACCATACATAGTTATTCACACAGGCAATGCCAGTTGATTAAATATGCTCATTCTATGCAAAACCCCCACTATTAAGAAAGGAGAAAAAAAGGTGTTTTGGCAAGTTCTAGTTCTCTGATTTCATTCTTAATATAATCAGGTGTATAAAAGCCAGTATAACGGATCTGTACCTTTGTGTCTTAGTTTGATGAAAGAGAAAATCAAGTAGGTAGCCCAGGACCAGACGGGAATATTTAAGAAACTGAAGAAAAATACTTCACATCTTAAAAAAACAACATCCCCAAATCAATAACTTCGTCTCCTCCTCCAGAATAAAATAATGATAAGTTCATCATCATCTCTGATGGTCCTTCATAGTGACACTGGAAACTGCAGGTGTTCAGTTTATTTTATGTGTAAGATATTTGTCATAGTAGTAGTTTCTAAAAGTAACGACGATGACATATTATTTCAACAATGTGCATATTTTGGTCTTCAAAATCAACTGTTTGCTTTCCTTATAATTATCTGCTTTAATGTTTCCAATGGTATTTATTTGGGATTATTTCAGGGTCATTTCAGATGATTTTCAGATGATATTTACAAAGGTTCTACTGCAGCTTGGAATTGTGGAAATAAAAAAGTGCCATATTCTCCAGAAAATTATGACAAACATATGTAAATGGATTTAAGGAATCACCCAGAGAAACAGCAGGATGTACTGTACATTGAGACATTGAGGTGCTGGATATTTGATTAGATTGGATATTAGGAGATTCAGATTGGGGTTATTAAACTGCCCAGGGAAGTGGTTGAGGCTCCATCCCTGGAGGTATCTAAAAGACAGATTAACATAGTACTTAGTGACATGGTTTAGTGATGTTTTGGGTTTTTGTGTTTGGTTTTTTGTGTTTTTTTTTATATATATATATATTTTTTTATTTTTTTTTATCAGTTTTGTGTTAATGTTGNCTGGACAGCTTTCAGCTTCAGGGAGGTTTTTTTTTATATATATATATATATTTTTATTTTTTTTTATCAGAGTTAGGTTAATGGTTGGACAAGATGATCTCAAAGGTTCCTTCCAACCTAGACAATTCTATGATTTTGGTCAAAATAATTTCACAAAATTTTTTACCAATTTTCATCTTTGAAGATAAGTTTAAACCATCCAGTGGAATTATATTAAATATGTATCCTTTTTTTTTTTTTTTTTTTTTTTTTTTTTTTTTTTTTTTCTATTAGCTATTCCGTACCTCCTTCCATATGAAAATAACCAATGCAAACCCCAGACCTAACCTAGATCCAAACCAGTAATCTGCAGGCTGATGTTTAATACTGCCAAAAGATTTGCTAGAACAGATAAGACTGTCAGTTTGCTCTCATACTGCCCTTCTTGCAGAAGGAAGTGACCACGCTGCAGGAGAGGATGAAAATCTTTTTAGCTATTTGACTATTTGTACAGTACTTCCAATGGCATGCCTTAATTTCTGATCCCCAAAGGCAAACATTTGATCCCCTGAGGTACTCTATTTGACTATCACTAGTCTGGATCACAGAGTCACATATGTCATTGGCAATCACAACACGATGCGGGTCCTTCTCTCCAGTCAGTTCCCGTAAATTGTGTCAGCGACCACGGACAGAAAATACCACAATGACTAAACTCTGTGTAAATAAATGTTTCCTTTCATTGGCTTTAAATATAATGACCCATGATGCAGGAGTCCAAAAGCAGAGCTGCATGAACTGCATCACAGAAGAAATGTATTACAAGAAGAGTCAGCAAGAAGCTGAAGCCAAGCCCTGTGATTCCTCAACCAAGTTTTTCTTCATATTAACTGTCATGTGCTTTTATCTCTTTTAGGTCTATAGTGGACCATGAACAGAAACGCTTCTGGTTTTGTGCCTATTGTTAAGCGACTGGAAATGGACAGAGAAGCAGGAACCAGTTTGTCTGAGTCTCAGGCCCTCTCGATTCTTACTCGTTACTAAGGAGGTAACACTGAATCATTTCTGCTGTGCTGCTCCTACCAGCAAACCATATAATAAAGAACATTTGGTTAAACAAAAACTACTTGTTATGTAACAGGGGACACCCATCCACCACATAGCTGTTAAGACTAAAGTTAATCAGAATACTCAGTTGCCATTCATTTAAAGGGATGTTGCCCACAGAAAACCTAAAACTTTAAAAAAAAAACAAACTACCCTTGAAAATGTGTGGCATAATACCTTCAGACTAGAACATAAGATTATTAACATACCTGATGTATTTTAGGTGTTTGAGATATATGCTTCTGCTTTGTTACTTCCCAGGCCTACAAACTGATAAAATTATGTTTAAGAACTTGCCCTGGTGAAGTCTTCATCTGGATTGGACAATTTTATTAAATTAAACTAGGATGGACAGTTTTGCCGTGATGTTTTCATTTGTTTAACCTTCAGCTTTTCATAAACAACACAACAAAAAACAAAGGATGTGCGATTCATTTTTTTCCCTGCTAACAAAAGAGAGAAATAGTCACAGAAGTGTGTCTGTTTATTCCTGCTCGTGTGGAATCCTCTTTTAAAAGCACACTAAACTTAGGAGTACAGAAGTATCACAAAATTCCTTTAACACACAAAATTGGTCTAATAAAACCCAGTGTAACTCCTGGTTACAGTAAATGTCTTCAGGGATACCTTGTTTTAAGAGTTAACATCAGCTATTTATCCCTGTAATAAATGTACTGACCTTTCCCAAATTTCTAAGAAGCAGCAGGCCTGAAGTTTCAAAGTTATTTTAAGAATAAATAGTTAGGTAACCTCTGCAGCAGAGGATCTTCACTTTGAAATGTCACAGCGATGGCTTAGGTGCAGGCAGAGAGCACCCAGGAAAAGAGAACCGTTCTGGGAGTTTTACTGCCATCTGAAGTCTCTGCGTGGATGACCTGAGGCACAAACTAAGATTCTTTTCTCCTCCTTTTCTTTCTTTCTTTCTTTTTCTTTTTATTTAAGTCAGGATTCTAGAAAACAGGAATTCTGGGCCTCAGCGAAGCTCACTTCAGTTCATCAGGAGAAAAAGTTATCGATTGGTTTAATTTATTTCATTTTATATCTGCAGAGAATCTGATGAGTTGTCTGCAAGAAAAAAAAAAATAGAGGGAACAGTGTTCAGCTTCAAAGAGCATGGAGGTTGGGAGGGTGAAATGCAGTTTACTGTATGGAACCTTTTTTTTTTTCTTTTTTTTTAATTTGCCTTGATGGAAGTTGACAGCTCAGCCTGTATTTCAGCCCTGTCTACAGGCAGTGAAATGTGTGAGAAACCAATACTCTGAAAATTCTCATATGCATATGAAAAATCATGGTATGAAAAGGGGCCAAGGGATTAGGACAAGATAAATTTATACTAAGCTTTACACATTCCATTGACAAATTTGCTGTTTTTGCGTTGTTGCCTCCGACCTCCTGGTTACCGAGGGGATGACATTAAACTGGGAGAAAATGGCTTATTATGTGTGATAAATTCAAACAAAGATGACGCACTTTACCCACCAAGTATATCTAAGAAATTGTGAGGAAATGTCAAGCATTTCAAAAGAAAGCGGCCGTAAATTCTGATGCCGGAGACTTTAACGAATTTCTGCCAGAGTAGAAAGGTCTCTTTGTTTGGACCCAGCTGACACTCAGCGTGCGGAATATTATGAGCTTGGGGGTCACATAAAAGCTACGGGAGAAAGAAAGAAAACTGTGGATGTGACAAAACTCAGGCACTAGAGGGCTAAGAACTGGCACGAAGACTTTGCATTGGCTCGGTGTAAAACGGTACATGAGAATCAGCACTCAGGCATCCAAAAAGGTTCAAAATAAATATCCACCCCCTTCTGCTCGCTCTTGCTCATTCCCACTGGCCCCATTACATTCGCTTGGTCTTTAGGCAAGGCTTATCTGTCCCAATTTTATTTTTTCCTTTTGTTACAGTGAAGTTTGAGGAGGAAAGATTGGGAGGGGAAGGGCGGGGGGGGATCCAGACCCTGGAAAACCTCCTGTCCTGCTGATGTGACATAATTGATGAACAAATGATCACACGTTGTGTCCCTGATTCAGGTCAGGAGGTGGCAGGAGAAGGAAGTGCTGTCAAATGTTTGAAAGAAAAAGGAGGTAGAGGAGTAGCAATGAGACCCCCTGCTACTGTGGCAAATTAGCTATTTCACAGTGATGTTTACACTATATAGTGCTTTTCACATTCTGACCCCTTGGGTACGGGCAAGATGGAAATGGCAAAAAATGACAAATGATAAGCTAAGGAAGTGAAGAAGAGCAAGTGAAACAAATTTGGAGCTTTCTTGCTCCCTTCTCGCTTCCATACGCCCAGCACTATCTGGTATCATGGAGGAGAGCTGGTGGTGACCTCCTCACCCCCAAAACCACCTCAGCAATGGCCCTTGCATGTGTCTTCGGAAGGGTTTTTGGTAACGTTACCTTCAAGCGGGGGAGCAGCATGACAAGACACACTTAATTTGAAATGTTTACAGACTGTGTAGCTAAAAAAATCAATAAGTAACTGACAATTCATTATGGAGAGAGGTTGTTTTAAATTTACAACTTTGTTTTAAATCTAAAATATCCTACTTCTTATTTATTTATTTCAAGAAAAAAAAAAAAA
>VZRU01004417.1:139188-174945 GCA_013398155.1 Pedionomus torquatus | reverse complement strand
AAAAAAAAAAGGGAAAAATAATCTCCGCAACCGCAACAGCACAGCACTTCTGCTCCCTGGATATCCCTCAGTCACTTCCAGAGATGTACAATACCCTGTGCCTGCAAGAATAAGCCACCTCTGTTTGGAGGTGACATAATTTTTCCCACCCTATCTGACAATAGGGTATTCATTACACGGTGAAAAGGGGATGTATGTGCTACGTGAAACAGCAGATTCCACCTCTCCTCAGGATTTAGCGTTATCAACGAAGCAAATAATAAACAGAGCAATGCAAACTGCAGCCAAGGCGTTGTCATCTATAAGATCTTTTGGGAGGGTCTCTCTGCTCCAGCCCATGGGTCCCTCTGCCCAGAGAGCCACATCTGCTCTTTCCTATCCACAATGTGTCAATACTAATCAATCAGCCGCTTAACTTGGGCATCTAGCACCTGTCAAGAGAGAGGATCAATGGGAAAGCCTATAGGCCCTGTGCCATCCGTGCATTTTATCAAGCTCTGAATCCTATAGTACAAATCCTCTCTCAAAAAAAAAATCGTACTCAAGATTTAAATAACTTGCATATTGGCCTGGAAAGGCTTTTTTAGCCTTTGTCATTACAATGGTTGTTATATACCATTATAAGGGCATTAATACACAAGGAGGCTGTGCAAATTATGCACGACCACATGCTTTATTGTAAATAGGTGTATATTCCAGTATTCATGGCTGACACTCTGAGTCTGTGGCTAGTCCTAAAATGGGCACGTGAAAAGGATAGAAAATGATCGGCCTGAATCATCCCGTCTCCTGCAAAAACAAAGGGAGTCAGGGAGGCCCTCTCTGGTTGACAAGCATTGATGACAATGGGAGCATTAGCCCAAGGCTGAAGTGTTTTGATAATCCCACCTATAATGACTGACTGGAAAGTTGCCAGAATTCAGGAAAATGTGTTCATAATTTTCTTTTTGTGCTTCATCAACCTAGCATTTTGATTCATAAACTTGCTATATTAATAGCATTAATAAAATAATGAACAGCCATCTTACTGTTTACATGAGTTTAAATATAACCCTTCCCTTTAGTTAGGGAAACCTATTAGCTTTTACAGACATTGTGCATTTTATGTGTGACAGGTTAGCAAAACACAGTTTGAATACTGGGATAGAAAGCCCAAGTATCTTCACTTGAACTGACCAATCTTCCGACTTCATTTGACAGGAACAGAGTCCTGCTCATTTACTATTTTATTACATAGGCAAACAAATCCTCTTCATCCCCTGCTAAAGAAGACTTTATATAAAAGACATTCTGTTTGCCAACCTCTTTTTAGACACTTAAATATTATTTTTAATTCTCCAGGTCAATCCTTCCTCAACAACCGCAAGAGCTGAAACATCTGTCATTTCTCAATCCAGCAATCCCTAAAGAGTCTTGCCCTAAAATAAAGAAACACAAAGGCTGATTTTTATCAGCGTGTTTGGCAAGATCTGACTACAATGTTTTCTGCAACTCAGAAGCCTTCACATTCCTTCAGCAAATTACTGTTAAGCCACAAATTGTACCCCTATGTAGAACAGGCACTTCCTCATTTATCTCTACATAGACAAACACATGCCTGCAGAGACTTTACAGGATCACTGACAACTTCCTTGTCCAAAGACTTCCAGGTTGCTCCAAGCCCCATCCAGCCTGGCTTTGAACCCCTCCAGGGATGGGGCAGCCACAGCTTCTCTGGGCAACCTGGGCCAGGGTCTCACCTCCCTCACAGAAAACAATTTCTTCCTAATATCTAATCTAAATCTCCTCTCTTCTAGTTTAATACCGTTCCCCCTTGTCCTGTCACTCAACTCCCTAACCAAGAGTCCCTCTCCAGCTCTCCTGGAACTCCCTTCAGATACTGGAAGGCTGCTCTAAGGTCTCCCCAGACCCTTATTATTATTATTATGATTAATTTATAAAGTAATGACAGGTTTTAGAAATCAAAGTTTTGGTTCTCCTTTTAACTCCAGAGTTTCAGTATTAAAAATACTGCAGCTTGAGAATATTCTAGGCTAGATGAGGAAGGGGATGGACCACTATCTTGTCCTTCCTAAATGTATGCAAGAGCAAGTCAGCACTTTATCCCTCCCAATACCCATTGCTGTGCCTTGGGATGGCACTGATAGGAGAAAGACAACTTTTGTATGTAGTTAAGAGCAGTCAGAGCAAAAAAAAAAACAACAGGGAGATCATTTGAGAGCATGGATCTGGAATGACAGAGAGAAAAAAATGAGGACAAAACACTTCTGCGATTTGCCAGTAAGCAAGAAAAGTGATTTGAATTAATTAGCTGTTTCTGCAACCCCTTCTTTTATATATACTTTTAGAGATACATTATTCACATTTAATTTCTATACATTACTGTGATAACTCTACAAAGGATCAGTGCTGTGCTCTGGGTAACTGTACCAGAAACTAAAATCAGAACTCCCTTGCCCTTTCCCTTCCCAACAGCCTTCCATTAAAAAAGAAAATGAGCAGACCTGGGAAGATGCTATTTGCCTTACCCTTGCCCTGCTCCCAGTCACAGTCTCCACCTCTTCTTTGCCAGCAACTCATTACAACGTCTCCCCTGGCTGCTCCCCTCCCTGATCTACTTTCTCTTTTCCAGTCTGGTGCTTGTTTTAGGTCCAGCAACCGGGCAATTGATGGCCCAAGATAGGCAAACTCCACCTCATTTTTGCTGCCCAGGCCCATTCTCAGCCACAAGAACTAAAACAGCTGCTCTAGGAAAAATTTCCCATTTGAGAAAGCACATAAGTATCGTCAAAAGAGTTTTAGTGCAGAAAGCACCAAATGATCCCTAATAATTAGCAATGTTACCAGACCTACCTGTAATATTTTAACTGGAATCACACAAAGATGGTTCAACTTTTTTTTTTAATTAAAAAAGAACATTTTTCTCTAACTTTTTTTTGTTAGTATTTTCCATTTTAATTCGTTCTACTTTAAATATCATTGTCAAGTAGTCACAGCTGGGTAATGAAACATCCTACAGAAACTGAAGGAGGGTGGTATTCTAAGTACAAAATGGAAATACATCTCCAAAAGGGTAACTGGCTCCTGAAAAAAAGAGCCTGCCTTAAACTTTGGGCATAGTGGAATATCCATGGGACTTGTCATTAATGCATTGGAGTCAAAGTTGCTCTTCATAAATAAACTAAAAGGAAGCTTCAGTTTATTGACCTATCAGTCCCTATATTGTAAAAACTTACTCAAGACAAAGAAGAAAATGTAGGAATAAACTTCACTTTATTTCTGGAAGCAAAAAGGTTCTATACACTTATTCTCATTTTCCATAGAAGGGACTGAGGAAGACTAAGGAGAGATAAGAGTCTCCTGTTTACGCAGTTGCATTTTATTTAACAAATGTCCCTGATGTTGCAGAACACCAAGTCCTTGTTTTTGTTAAATAATTAAGGCCGTCTAGGAATCTGTTTCACAAGCCAGGTGCAAAATTAAAAAGTTCCAGGCAGGAAACAGGAGATCACTGTACTCTTGAAAGCAAGTAGATACCAAGTAAAGATTATGTAGCAGGACTTACTAAATTTTTTAATGCCTTCCAACCAAAGCTGCAGCAATGAAACAAGGCAATTACACAAGAGCAAGTACGGAACAGGAGATGTCAGTGGTCATGCCCTGCCAATAATGTTCTGGGGATGAGGTGAAGTTCCTGATAAGGTGGGATAATTTAGAAAAACATTAAATCATCATCTGCATAGAATCTACACTTTAATTTTAAATCGATTCTCTTGAAGTGCCCCCCCTCCCTACCATATCTGATTGTGGCTGACTTTCTACCAACAGGCACATGACCAAGATTTATTAGAGAAAAAGACTCATGAAAGCACATTTCGAAGTCTCCTGCATGAGCTATCATAGCAGCTTCATTTTCAAGTCTTTCTGCCAGTACGCAATGTGATAAAGAAGACGAATTAAAAGCCTGCATGTGAAATGCAGACAGTAATTGTGTACTGGTCTTTTAACAGTGAAGCATTACATAGAAAGATATGATATTAATATACTCAGCACCTACTGAGAATGTTCAGAAATACTGGAGACGCTCTTCAGCTACTACTTGATAACTCTGGAGCAGAAGTGAGGCTTCGTGCAGATTTAGGTATTCACCTGGAAAGTTACAGCTATTCTGGAGGTGTTCTGTAATGAGACATTTGGCTTCACCTGTTGCAGATTCAGTTTCAGTCCTTCTCTTGGCTATAATGTGCGTTGTACTTGGCTCCATTTTATTTGTGTCTTTCCTCAGTTGTGGTTTCATGTAGCATAAACCTGTATGACCAAAAAAAAGAAAGGCCCTGAGCTACTTTCTTCATGGTGCTGCTGCATCCTTTCTGCTGTGATGACTGGGAATTAGGGAGAAGAGGATATTGAGGGGAGACATACTGATCTTCAGATGTATCACAGCCTTACACAATGAGGAATGTAATAACCTGTTCTACCATTTTCACCAGGAATAAGACCAATTGTATGCCTAAATTGCAAGAAAGGAGATTGAAGTTAAGCATTAGGAAAACCTCGCAATGGTAAGATAATGAAGCACTGGGATGGGCTGTCTAGGAAGCCAGTGTTTTTTCTGCACTGTTTTTAAAAGAGAGACAAATACTCTCAGGGATGTTTTACACGCTGCTGATTTTGCTTTGGGTATGAGAGATGGGGCAGGTGACCTACTGAGATCTTTCCAGCCCGTTTGTCATTATTCCATGTGTGTTGAATAGGAAATAAGGATTATATTCCAGTACAAATCCAAGCAGCAGCAAATCCACCACAATCTGTACTTTAAAGCAGATGTGAGTGATGTTTGCTGCTCCTCCTAATAAAGGGAGATAGTAGAGTCATTTATAACTCTGTCCTCCCTGGTTTTCCACCTCTCCTCCCCACAGTGAAGAGACTGAAATCAGTTGAAGAACTATGGCTTTCTTAGACATCAAACCTTAACTGATATTTCCTCAGACTCAAGAGATGGAAAATACTTCATTTTCCCCACGGACAGCTATCCATAATCTAGACTTGGAATTAAAAGCATTAAATGTAGTTAGCCTTTTGTCTTGATTAAAAAAATAAAAATAATAAAAAAAAAAAACCAGAACCCACCCCACCTCCACTTATTTAGCCGTGACAATATTTTATGATTTTTCTATTTAATTTAATTTAAACTGGAATTCTCAATATCTAACTTTTCTGTCACCTCAGAAGGCAATATCCTGATCTCTTCTGATGAACTTCCAATCACATTGTGCAAAACACTATGCTAAACTTGTTGCTAAGACATAAATCTCACATTTGCAGTTTTGTCTTAAGGTTGATAAAATCCTCTGGTCAACCATAACCACCAAAGGACAGTTAGAGTCAATATTATACACATTTTCATAAAATAATGTCTCTATTTTAAAGCAAATGTGTACATGTCATATTACATATTTTTTTTTTAAAGGATAGGTAAATCCTGGCATGTTCTTGCATGTCATTAAGACCTATGCTGAAATCACTCAATCCATATGTTACATCCTTAGAAGCAAAAACTGATTTACAAAATAATACAGTTGTACCATTTACGGTATATAAATCCTTTAGCTCAAATGTAAGTTCTGAGTAGTGAATTTCATTTAAGTGTTTAATTAGCATCATTGTTGACACTTCTTTACCCCCACATTTAAATTTAGTAATAAGTTTCACAAAGAAAATAAAATTTATTTTCTGCTGGCTGATTAGCAAGTTCAAACATGGCTTCCTACACACTAATGAATCAGTGTACAATGATTGTTGATAGACACCTAAATGAACTGTGGTTCACTTTCTCACATCAACATGAAATATGATTTTGCAGTTGACAGTCTTTGAAGGAAATGAGGAAGTTCCTGAAAAAAGCTTCTTTTCACAACGATTCAGAGACAGAACCACATCAGTCTGATTCTTGGAAAGTTCTACTATCTATCAAGATCTAAATACCATTGCTTATATTCATTCCTAAAGTATGTCTCAACTGAAGCAATTTGTAAACTGTTATTAAACCAGATGATACGCTACAAATCATGTATCTTCCACTACAGCCTTACATTTCTGGTAGTCACACTCTTCTGTGGACTTTTAATTCACCCTGGGTGGCTCAAATCCCTTGGCTGCACCAGGTCATCCTGACCAAATCGCCCCTGTTCCCTGGCAAATTCCTTATCTCCAGTATCATTGAGAACTAATGCTCCAAAGCCAGACTTCTTCAAAGAAGTCTTCTTTTCAGCAACAGTCTTTGCTCCTTTCCCTGTTGTCTTCTTCTCAGGATGAGTGATGAACAGTTCTAAGTGATGTGCACCCATGAACATCCCACAACATTTCACCCATGAGCTGGATAAAGAATTTTTTTGGTGTGTTTTCTTGTTGTCTTCCCTAATGGAGAATAGCTATGAGGGGGATTGATGCCAAAAGCCATGGACCTGATGCGGAGCGAGAAACAGGTTAAAACTCAAAGTTTAAGAAACTTCATTAATGTGATAGTAACGAACATATATCCATTAGCTGGAAAAGACTGAGGTCAGAAGGGTGTTAGATTCTGTTGTCAGGCACTATCTAGGGAGATATTTTTCAAAATGGCAGTCTATTTGCAGACATTTGATGTTTCTCCAATATAACAGTTGGATCTTCACTATCACAGAATTATTGCTGAGTTTTTTCCCTAAAAGAATTATGAAGTTTCATTTGTCCTGCAAAAAGATGACTTGATTCTCGATTATTTGGTAACAGGACTCTCAGAGAAGAAAAGGAAGTTACTTTTGAAATATCATCAGTCTGCTCTTCAGCTATTACTGTATCCATAGACACATTTCAGGTAAGTGTAAAAAGAGAGATATGATAAATCAAACCAATGTTTTAAGATGGGAAATTTTGTTGAGGTTGTGTAGATACTGAAAAGAAGATGTGATCCATAGCTGTTGCAATCTCCTTGTGCATCTCAGAGCATCATTGTTGACACTTCTTTACCCTTCCTGCTAAAGCTAATAGCCATTTGTCACTTCCAGCTTCCACTTGCTGTATTTATTTTAGTAAAACAAAGCCCATTTTAAAATGTCATAAGAAATGTTCATATTTTCTTCTGTTAATGTTTCGTGAATAATTCATCCCACAGTCAAGACCCTGCGTACCTAGTTTCAGCCTGGGAGGATTTTTTATCAGATGTATAAGCTCTGGAAAATAAGAGGGTTTAGTGGAAATGCTATCTTTAAATTAATTATAGCAGTGCTAGCAGGCACCATTATACTGTAATAGTTTATGAAAATTCCCAGATAGCAGTAGATTACATCAATTGTAATATGACTTTTTATGTTACGTTCTACAAATACTCATAATTTTTAATGGTTTCAATGTGACTTACATAAGAATCAGCACAGAGGACACCAGAAGGCAACTTGTGAGAAACTATCAGCAGCCACCACAGATTGATCTGGGTTCAGTGCTACTTTCTGAACCCTGCTGCATTTAGTCATGCTTTTAAATTTTTTTTTAATTTTTTTCTTTTCAACCCACTCCCCCTCTCCCTGCAGTGACATGCTAGGAAACAATTTTAGTTCTCTAAAATCCATATAGTCACAAAGGTAATATCACTGGCTGATTACTACTAAACAGCAATTAGTTTTCTTGAAAAAAAATAAAACCAACCAACCTTTTTTTATAGTATAGAAACAAATGTTAAGATTAAGGCTTGCTAGCACAGAATAGAATAATTTAACTTGTAAGGGACTTTTGGAGATGATACCTATTCCAACTCCATCTCAAAGTAGATTCAATTAGATCGGGTTGTCCAGGCAAGCTCTGAGGAACTCCAAGGATGGAGCGACGTTAATTTCATTTAGGTGTAGAAGGCACAACTTAGAGGTTGACCTAAGGAAAAGATGAACTGTAGATTAGAAAAGCCAATTCCACACCACTGGCCGCATAACTAATTTGCGTAAGAACATCTAGATGTGGACAGATTATGCCTCATCTACCCTATTGCCCTGGGTTCCTATTCTTTCTGTGTATAACCAAGTGTGATTTGGACTATTATGCACAAAACGGAAACATTTTAGAAATGTCCAATAGATGTAATAGTACACATAACCTGCTCAAGAAATCTCTTTGGAAAAGCTCACTGCTTACATTAGCAGGCATAATCCAAATACCTGTCCAAATGCTAAGACAATACCCACGGTTATATCCTTTTCCTGGGTAAAGCGTGTTTTCTTCCTGTACCACTGCAACTGACAACTTCAGAAGAAAAACAGGACCTTGGATTTATAGCACAATCAGATGCTCAATATAAAATTCTGACCCAGAGGATATCAATGGAAAAAGTCTACCTACTCAACCCTAACACCTCAGCTTGTCCTTGAGTTTACAAAGCCGAAGGGATGAAGAGAAAGTAACTTCTGCCGATTTTGATTTGCCCCAGACATACATGAAAAATTAATCTAATCAACACGTGTAGACAGGAAAAAAACCCATTCCATTCTTTGACCAATCTAAAACAAGAACAGTTAAAGTTTCTACTTGGTTAAGGTCTATCCCACAAATTTTGAACAATTTCATGCAAACATATTCACAAAAAAATGTAAAGCCCTTTTAAATTTAAATATTCACAATAAATATCCCCATTTCTTTCCAATCTCCTATACATCTGCTACTTCAAATTTTAATGTCTGTGAAAATATATTTGCATAACTTTCTTTTTTTCATATTCCAAAAAAGAGAGAGAGATACGGCTTCAGTACTTGCCCAAAACATCAGCAGCTGTATTCTATCTCAGTGTAAAGGTTTGTCAGGATACATTTTACAAAAAAAAAAAGCTCTTTGAAATTCACTGATTTCTTTCCCCTTTCAATGCATTAGAATAAAAAATAGTTTAAAGCAGTAAGCCATTATTTTACAGCTAAACAGTTAAATGTTTTATACAGGAACATCAAAACCATATATGCTTCAAACACCCAACATTTTTTTTAATGGCTTTCAGATAAAACAATTTATTTATGCAATTAACAACAACATGCAATTTCTAATAATTAGCCGATAATAGTTATCCACAAAGTACTTTATAGAATTGCCTTCTGAACTGCATTCATTCTGTAGGGAAACACTGAAAATTAGACTATAAAATTACCACAAAATGTACTGCATTAACAAGAATTTTCCGTATTTTGTTTTCCCTACAGATTTATGGACTTGAATATTCGTAAGCATTTGTTTTCAGGGACAAACATAAGGTCCGATCGCCTCCCAGTTATACAAAAAAAGTAAATATTGCAGCAGCATTTTCTGAAAGATTATATTTAAACTGACTTTTTCAGCCAACATATGTGATAAAGTATCTACATATTGCTGTTTTGCAAACTGTACATTTAAAAAAATAGCCATTAGTTTGTTCTCAAATTATGGTAAGTTTGGGGTATTTTAATAGCCTTATAATGATGGAGCGCTTTGAGTTTGCACTTTTGAGCTTCCCCTGACAAAACGGGTTTCTAGAAACAATATTTGTGTGAAAATTCAAGCCTGCACCTGATTTGAGACTCCTGGACATAGAGCTGAAGCCCCTTGCCAGTTTACAATAAAGCCAAGAAAGTTGGGAGCAGGTTTAGGTGGGACAGTTGGGTGCCCTCAGTTCAGTTTTAACAGCTCCATTTGAAATAATAGTCAAAGGTTCCATTTCACTAAGTCCAGACACACGAGCTTGCTGTAGTCTCTTCTCTCCCTTACACTGAAGTTGCAGAAGGATCAGGCTATTCCTCTGACTTCTATTGGCATATGGACACTTGTGAAACAAACCCAAAGCTCTTTTTTTTTGGTGATTCTTCCTTTAGGTACCACTAATGGTCTGAATGAGTTCTAGAAGGAAAGGGCCAGAGGGCCATTATCTGACCTTGATAATCTAGCACCTTTAAAGAGCAGAAATATTCTGAAATTTACATTGAAGTATTTATCTTTACCTGGATAAACAGATTTTGTTTTCTGTGCTGTCAGATATCTACGTCTCTGATCTATCTGGACTCCTGGAACTTACTTCTAAGCAGGGCTCTGAGTGTTGCCTGTTGTACGATTCGGTGTACTGGAGACCAGCCACAACACAGAGGGCAAGACACAAATAATTGTTCTACCAACATGTTTTCTTGGTACTGAAGGATATGCTAATCCAATAACATCGCAGACTTTGAAGAAAATACTTTATTTATTTATATTAGTACAAAAGAAAATATTCTTTAAGTGCTTGTGCTGTTGTGTGCCTGCCAGCTCAGGAAGGTGGTGAAATATCATCCAGCCCTAGAAAGAACAGCTCAGATAAAGCCAATAAAAGCAGGTTAATAATGTAAAATTGAAAGTGAAGCTTTACTTTGAAGACAACAGGGAATAGTGATGAGCTGGAGTAGCTGTTATGAACAAATCCTGAAGTGGTTCCCATTAATGCAAACTTTCTCTGCCTTAGAAGATGTGGCTTATGACCATATGATCAAGATTTTCAGAATGGCTGATGTAGAAAGTAGCAACAATTAAAAACTGAGACTTGAGGGCAAAAAAGATGGGACAATGAGACACATGTAAATTTAATCAAAAAAGACGAAAGGGTGGAAATGAAAATAAAATCTTTGAAAAATCATAGAGTATTTTAAATTATAAGAATAAAATGATAAACGTAGAGACAAAACAAAAAAGGACACCTGCTATTTAGTTAGTAAAATTGAAGTTTATGACCATACATGCATTCATCTTGTGGACTATTAATTTTGAAGATATCTTCTTTGTGCATTGACAATATTCATGGTTCTTCTGACAATGATCAGGACTAATCTGGCTTTGAGCAAGGGGAATGGAAGTCAGGATATTGTGAAGAGGAAGTTCCCCAGCTACTCTGGGACTTGCCATCATTTCCTCTCACTTTTACCATATAAACATGCTTTGCATGATAACCTTCACATTCTTCCAACAACTGCTCTATTTTCCTAGCTGATATCACATCTGGGAAAGTCACAATGTGCTTGTGAGTTCTTGGGACTCCCAGAGCCTGTGCAGATTTCTCCTCAAAGTATTTCTGAATAACTCCTCTCATTCAAATGCACTTATTTAATAATTTTCTAAAAATAAAGGCCAGTTATAATACAAATAGGTAGTAGTCAAGTTTGCTTTAGACTTACTTAGGCCAATAAGTGACAAACTGACAGAAGTCCGAAAACCAGGCACCGTATTTTGTTCCTAGTCAGAACAGCAATCCTATCTATTACCACTAACCAAACAGGATGAACTGAACAATCAGGCCTTTTACATGTGTATAAAGTCCTTCTTGTGTCGGTAGCTCCAAAACTCTTCTGTGTTCTTGCAATTATCTGCCATAGAAGGTGGAACTCCTACTGATCACTGAGGAGCCTAACTTAAGGTCCTTGCTCCTATAAAACACACCAGCTCAAAGGAGAGTGATTTTCAGCAAATTACCAAGGTGCCAGTAGCTGCTCCTTCACAACATATACTTTCCTCATTACCTAAGCAAGGAGTTTAGGATTCTAATTTGGGCTTCTGAATTCTTGCTTAAATGAGGCAATATAAATATTCTTTAATCATCTACGCAAACATATTTCTGTCACTGCTCTAAGTTTCAGCAGAAGCCGGAACACCAGATTTTACATTCTCATATTTTCCATGCCCAGCCAGGGCAGATGTAAATCAGCTAATTCTGTATATCTGAAGTTTAGCTTCAAAACTTCCCGTGGAGCCCAAGAGTGAGATATTAAGTCAAAGGTTTTACATTTGGTCCAGTCTGAGCTCACAAGACCTCTCAGTATCAATCTCCCTTCCAAAGCTAGTTGCTTAAAAATCCCCCAAATGTGGAAATCACTTAACACCTTGCAGAAAGGCCATCGTGATCATTTATCCCTGCTACAGATCTGTGATATATTTTCTCTCTGACCTAACTGGGGACAACATTACTTGATAAGGCAGAAACAATGCAGAAGAAAAAATGGTAGGACTTCTGATCTCTTTCTTTTCTATTTGCAGTCATATGTATGTGTTAACATACAGCACTCTCACAAGAATACAGGAGAGAAGGGTAGCAATGAGACACCCTAGAGATTAATTTGACTACTGTTTATCTTTTTCCAGAGCTGTCCCTTTTCTTTCATTAAGGAATATTCAGAGAAAGTCCCATTTCACCTAACCTGATAAAATACTCCATCAACTTTTTTACTAACAGCTTTTAAAAGCATTTATTTATTTAGTAATTCTTCCTGCTTCTAGTCTCAGGTTTATGTATAAAACCACATTGTTTTTTCTGTTTCTCCTTGAAAAAATAACTAGGAAGCTGATCCAGTGTAAATAGCTTGAGAAGCCAAATACACTAACCAGTTTGGCAGATACAGTAAATGAATGACTGATAATTTTACTCATATACATAATGTTTTCTTCTTCTAAAGTAGATTTTTTCAGACTCTTTCCCCCCATATTAACATTGGCATGCCTTGAGTAAAAACTAAACACACATCCCTCTTCCCATTTTGAATAATATCTTTCACCAGGAAGAATTTGTTGATCAAGTTAAAAAATATCTTTCCTGACGGAGCTATCATCGCACTGTGGCATTTCTACCATTCCAAGTTATGCTTGGCCTTAGGACAGACAAAAAAGTCAAACAAGTAGCGGATGCTGCTTATCTCTATACTCTGTACCAGAATTCAAGACATAATACAAAGCACTAATTTCTAATGAGTTCAGCAACAGTATCTTTAGTCAGAGTAACTAGCCAGTACAGCAATTTATACTAAGTTCTTTATAGGAAGAGCATGTGTGTGTGAAAAAACCCTCACTAAATACATGAATCTACTTTCTTTGTCTTCCCCTTAACACAGCCTTGCACTGAATGCTCTTAAGTATTAGCTGGAATGTTACAATACAATAGCAAGATATCTTGCCTGCTTCTGGATCAGTAGACATCCCCTAGAATGGCAAAAAGGGGTAAAGATTTTCCCTTTGCCCCGTCAAGTGCTATCTTCCACTTGTTAGCCTCCTTTGGTTCCCAAACAACATGTTCTTTCATCACAATGCAACATGGCAGAGAATCCAAAAAACTACTCCTCATTGACAACTGCTGTGATTCACCTCATGTGAATTAATCTGCTCTGATTCAGGTCACTACAGCTGTTTAGTCCTATGTCATCTGAATCCAAATGTAAGGAAGGCAGCAATGCAATATTTTTGTTTTCAAAACTCACTTAGTCTTGAAAACTGGTTTCTGTACTCGGATAACCAGAGTTACACAGAATGCTTCAGATTAAAAGGGTTGCTCATGATCAGCAAATTGCAGGTCATGAGTTTTTAGAGGTTCGGGTCTGACTTAGGCCCTAATCTTTTAAAACAGATGTGCACAAGTTTGACTTTATGAAAGTGACACACATCAGCCCTAGTACAATACCACTCACAATTACACGTTTTGACATTGGAGCCTGGTTTACCAGGTCCAGCAGTGAATAAATAAGTGTTCATGTCAGCTACAGTCACACTCCTTTGTGAAGCAGCTAATTTTTAACCTATCTCTTGAAGAAATTACATGAATATGCTGAAGAACAGCTGATGATCTTCCATTATATAGAGTTTCTACTATAAAGCGATAACATTTCCACTTTAGGTAAAATGAATAAATGGCACCTATAGCTTAGTACAGTTCATTATAAGAAAATCTAAACCAGTGAATTACGATTTATGGGTTACTAATTAAAATTTGCAATTAAAAAAAAATAAAAAGATGGAGAAAGTAGTAGATAGAAGTTGGGCTACAAATGCAATTAAACTCTTTTTAGTTAAGCTTTTTCTTTTAATTCTCTTCTATCTTCCTCCCTAAAGAAAAGCAACTTTTGTCCAAGCCTTGCTCCAGCCAAAATGAAAAATCTTGGACAAAACCAAATTATCAGATTAGTCTTAGGGTTTTCCAGTTATGGTAGCCTGAGGTAGGGAGGGAATAGTTTACTCCTTTCTTTAGAGCATTTTTTCCTTCAGAGTGAATACAATTTTCCATTTCCACAGTAATGTAAAGACAGAGCCTCAAAAAGGGAGAAAAACTGTTATTTCAGGTCTCTGTATCTAGCTCCATTGTACAAGGCAGCTGTAGCTCCATTTTCAAGATGACCTCTGCAATATCAATCTGATAGCATTTCATGACAAGAAAAGTGGCTGGACAGATGAGGGAAGAGTGTGGTCGTTTGTTTATATTGACTTTAGTAAGGCTTTGAATTCCATCTCCCATAACACCCTCATTGACAAACTGATGAATTACAGAGCAGATAAGTAGGACAGCAAGGTTGACTGCAAACAGGCTGAACTGCTGAGTTTGAAAGGTTGTGATCAGTTGCATGAAATCCAGTTGTAGGCCAGTCACCAGTGGTGTACCCCAGGAGTAGATATTAACATACTATTAACAATACCATTAACATTTTCATTAATGACCTGAATGATGGGTCTGAGTGAACCCTCAGTGCTGATGATACAAAAGTGGAAGGGTTGTGCTGTCATTTGGAGGGAATCTGACACACTGAAAAAGTGGGACAACATGAATCTCATGAAGTTCAACAAGAAGAAGTGAAGTCTTGCCTCTGGGAGGAATAACCCCATCCGCCAGTATATGGTGGGGCCAATATGGGGACCCTGGTGGACAGGTTGACCAGCAAAGTGCAAAGTGATCTTAAAGGAAAGGAGGCCAAGAGCCTCCTGGGATTAGGAACAGTGTTGCGAGCAGCTTGAAGGAGACAATCTTTTACATCTACTCAGCTCTAGAGTGAAAAAAACATCCAGAGTGCTGTGTCCAGTTCTGGGCTCCCCAGTACAAGAGAGACATGGACATACTGGAGAAAGTAAAGTGAAGGGCCACTAAAATGATTAAGGACTCAGAGCATCTGCTACATGAGGAGAGTGGGAGAGAGCTGGGACTGTTTAGTCTACAGAAGTTTCTGAGGGGATCTTATCCATGTCTGTTAATACCTGAAGGGAAAGCGGGAGTGAAGAAGACAGAGCCACATTCTTCTCAGTGGTGCCCACTGAGAGAGGGCCAGGGGTAATGGGCAAAAATTGAAATTTATGAAATTGCACTTGAACGTAAGAAGAAAATTTATGATGATGATGATGATGATGATGAGAGTGGTCAAACATGGGATCAAGCTGCCCAGAGAGGTTTTGGAAATATCCCTGGATATATTTAAAACCTGACTGGACAAGATACTAACTAGCTCTAGCTGACCCTACTTTGATCTGGAGGGTTGGACTAGACCATCTCTAGAGCTCTATTTCCACTATAACCTCAACTATACCCTGATCAGGTATGGGAAGCTAGATACGGTCTTAACTGTATCTTACTCCCCTGCCAGAGGAGACAGGCTTATGGATTTTTATTTGCATTCACATTTCTCTTATTCAAATAATTTTCTCTTATTTTCAATCACATGATCTATCTGGACTTGTGCAAAGCATTTTACACTATACCCGCATAGCATCCTTGTCTCTAAATTGGAGACATGTATTTGACAGATGGACCACTCAGTGGATAAGGAATTGGCTAGATGGTCACACTCAGAGTTGTGCTCAATGGATCAATGTCCAAGTGGCAACCAAGTGATGAATGGTGCTCCTCAGTCAGTACTGGGACCGGTGCTGTTTAACATCTTTGTTGGTGACACAGACAGTGGGTCTGAGGGCACCCTTAGCAAGTTTGCCAATGACACCAGGCTATGTGGTGCAGTTGAGATGCTGGAGAGATGGAATGCCATCCAAAGGGACCTGGAGAGGCTTGAGAGGTGGGCCCATGGAAAACTCATAAAATTCAACAAGGCCAAGTGCCAAGTCCTGCATGTGGATCCCAAGCACACATACAGGTTAGGCAGAGAATGGCTGGAGAGCAGCCCTGAGGAGAAGGACTCCAAGGTATTGGTGGATGAGAAGTTTGACATGAGCTGGCAATCAGCACTGGCAGCCCAGAAAGCCAACAGCATCCTGGGTTGCATCAAAAGAAGTATGGTCAGCAGGGCAAGGGATGTGATTCTGCCCCTCTACTCCACCCTGGTGAGATCCCACATAGAGTACTTCATCCAGCTCTGAAGTGCCCAGCACAGGAAGGATATGGACCCTTTGGAGTGAGTCCAGAGGAGGGCCACAATGATCAGAGGGTTAGAGCACCTCTCCTATGAAGACAGGCTGAGAGAGTTGGGGTTGTTCAGCCTGGAGAAGAGAAGGTTCCAGGGAGGCTCTATAGCAGCCTTCCAGTACCTAAAGGGGGCCGCAGGAAAGATGGAGGAGAACTCTTTATCAGGGAGTGTGGCAATAGGACAAAGGGTAATGGTTTTAAACTGGAAGACAGTAGATTTAAATAAGATATTAGGAAGAAATTCTTTCCTGTGAGGGTGGTGAGGCACTGGAACAGGTTGCCCAGAGAAATTGTGGATGCCCCATCCCTAGAAGTGTTCAAAGCCAGGTTGGATATGGCTGTGAGTGACCTGGTCTAGTGGAAGGTGTCTTTGGCCATGGCAGGGGGTTGGAACTAGATGATCTTTGGGCCCTTCCAGCCCAAACCATTCCAGTATCCTAGGATCTTCAAGTTGTCCTTGGGTACACTTCAATTATCTCTGGTGGAACTGTATTTTGGTTTTTCATAAGAAAATGAATGCTTCTATTCAGTTTTCTGCTAGTATCTTTTTGCTTCCTTCCACTGTTCTTTATACCTGCCTTTAAAAGTCTAGAACATAATACTTTTCATTACATTCCTGATAGTTCATTTTTGTTTTTTTAAATGTTTACATCTAAAGCGTATCTTTCTTTTCATTTACATCTGTTTGAAACTGATAGCTCTGACCTTGCATAAACTCACTGCTTGTAAGAAATATCATTATTTTATTAGTTTCTCTTTTTTGTCTCTTCTGTAACTTTTTTCCTTCCCTGTCTTATTTTACTAGATCACTGTTTTTCTTCTATTTATTTTTTTTAAATTCATGTCCCTTCAATTCTCTCCAGTGCATGATTACAGTCTAAGGAGAATAATTCAAGAAATGTCAAAAACTCAAGGGAAAACTTGTTTGTTTGTTTGTTTGTTTTTTCTAAATCTGTTGTTCAGGGACATAAACACTCAACAGAAGATGGAACTCACAGTTATCCAAATCTGTCTGAGAAGGGGCAGGATTTCTTTCCCCTTAAGTAATTACCTCTGTTCCTACCACTCTTCTGAAGACAGGGAACTGACAGACTATAGTCAAGATGTGAAATCAGCCATGTAATTTCAACATGCTTCCATACCACCAGGAGAGGAAGACTACTATGGAGAAGAAGCTTCCTGGCCACCACGGTCCCCTCCAACTCTAAACATTCTATGACTCTATGATTCTGTGATTCTATGATTCTATGAAGTACTATGAGACTTGCCAGAATTTCTCTTTCAAGTAGCTTCTAAATAAATGGTGTATTTAGGTATCAAAAGAAATAACACTAATAATTATTCCTAATAATAAAATATTGCAACTTTTGGTTAGTTTACAAAAAAATGAGGTTTTCAACAATACAAAAATCACTTAAATTGACGTAAAAGATAAGTAAGCTGAAAGTACAAACTGCTTACGGTGTGATAAATGAGTTGCCAGACTGCTCTTAGAGCAAGGTATCTTCTACCTGTTCTTTTTAGATATATTGTTTTAAGTTACGTGCTTATTTTGGCCTGAGGTACACATGTAACCACCCTTGGAGTGCTACACCCTGCTGGGAATGAAGACACTGTGGATCATGTAAGACTATAAAAATCAATTCTCATTTTTTAACACAAATCTGAAGTAAATGAAACTCATCATTTCTCCAAATAATTAAAATTATGGAATATATTTAAGACTTACTCCTTGCTGGTGCCTACATGGTCCAGAATATCATCTAGTATCAGATTTTTAAATATGCACAGAGATAAGCACTATGAATCAAGGATAGAAATCTGTCCCTTACTGATTCTGCATTGTTTATTACTGTCTTTGTTGCATTTAATAAACAAGTCAGTAAATAATGCTGTAAGTGGAATTACTTCCTTGTTCAGCTCATCTTTGATGCTAGAAAAATTAGTTAGAGGGGCTTTGTTCTTTATCTTCTACCACAGCTGCTTTTGTTTATGCCTGGTAATGTCACTGTGTACTTAAGTGTCTAACACTTTGGGGCCTGAAAGAAATGTGGAAAAAGAAGAAATGCAATGCAATACGCTACTGTTACTTTAACCACTGCCCTTAACATGATGTTTCTTTTAGTAATGGACACTCACCTTTATACTGAGAAAGGGAAAATCTATGACTTTGCAAAAAATATAGGAGTAAAAGAAGAAAACACTCACAGAAAATGTAGCAAAACACTCACAAAACACAAGAACATAGGCAGAAAATTACATACAGCCCACAATACCTTTACAAGAAACCACCATAGTTTGTAAGAAATAGATATTTAAGTCATTATCATGTGACATGCTAATGAATGCCATAGAAATGGAGTTCAAATAGGGTAATTTGGATGGCTGGCATTGTATACACTGAACTGCAAAGCTAGGAATCAAAGACACCTGGGTAAATTCTCAATACGGCCACTGAGTGCTCATCTGTGTAGTATCACTTTCTGCCCGTTACCTACCCTGAAAGTGAAAAGTGGAAAAAGCATAATTCAGTCTTTTTGACTGTTAGATTCAATCAGATTAGGTTGTATTTGGCAAAATTGAAAATTCCTTGCTGCAATCAAAAAGCCCCCAGTTTTTTAAGGGCATTGAACACAATACCTGAAAAGAACTGTACTTTTGGAGGTGTTACCTGAGGGTTCCACTAAACCGAGGCTCTACTGGGGATGAAACTGTAGGATCTCAGAGCGCCAACTTGTAGAAACGCACGATTGAACAAGCAGTATTCCTGCATGTCCTTTCATCATTCTGTCCGAGTTTCTTCTTCCTAGCAGGATAAGCAATGCATTTAGTAAAGTGGAGGTCAATGTTGGCTTTTCATCAGTATGGAATTAGCCTCTTTGACAAAGGAAAAAAGTCAACTAAGAGTGGAATGTGAGAAAACCACAAAAAAAAAGTAACATGTCATAAAACTACATAGTACAGAGGTAAGTTATATGGTTGTTTTCAGGTTTTTTGAAGGATCAGGACTAAAAAGTAAGAAATGGAGCAGTCATTTTATGAAAAATATTATCTCACTAGTAACCTGTTCTTTCTGCACTTACCAGTTGCCTGTGGGAGTTATTTTAGTGCATAATGGATGCTTGATTTTCCTCACTTGAAATAAGGAGTTTTTCACTTGCAATTCTCCCTGTGCATATCTTTAAAAGATCATATTTGCAATGGTATTAATACACCATTAATTAATATACCTTCAATGTTTAAAGGGTCACATTAGGAATTAGGCTCCTAAACACAATTGTAGAATATGCCCTAATTTCTTTAACCACAGACAATTTATTGATCAAGCAGTAGTATTAGTGGTAGTAATGATGATGATGATGATGATGATAATTATATAGTTAATGTAATGGTTCACAGAATCACAGAATGAATTGGGGTTGGAGGGGACCTCTGGAGATCTTCTAGTCCAGCCCCCTTACCAAAGCAGGTCTACCTAGAGCAGGTTGTACAGGAACACGTCCAGGTGGGTTTGGAATGTCTCCAGAGATGAGACTCCACCACTTCTCTGGGCAGCCTGTTCCAGGGCTCTGCCACCCTCAAAGTAAAGAAGTTTCTCCTCAAATTTAGATGGAACTTCTTAGGTTCAAGTTTGTGCCCATTACCTCTTGTCCTGTCACTGGGCACCACTGAAAAAAGACTGCCCCCTTCCTCTTGACACCCTTTAAGTATTTATAGGCATTGATCAGATCCCCTCTCAGTCTTCTCTTCTCCCAACTAAAAAGACCCAAGTCCCTCAGCCTCTCCTCCTAAGAGAGGTACTCCAGGCCCCTGATCATCTTTGTGGTCCTCTGCTATACCCTGTCCAGCAGTTCCCTGTCCTTCTTGAACTGGGGAGCCCAGAACTGGACACAGTACTCCAGACAGGGCCTCACCAGGGCAGAATAGAGGTGGAGGATAACCCCCTCTACTTAGGATGTTAATTTTGATTTTTTGAAAATGCATTTAATCAAAGCTGCCAGAATAGAAAAATTAAATAACAAAGGAAAAGATGAGTCTTAGTGTTATATTAATTACTTATTGAATATATTTTTCTGTTGTCCATTTCACTGAACAGCTTGCAACACAGAAATCTTTGCTAGTGAAGCTCGCATCTTTATGCTACCTGTTAGTACAATTTTAAGGGACCACTATCAAAGGGAAATTTAAACCCATTATTTATTCATGAGTTATAATTGTTCATCTTGGACAACAAGAACAATCAAGCATCTGGAAATAACACCCAGGGTCTTCTGAAGGAAGAGCTATGACTTATGAAGATATCTGTCTTGATTCTCAGGCATTCATGATGCAGTATCAAGTATTCTGTGTCAGATTAACCTTCCTCTTTATCCTCTCTCTCTTCTTCAGAAAAAAAAAAAAAGTACAAAGAAAATTGCAGTTGTTCATTTAGTTCCCCTATCTAAAATTAAAGTGCCACAAATTAAACATAAAAGGAAAAGAAAAAAAAAAAAGTAGTTTGCTTAATATTACACCTTACTAGCACATGTAAAATCATGGTATAAAAGAGAAGAATAAACACTAAAATTATCAGTTATACATGTTTGCTCTCATGAAAGAAATGAAATTGTATAGATATGCACATCTCAGAAAAGCAAATCTGTCCTTTCACAAGCCTAGCAAGAATGTGAATCAGATAGAACTAAAATAGGTTTATATTATCATATTTTCCTTTATATAGCCTACTACTCAGATAACCCACACCTCTTTTTGAAAATAAATTCTCATACAATTCACACCCTCAGATAACCTACAACTGTCTCCTCCTTTTTCTTCCAAGGCATCCCTGCATTTAGCAAATTCCCCTGGAGGCTTCCTATTGTGGTGGAAAGAAAACAGGAAGGGAAAGTTATATTGGTAAAGAAGATGATGGGTTTTAAAAGGGAAAAGAATAATTTGTGATAAATCAGAGGTTTAGGGAGTACTGGGAAAGAAAGAATTCAGAAAACAGTTTGTCATAATATTATCAGCATTTATGGCAAACCCTAATTCTGAAAGTGACAAGTGGGAATTTTGTTTTGTTATTATTGTTGTTATTATTAGTATTATGAACAATATTATTATTATCATTACTGGATATTAATATTATTATTATCATTAACATCTGTCTAACAGGGTTCTAGCACTTTAAAATAAAAAACTCGCTTTCCAGCTGCACTGCATTTCAAATTTTAGTCACACTTTCAAACTTGAGGGTGAAACACCATCTAAGTACACTGCCACACTTCCTAAAACAAAATCAAATAAAAATCCTACTATAATTAGATGAAGACAATATTAAAAACGCACACTGAAAGAAGACACCACTACCCTCTGTTGGTAGTGGATCTCAAAAGGTATAAAGCAGACCGTGGGTTAACACTGATTTCTTCATTGCGTAGAGCACATGCAAGTTCCAGACCTATAGAACATGCCCATGTGGAAGAAGAGGGATTTTCTACCAAGCAAAATTGCTGACACCTGGGAAAAGGGGAGGTGGGGAGAAAAGAAAAGGAGAGGAAGTGGAAGGAGAGAAAGACAGACATAAGTTTAATGAAAGCATCAGGTCATGCAATAAAGCTAAAACATCCAGTGATGTCTTTCCCCATGACCTTTTTCCTGTCCCTATGCATTCCCCTCTTCATGCTATCACTAGGCTGCAAGCAAGGAAGTTCTTTCAGTTTATCCTATGCTTGTAAATATATGTAAGAATAAGACATAAATGCAACAACAAATTGATAAACAAAACCTAACCATCAGAAAAACCACCTGCAGCTTCAACCACAAGCTCTGAAAAGTAGTAAGCACATCTTAGCCCCTCCAAATTCAGCTGAAGGTATTTGCTCTGTGGCTGAAGTTAAGTTTGGATTGTGCAGTGCCTGCGTCTTATGTCAGCCTTACTTTACAGTTTTACTGGTAAGTAAATGCTTGCTGTGTGAGCCATACACTTATTTATCTTTTAGACACTAAATTAAATGGTGCGCTCTCCTATACCAATTCACATCAGTTCTAACCCAGTAAAGGCAATGGGCTAACTTTTTTAGGAGGACAGAGTTAGCCCTCTTCTTTTCCAGCTCAAAAGAGAAAGTTGCATGCCCTTCCTGGAGCAGCAACTGTTTCTGGCACGTTGCCAGTCTACAATTTCATCTTAGGTACAACAGAAATGCTTCCCTTAAACTTGAAGCCAATGTGTCAATAATGTAAAATTTCTTAATAATAAATGGATTCCAGAATTGGATCTACAACATATATAGCAGTGTGAAAGACCCTTAAGTAGTTCAAATGACACCGAGGCTAATAGAGCAATTTCCATTCTTCTCAGAAAAGGGACCACAGTTGCTTGTAGTCACCCAAGACCTCTCATATACGTTCAGTTTACAACTACAGTGTTGTACATTCTGATTACCAATACTTCAGTCAGAATTTCCATATTTTCACATCCTCACAAACAATAAAGCTTCCAGATGCCAGACCAGGTCTCTTGCTCCAGCTGTGCAAATCCAGCAGCTACACTTGGGCAGCTTAAACTGCCTTTAATGGCAGTGTAATGTAAACAATTCTATTGGCGATGAAAAAGAACCAAAAAAAAAAACAACCAAAAAAACCCCAACCAACAAAAAACCCACACCAAGTCCAATGTCTCTTAGGCACATTGGTTGTGTGTGGGTTAAATATTTTTCTTACTGATGCCAGAAGAGATAACTAAATAAATGGGGATCAGAAATATTTCACTTTGATATCACATATCACATTAACTTGCTGTAGAAAAGAACCAAATGAAATTAAACAACATTGGTTTTACAATATAGTACTGAATTTCATTCTCAATATAAATAGCCAGCTTATTGCATTCTGTAGTGTTTCCTCAGTATGTCTGCTGAAGAATCTCCAGCCAAGGATAACGCATCTCTACAGTTCATCGTACAAGAGGGTTTATTTCCAAGCTAATTAGAAGCCATGCATTATCCATTTAGCAACTGGCAATACATTTTTAATTATTATTTTGCACTGTTGTATTCATCGTGATGAAAAATGTTGCTTTTTCTATAATAACGGAAAGGTTTGGGCTGAGTATGCATGATACTTACATTATTCCACTATAATTTAACATTAATTCAGTGAACAGCATTACTGTCTTTGCACTCACTGCTTGAACTTTATTGTTCAAGAATGTCTCCATGAGAATGACAAAAGACTTTGATTTTATTGTGTTGACTTGGGAATATACCTAGAAAAACTGCAGGTGTTTTTCTGCCTTGTGGTATCAACAGCCCTGAATCAGCCATCTAAAAATTAAAAACAATTCCTTCCCAGATGGGAATAAATAACCTTTGGGTCCCCTATCCAGGCTGAGTACTGTGAGTTGTGATACACAATACATTGTAGATGTGGAGGATAAACAGTAGAGGGAAGGATAAAGACAGTAATAGCAACTAACAGATTTCTTCAATGCCTAGTAATTTGACTAGTAAAAGCTCTAATGCTGAATAATTTTAAAAAACCCAGGTAGTGACCAAGAAGCCATGAAAGTCTGGAATTTGCATGTCTTCTAACCTAAGTGCTTAATTACCTATCGCAGTGTAAATACCTAAACCTCTTCTGGATCAAGCTCTAGAAACAACACCCATGAAGGGACTTGGCTACTCCAAGACTCCATGTCACAAAGCCTGAGGGGACATAACACTCCTAAGTTAAAATCCCTTGACTATGCCTGCGCATCTCCAAATGGACATTTCTTCAACCTATTCTTAAGCAAGTAAAAGTTCTGGTGGTTCATATATCAAGCGTGAGGCTAATTCACAATGGAATTCATAAAAGGAAGGGTAATAAAGAAGGAACTGTCAGAGACAGCAGCTAGTAAATTCTGAGAACAAGAATGTGACTTATCACACTGTTACTCTAGTAAGTGCCTTCCTTTTTTGAGTTTCCTAGATATTGTTCTTTTCCCAGGAGGCAGATAACCAAAACATCAAAGCATTCATTTCCAAACCTGAGTGGGAATAATTTGTTTCTCTTAAACTATTGCTACTGTAAAATACATTATAGAAAACAGAGTTAATGTCCACTGTGGAGCATGGAAGAATAATATGGGCCTAAAACATCCCTCACTTCTCTGTAACCTCATGAGAGTTTATCAAAGCTATATTTACAATATCAAGACAAAAAAAATTACACTAATCTAAATCTCATAGCACTGTATTTTACATCTTTTTTTTTCATTTCTATCCATGTGTGCAAAGGTTTTTTATATAATCAAGGATTGCTGGCAGTTTTCCATCTGCTCTTCTTTTCCTTGAGATGAAACAAGCCAGAAGCTTTCCATCTTTTCTCAAAGCACAAATTTCCCAGCAATTGAGGCAATCCTGTTGCAAACTAGTTTGTCTAATCTGATTTTGTCTAGTCTGTGCATGTCCTTTGTGCAAGATTCAAAACTACAGACATATCAGCTAAGGCATTTTTTTTCGAGTTCTGAGATGGGTGAAGGAACTACTGCACATCACATTTTTTATTATATTTGTTTTTCTGCAAACTATATGACACTGATGAGTTGGATTCAGTTTCTTTTGCTTATCTGATCCTTCAGACTCTTTTGCCATTACTCATTAAGCAGTCCTCCTCCGTTCTGTCATTTCTGCTGCAGATTATCTCAAAATGCATTACTCCCCTTGAATCCCTTTTGACCTGCATCCTGGTTTTTTGTCACCCAATTTTGCAAAATCAGTTTTGAATTCAAGGTACTTAAGAACATCTAGGAGATTGATTTCAATTTCATGTTTAACAAGTACTTTTCTTAGCACCAGTCATAGAGGCACTGGTTATTATATGAAATAGAGTAAGCCAGGTGATGCTGTCCGCAGATGAAATACTCTATCGCAAGTCTATCATTAGGACAGGAAAGGAAGTCCTCTTTCACACTTGTCTTTTGAGGAAGCTGTGGTGCTAATGTAGGCCACCGCCAGAGTGAGGTACTTAGAATCAAGCCTCTTTCACCACCTGCAAAGAGGTCTTTGAAAAATCTAGGTGTCTCCTCTCTTTTCTTGCCCCTGACCAGAGAATTTGCCTTTTTACTTAAGTGCTCCTCCTTGTACTTTGATGTCTGTGTCCTGCAGTTAGAGTATTTACCATAGATCTGAGTTATCTTGAGGGGAAAAAAAACCCAAGGGTATCTAGTTTAATTATGAGTAGATAGTTAATTTATTTGACCAGATATGCTGCACACCATTAATTATGTTATCATCGTGTGCAAATCCATGTTATTAAATATTCATTACTTCTAACAATTTACAGTGTGCTAAGCTTCATATTTCAGTACAGTTCATCAACAGAACAGCAAGAACTTCCTTACTTTAAGCTACAAATACAATTTATATAAAGAGATAAAATCATGAGGATTCTTTAAAAGAATAAGAGATTCTGAACCATATGAAAATAAAAAAAAAAGCTGCTTCATGAAGGTAACACCTGAAATGAAAGTATTAATGATTTTGTAAGGCTGTGTAGTAAGATGAAATTCCATTAATTTTTAAATAACAGGGTCAAATTATTTCCTGACTGCACTGAAGCCAATGGAGCTAACTGTATATAACTGAATATGGCAGAATTTGACTCCATTTGATGAAACAATTTATATAAACACAGATTCTTTAGTGCTAGTCCAGTATCATCATGGCAAATTCTTCGCTGGCACTTTTTACGGTCAGAAGAAATTAACACTGATAAGCAGTAATGCTGGTATTGATATGACCAATATACAATATAAACAAACATCATTTTGAACAAAGTGCAGTGTGAGAGTCTGCCGCAGCTGGAAGTTTCCCTTTGCTGATAAGTTCTTAAAATAAACATGAGAAAAGAACCAGGTTTTTATTGTGACTGATAATGTATTTTTTTCTGGATGCACTGCTAAACATAGCAATTGGAGTTAATAGGTAACTCATACCCATCCCCTCTAGTGCTAATTATCAATGGAGGAAAGAAAATAACTAATTTAGGCTAGAGTATTTGTCTTACTAACCACTACTAGTAGAACAAAGCTGCCTAATTCAAAGAATTTTATGAAATAGTCGGTGCCACACTCACTTCCATGTTTTCTAAAGACAATGGTACAGAAATACAGTACCTATGAATGGGAACACTACATAAAGAGTGAATATGAACATTATGTAAATCATAATATTGTAATGATTAATGCTTATTACCTGATCCCACACAACAGCAGTAGCAGTGCCTCAGAAGCTGTAGTAACAAAATGTTGCAAATAAATAACTGAATCAATTGCAACAGGATTGATTTTAAGGTGAGACCTGGATATGAGATATTAATTAAGATAAACCCCCAAGTACCAGCTGAGATTCTCCTTTTGCCCACAGGAACAAAACGTAAGCAGCCCAAAGCCTTGTTCTGTGACCTCTGCATACACATTACACAGAAATTACACCCTTACCTAAGTATAAACTTAGCAGCCACAAATACCCTAGCAATTCTGCAATTATTGTAAAGGAGGGAACCCTCGATAAATTCAATGCTTTCAAGCAGGCACTTAAACCACACGCTAATTCAGTGACTTCAGTTCTAAAAAACCAAAAATCCTTCATAGCTCAGTGGCTCTGCATGACATTGCAGCGAAGCTGGTAAGGCTAAAAATCAAACAGAAATAAGAGCATCCCGTAACTGGTATCAATTTTTTCAGTATAATCTGGTATTGTGCTCTTCCCTCAGGTGGATTTTGTCTTGGGAACATCCTGATGGAGTTACAGGAAGCAGGGAAGGTTTAGCTGCCCCACCCCTCATATACTCTAATGAAACCTACAGAAAAATCAGGCTTTAGGTTCACAGGAATAGGTAATTTTAGGGAGCTGACAAGGAAAGTGGGAGAGCAATCAATTTCTCTAATAGGATATATTACCATTCCAAATACTAACATCAGTTTTAAAAAAATCTCTTCATGATCTCTGCCATAACACCTTTTGAGGTACATCTTATTTTATAGCTAGCTTAACTGATTCAGTCCAGCTTCAGCTCACTTTTATGGATGTTTTCTTTTTCCACTAGAAACATAGGGTCTAGGACGGAAAACAGCCTTTGAATCATCAAATCCAGTCACTTGCCATAGCTATCAACTCTTCTACACAAAAATTTACAGAGCTCCTTCTAAAAATCAGTTTGATTTCTCTATCTCACTGCCCTAACTCTAGTTACTTGTCTTATGGTTAGAATTTCCTTTCTTGTTTCTGGACCGTATTTATTTATGGGCATTCTACATTCCATATTTCTTTTGTGACGTGATGGTACTTTTGCTTAAATAACTCTTCTCCCTTCTTTGTGCTGACTGACCCAAAATGTTTATAGATGACAGCCTGTAGCTTTTCAAGCTCCCTACTACTAGGTGAAGTGTCTTTTAAAAAGTTTACATATATTGTGCTTCTCATGGCAATGATAGCAGTAGCATATCTACACCTTTTCAGTTTTAATTGCTTTCCCTGAGAATGAATAATCACAGCTTTAAGCTTTATTCCAGATGTATTGTTTTGTATCCAAACTTTCTTTCATGTTAACATTTCTCCATCTGAAATGGATAAACCTCCCCCTGTGTTTTAAAGTTATATTTGTCTTTTTTTTCAACCACATTACGAGTAGCTCATATCCAGAAAACGAAATTTAATTCTGTGTTGCTAAAAATCACCTCATTCTGACTATTCACTTCCCAATCCCTGGCTTTTTCTGCATAATCTTCTTTGAGATTGACAGTGTCTCACAACATTTTGCTCTCTGCAGACTTGATTAGTGCAATCTCAGTATTTTCTCTATGCCATGCATGAAAATATTAAATAAATTCAGTCCCAAGACAAATCCTTCTTCCTACTAGGAAATTCCTCCTGTTCATAGTTGTCCATTTTAGGACAACTTCTGGTTGACTTTCCTGTAACCAGATCCTCAGATATTTTACATTTCTTGTATTTCCATCTTCTCTATCTCTACCATTGTTTTCCCATGTAGTCCTGCATTTTTTTCCACTGTCTTTTAAAAACTCCAAAAGGTTCACTTATTTTATCAAAAAGGTTAGTTTGGAAAAATCCGTCTTTGACGAATCAGCGTTTTGTTTTATTCTAATTTCTTTTTAAATCCATAGTTTAAACCACTGTTCCTTAACATTTCCTACAATTGCACACTTTCTGACAACAAGAAGCTCAGAACCAGCACTGCAAAGCTCTCCTCCATCCAACAGATAACACAAAGAAGAATCTAAAAGAAGATCTTTCTCCATTAAAATTTTCTGTATTTTTTTCCTGTGCAATATTATTGACTTTTCTATTTCAAGACCTTTTTTTTTTTTTTTTTTTTTTTTACAGTGCCCTACAAGCATCTGTTTGACCTACTGAAATATGGAAGATTAATTTGTCAGAAATAATAATAACAAAGAGCCATAATATGAAAAGAGATTCATATTAACATATAATTTCTTACCACATCCTCCATCTGCAATGCAATACAATGAGTTTCTGCAATCTACTATATCTACGCATATATATTTTGTAGATTGATATATTACATAAAATACTTAATATTTTATACAGCATCAGATGAGTGTTTTTGGCCAATTTAGTAGCTGCTCTGTCATACCAAGCTTCCCACTCAGGCTTAGAATTTATCAAAACTTTCTCTTCCTCCTCCAAGAAATTCCTGGCAGAAGCAAATCCTAGACCTGTTGCTGTGACTCAGTGCTGATCCATAACTGAAAGATTTCCCATGACAGTTTGCCAATGAAAACATGTCAAAGCCTGCCTGTGTTGTCCATAAAGTATGGTCAGAAATTACAGCAGAAGGAATTTTATTCACTTTGTAAAGAATAAACATTTTAATATACTTACTACTTATTATACTTGAGTGATATGAAATATTGACCAGAGAGAAAATTTTAATTAAAATTGAACCCATTATTATTATCCTCCAACTTGATATTGCTAACTGTTACAGAAACTACAAACACATACAGAATATTATGCAAAAGTTCTGTCTATTATTCTCATTGTTGGTTGTTTGAACTGTAAAATAATGTTTGGAGAGAGAATCATCTCAGAATAGTCTTATCTCATGAAAGTATTTCAATTTTCATTCATACGTAAAATCTATTTTCTTTCTATTATTAAAAATTTTAAATTGATAAGCAAGTCTGGCCATAGTCCAGCTTTCTAATCTATAGCAATAATCACAATCATTAGTATCTAGCACTTCATAAATACCCCTTTAAGATACTATTTGATATACCATATAGTCTTGTGGGAAACAATCAGGATACTACTGCTTCAAAACCACCTAAATGTATTACAATAAATTTGCTTTCTCTGGGATGCTGAATTGGAAACCTATGAGATGTTGAATAAGAAAACTGATACCACTGCTTATCTGTCCAAAAGCTAGTGGTGTTAGGAAGCCCAGTAATTGAAAAATGGATAGCACTGATATTTGAACCTTTTTATATAACCTTTGAAGTGTAAGCCTTTTGGGGAATAAATTGCTTTTTGTAACAAGAACAATGTCAGATCCCATATTTAGAAACCATGCACTTAATTCATTTTCAGACAGAGAAACTCATGTTGTCTTGTTGGGAAAAACATTGCAAAATGGATTAAGCTTCACCCTGGAGAGATGATAACCTAATATAAATAACTGCAGGCTGATCTTTATTAGTTACTGAACAAATATTGCCAAATAGGACAGGCGACCTTCAATGATGATTGATCTACGATATGTCATCAACAGCCTTGTCTCCAGAGAGTTACTTTGGGGCATTTTGGAATTGTACTGCTCTTCTTATTTCAGGGTTGGCACTAACACTGAGTAAGTACATCTTCTTTAATATCAAGGTCTAAAGCTAATGCGGTGGCAGAGTAATGACAACTTATTCTACGGTGGGCAACTGTTAGAACTAATCAAACAGAATCGGGTCTTCATTGGAGACCTGAATCAACCACAGCATCCCGTGTTCACAGGAGACAGCCTAAACTCTGCTTTTTAGAACCACTGTGAGTATGAATGATTTTATTTTTTTTTAAACTGACACTAAATGAATGAAATATTACCATTATTTAGATCTCTACATATCCCAGTGCACCAGAATGAGCATCACATGAACTGAAATAATATTGATTCATTTTGCAGCTATTCATTCCTCATATTTTTGCTCTTCTTTCCTCAGATTTTCCTTTTTACCCAGGAAGTAAAATTTTCTGGGTTAGAAAGTCAAGCCTTGGATATAATTGTAGCCATATTGATTTGAAAAGCTATTGTGTTTCAATGAGGATAAGTAAGAGGCCCCATTTACAAACAATCCTTAACTATATTTGCTGCAATAATATGTCATGTTTTAACCCCAGTCAGCAATTAGGACCACATAGCTGCTTGCTGACTCCCCCCAGCTGGGATGAGGGAGAAAATCAGAAGAGTAAAAGTGAGAAAAAACTTGTGGATTGAGATAAAGAGAGTTTACTAAGTAAAGCTAAAACCGTGCATGCAAGCAAAGCAAAACAAGGAATTCATTCACTGCTTCACATCATCAGGCCATCCCCAGGAAAGCAGGGTGACACGGTTACTTTGGAAGAGAAGTGCTACAAGTCTGAATGTCCCCTCCTTCTTTCTTCTTCCCCCAGCCTCATATGCTCATCATGATATCATGCGGCATGGAATACCCCTTTGGTTAGTGGAGATCAGCTGTCCTGGCTGTGTCCCCTCCCAACTTTTCGTGCACCCCCAGCCTACTCCCTGGCAGGGCAGTGAAAGGAGCAGAAAAGGCCTTGACTGCTTGGCAAAAACCCAAAAAACATTAGTGTGCTACCACTATTCTCTTCCCAAATCCAAACCATAGCACTACACCAACTGCTAGCAAGAAAGTCAGCCCCCATCCCAGACAAAACCACAACATAATATTAACTGACAAACAATATTGATACTATGAAGAAGTAACACGAAACACTACTTGAGAACTCCGGTTAAAGAGCTATACTGATTCTGTATGGACAGGACTGAAAAAAATGAAGAGTAAACAGCTGCCAGTGGAATTGTGGAGTGTATAGCATGTGGTAATAAACAAAGATCCAAACCAAAACAACAAAACTTGAGTATTAGCAACAAATAGACAGAGAATACTGGATTACTGGTTTGATCACACATAAGTACTTTCAATATTTACACACATACACCATTCACAGCTTATCTGTCAAAAGACATTTTGAATCCTGATGATCCCTGGTCAGCTGTTGACAACCTTCAATAGACTATGTTTTCTATGTGCCAAGGATCTTCTTCTGGGAGTTAGATTTGATAAGAAGGAAGAAGGAAAAATTAGAATTATTAGCTCTAACTATAAAACTTCTCTGTCTAAGAATAAAACACCCCTGCATTGTTGAAGTACTCTTTACCTGCACAGCACTAGGGACATTCACAGTTTTGTGCAGCTGAAGAGAAGCAGCAAAAAATTTGTTTTCCATCAAATAGTATGGTACTGATCTTGGAGCCTGTCTGCTATCTTCTCTTCTAATTTGAACGCCTTGATTTTGTTTCAGTGCATAAAGAGCAATTTCAGTTCTTTCCAGCATCAACACTTACAGGCTTATTTCTTTTCATCAGTTATCCTCTTAATATTTTTCTACCTTGCTCAGGTGATAAAAGGATTTGTCTGTGATTGGTTTTTTCTCCCTTATGAAACAATTATTTCTCTTTTGAGATATTCAAAATGACAAGACTTCAGGTGTCAGTGTTTTAAAAATCTAATTGTTTCTTCATACTCTGATATGAAACAGTGGAAGAACCTTCAGTAATGTTTCTCTCATGTAATGTGCCACAGAAGATGGAACAGCGGAAAGACAAGATTATTTGTCTTGGTATTAATAAAAATATTGCCAGTAAATGTTATTACTTTTAATCTACACCCTGCTCCATCCACCTTCCTCTCCTTCCCCCAGGAATTAGGAATTCCGAAGTAAAGAGCTCATTAATACCTCTTCCAGTTCTAAATCCATTCCCAGTGTTATTCTATCCATTAATTTACATACTTCTATGTGACACGATGACTAAAACTATTCCCTACATTAAAGCAGCAGTTTGGAGGGGTTTTGCATATCTTTCCAGTGTATTTGCTTAGCAAGAGACCTTTAAAATCTCCAAATCTGTTTATTTAATTTCTCTTCCATCCAGTATTTTGTCAACGTCTTCCTTCACAAATATTCAGCTCACTGATTTTGATTAGTAGCCCTTTTTTTGCCTTTTATCTGCACTGCTTTATATTCCATGACATCTTTTGTGTGCTAGTACCGTCAATGCTCTTCTACGTTCTTTTCGTCCTTTAGACATGAGTGTGCCACACGAATCCCTCACTGTGTTTGCCTGCTTCTTCAAGAACTGTTATTGTGAAGTTAGTGAAAAAGGTCAGGGTGATTATTTAGTGGGAAAAATCGAATCTGCTGGAACTTTATTGCTTTCCTCCAAGAAATCTGACTTATTTATGACACAAGGCATTTTAGGGCACCTGATAGGACTTACTTCTTTTTTTATGATACTTCTGCCTTTGTGTAAAATTGTGCTATAAATGATATTGACAGTGTCATACAGTACTACTGTATTGGTTTTAAGTTGCATTGTTTCAGCAATTTATAGTCAAACAAACTAAAGTTGTGACTGTCTGCCCTACTTGCAAAGTTGCAGGGACTTGTCTTAAATTTTTCAAAATATGCTAGAGAAACATTTAGCAGAGGAAATTTTATCATAGCTGAAGGAAATGTGTACTTTTTCTTCCAGCCTGAATCCATAGCTCTTAGAATAGATGTACTACAGACAGGTATATAACTGTGTAGGGATAATCTTATGATTGGGATATTTTTCTTAATAGACTTAGTAGACAACCCCATTGGCCACAGTACCCCAAAGAGTTGCCTGACAAGTGCAATAAACTAGACACACTTCTCAAAAAAGAGATGAGAACATCTGAATTGTCCACTCCATAAAAGATATTAGATAAAAAGTAGAGGCTGGTTCTCTGACCCCAAAAGAAGTAATCGAGTAACAGCTACTCAGAGGTTACTGGAAAGGATAATTTGCAGTGCCTCTGGAGGCAGTAATGAGATAAAAGGGTCCTTTAAGGCTGTGTTGGTCAGAATTATTTTCAGATTCGTCTCTCAAGCAGGATTTTTTTTTTAACCTGTAGCACTGAAATTGATGAAGATCCTTTCCTCTGTATCCCTCAAAGCTAGACAACTCAGCTTTCTCCCTTGACATTTGCACCTGTCAAACTTTCCCAAAAGCCTTTCATTGTACAATCCCACACTTTTAACCCCCATAACAGATCTTCAAGCAAACTGCCCAGAGATTTCATGAGTTCTCTTGTCATGATTACTGCTGTTCAATTGCATACACTTTGAAAACTTACTTAAGTTACAGTTCATCATACTGTTGAATGACCTCTACCACTAGATCTGGAATAAACCCCACCTGCCAACAAGTTTGAAAATACTGGGGAAAGATTTAATAACCAAAAACAACCATGCAGTTACTTGCAGCATAACTTGAGTCATGCTTCAATCACTTCTTCCAGATGATTACTTAAAGAATTCTTTTTCATATGCTGGTCTCCCAGTTGAATCCAGGTGACTCCCCCCATCATTGTTTCAATCAAGATAAACACTTTCAAAGGAGATGTATTTTTGCATAGGTGAGAATAAGACTGTTAAATGTTTTGTGTTTTTTATTGTTTTTTTTTAAATGGTTAGGCTGCCTTCAATTTTTTAAGTGATTGAAAATATATAAACATGCCTTCCATGTTTACCACTATTCAGTATCTTCTAGATAAAGTCATGATTTCCCTGTGAACACTTGGGGACTTTTCAACTGCCAAGCCTATAGAAAGAGCTTGTGATCCGAGCATTAAGCTGGTTGTTTTACATATAATCACTGATATGAATTTTTTTGCATGTCAGGCAGCCATTGGCTCTGCAAAGGCATGGGCTCACTGGGACAAGTACAGCCTTTACAGTAGCAACCTTGGGTGCACGCTGTGTGTGATGTGATAAGGAAGATACTACACTATTTAGGTTCTATTTGTTCTATACTATTTAGCAAAGTTGTACATTACCACTGCAGCAATATCCAGTCCCATATCCTTCTGGTTTTAGTGATACTGCACCAGATTATATAGACCTTAATTGTCTAAAAATATCTTTTTGGGTAATGTTATTACAAGAGGAATCCAAGAACCACTATTTTTTTTCACCATTGCATTTTTAAGTGTGTTCCAAGAAGTGCTAGGGAGAGCTGTGGCTTCAGGAATAGTTGAGAAAAACGTGCAAGATCCTTCTGCTACATACAAAACCTATTTTGAAGAGGTTGTAAGAAAAAAAAACAAACAACCACAAACCACCAAACCAACAACTGGTCAGGCATCTGTTCACTAGCTATGACTTGTGTGCAGAAAAGACAGTGCGCTGAGCTCTGCCTCCTATAGCCATTTCCAAGACAGTAGTGCAGCTGGATTTTGGATTCTGAGAATTGCCACACACTGTAAAATTATGAGAGAATGGGGATTTGCAGCATCTCAAAGGAGAACCTCAGACCCCGATAGGATTACACACTGCAAGTCAGCTATGCTATGCTGGATGTGGGTTCTTATACAGGCTTCTAACCTGCATGTTAGGGCTTTTCTGTAAAATTACTGGTTTCATAACTCCGTGGGTTTTTTCCTTTAAAGATGGAAGAGACCGAGTTATTTAATATTAAAAAGTAGTTTCTCTGTGTGCTAAGCTTAATTGACTCAGTACTCATTATTATAACTGGATTATCATTGGCTCAATGATAATTTTTGAAGGGGTAGCTGCATAAACGCTTGATCATCTTTTCAAGCCATTAAACACTCTGGGCATCAGCCTCTTAACAGTAATTCTGACATGTTTATCTCAGCTGGGTTTGTAATTCTTCTTTGTTCAGGGTTTGTGATCTGTATATACAGTAGATTTAAAAAAAAACAGCCCCCAACAAAACATGATATCACCTTCCAAAGGAAGAAATAAAGAAAGAGAGGAAGAAAGACAGACTTTTCCATCACAAGATAATCCTCGGTGACTAACAAATAAAATATTCTCCTTAAAAAGCAATTACGCTTCTGTCCATTAAGTCTGGACACCTGGAGTAAATATTTGTTTCAGATTTGCAGGCACCTTATTACATTTATTTTTAAAGGTTAGATAAGACTGTTCCTCTTGGTTACCCTTTGTATAATTAACCTCAGTGTACTTCCAAACTTGATTTTTAAAGAAAGTATCCTACACAACCCACATAATGAAAAACCCTGATATATAAGGGCACCCTTTTCCTTGTGTCTTTAGGTGAACTAACAGAACGCAAGAGCAGATTTACAGTTTCCCACCAAATTCTGTGAGTAAGTTTTAACACCACAAATGACAATTACCTGCGAGTGCTTCCTGACTGCAGAAACCTATTGAACTGCCCTCAGCTCCTTTTGTTTGTCTGTTTTATTTTTGTTTGGGCGTTTGTTTGGTTTGGGGGCTTTTTTTGTTCTTTTTTTTTTTTTT
>VZRU01004417.1:116899-134720 GCA_013398155.1 Pedionomus torquatus | reverse complement strand
ATAACCTTTAAAATTTTTTTTTTTTTTTTTTTTTTTTTTTTTTTTTTTTTTGAGGATAAGGTGGGGGAAGAAGCCCAACCTGTAAACCTTGTCACATTAAAAGAATATATAAGTTTTGATAGAATTCCAGGTTAAGTTTGTCAATTCTGATGTTGTAAAAAGTGAATGAATTGGCACGACCTGTAGAAATCTCAGGAAACGTTTGAAATTTCTTCAGCTGGCTGTATATCAAGCATACAGTGAAAAAAGGAAATAGAAGGAAAGTAGAAAAGAAGGGCAAAAGGCGAAATGGTTTGTGTCCATTTAAGAAAAAATCAATAATAGCATAAAATTGATTTAGTGCTTGTCATAAAACATAAGTAAGTGCTGGAAAATAGAGAAAATTGAGTCTCAATTTAATCTGCACAAAAGCCACACTGTACTGATGAAGTGATCTGAGGAGAGAGCTACATAAAACCTAAAGACAGATACTTAATTGTCATATTAAAGACTCTCTTTTCTGCCTGCTGGAGTCGAGGGGTAAGACCCATTAATCATGTGGATAAGGGGCATTGAAATCAAATCTCAATTAAAATCTGTTCAATAATGTCTCTAATATGTTTTTCAAGCATTAATTTTTTCCCATCGATTCTACACCCCATAAATCAGGTATGTTGCAGTGCATGTAATAGTTTATGGAGGAGAGGATTATGGTTTTATGAAGTTAATGCAGCAGAACCATTTAATTTACACAGGCTAAACTTTTATGTCTGTTGATCATTTCTGTTGTTTTCTGTGGCTAAAAATTCTTGAGGATATAAACGTAAAACATTTTTCTTTCCATTTTTCTGTATGTGTGTCTGTGTACGTATTCACACAAAATTTCAACCTATACCTGTGCCCTGGCTTACATGGTCCTATTTGCAAAGATGATTGCTGAAGAAGATATACTTTTTTTTTTCTTCTTTTTTTTTCTTCTTTTTTTTTTTCATATTAAAGAGTGTAGTTTTGGAGGGTGAAGATAATAATCTCCCAGGAAAAAAAGGTAACCATATTTTGTACTATTATGCTATGCAGTGTCTGGTGAAACATAGATATTGATCTCAGCAGCTCAACTTCTGGCTTTCAAGTGAATCAAAGATGCTTTCAAGTTGTAATCATGAGAAGTTTTGTATGAGATGTAAAACTAGCTTGAGACCAGTTTAGGATGGACAAGGTCTTAAGTCTTTTTACGCTTGGAGCAGTGTTAACCATTGCTAAATTCTCGTTTCAGCAGCTATATTCTTCACCCACCTGTTTCCTGACAGGTCCAATTGGCTGTATCCTTCATTTCCTGTCATAGGTCTTGCGTGGGTGTTGGTATATACTGTTTCAAAGCTGACAAGTTCTGCCTAAGAGCTGCATTTTGCTGGCTGGGTGAATATTGTTTTGTGACCAAATCTACTCTTACTGAAACAGAAATCAAAATTCATTTTTATTTCAGTGATGCAGTATTTAGGCCATAGGTTCATAGGTTCATAGATCCTTTTTGAGACTGCTGGACAGACAAGCAGTCCAATATATTTTCGTCTTCCAGAAATACGAAGTGCAACTTCTCATAATCATTTTAAATGCTCTTGGTGAGAAGCTTATTCCAGCAAACTGAGGCTGGCTGAAAGGTGCATCAGAGCTAAGACAGCTACATTCCTGGCATCTGGAGATTGGTTTTGCTGAACTAGTGAAGGCTGGGACCACTGGAGGTAACTAGTAGGTGTCACTAGGGAGCATCCTTTGGTCTTACCAGGCCTTGGCTTGTTTTAGTAGTGATAGTGAGAGGGACAGTTACCTCACCAATACAGTCCTGAATTCCTTTCTTCACAGCCATGTTCAAAACTTCTGATCGAACAAACATTAAGCAAATGTTCATAATTTTATAAGACGTGGTCATACTTAGTGCATTTATAACTTCTTCAATGTTTCCTTTTTAAAGTATGCTTTTAATTGCAAACACTGGGTCAATGATGACTGTATCATATATTTAATTCCACTCATCACAAGCCCCACTTCTGAAATTTCACACAATCAGGGGCGAAAAAATCCTATGAGATTCAGTAAGTTTGGGCTCAAGGCTATCAGTTCAGAATGGTTAAAATGTTTGGTGGAAGTTTGGTGCTAGGTGCAATTCACAGTAAGACAAAAGTGGCATTAAAGTATGTGCCTTCAACATTCTGAGTCAGAACCTCTGGATAGCTTAGAGGGGCACCACAAAGACAACTATTAGCAATAAAGTTATATATATATTTGCATTTTAGAGAGTATGTTCTTTGGAGTTTCCTGCTTATCATTTTTAGTAACAGAAGACCAAAATGTTGAGTTTCAAATAGTGCATATCTAGTAAAGGATGTATTTTAACATGGCGCAAAATTAGCCTGTGGAACTCATTGCTACAAAATGACAACGAGTTGAAGAGGCTAAAAAGAAGACTGTAGATTTATCTCAATCATAAAAAGCTTCCACAGTCGCATCAGATAGGATAAAACATTTTTAAAGGGGATATAAACCCTCATGCTTCAGGTCACAAGCAACAGAGAAGATTTAGAAATACATCTATAGCCTACGAGCAGATTATTCTGCTGAGGTGTGCCATACCTATTCCTGAAAAGTCTGGTGCTGGCCGTGCTCAGGATACCGTGTCTTACGCACCACAGTCCTATGTCATATCTATATGCATGTTTGAAACTTTTAGTTTCCCTCACAGTTCAGGCAGTTTCCCAAATGTTTTGCCTGCCAAAATTTTCTGGCTAATCCTTCTAGTGGTTAATCCACTAGAAGACGTCTCTTCCCAGCTGACACCCTGTATAACCAGCTTTCAGTTCCTCTCTGCAGCTTATGGGGAAAGCTACTTCATAAGACTTCGGCTGGGCTGCTGAGTGTGATGGAAATGGTACCACTGGTCTGCAGGCCACAGTTCCCGAGCATAGGATGTGTCTTTGCCAGCTGCCCTAGTGCTGTTTTTAACACTAGCTGTATCGAGAAGTAAGAAAATATTTTCCCTGTAATTCAAAGAACAGATTCCTCCTACCTGTTGATGTTCAAATATGGATTAAACAAAACTATATTATGATAGAATCATAAAATGATTAGAGTTGGAAGGGACCTTAAAGATCGTCGAGTTCCAGCCCCCCTGCCATGGGCAGGGACACCTCCCACTAGACCAGGTTGCTCAAAGCCCCATCCAGTCTGGCCTCAAATACTTTCAGGGATGGGGCATCCACAGCTTTGTACCCAAGAGAATCAGGACAAGTTTCTTATGATACTTCAATTATAGTATCAAAGAATCATAGCATGGTTAGGATTTGAATAGACCTTAAAGATAATCTAGATCCAACCCCTCCAGCCACGTATGTCTTAATAAATCTTAGTCCTATATCATATCTTAATTCAATTCTAACAGACTCTGTTTCCTGCAGCTAAAAAGCTGTTGGGAATCCTGCGCAGCTGCGAAGATTACCATAGGCTGGGTCACAGCTTGGGGTCCAGGATGCTCTCAGTAACTCTCTGAAATTCCATTCAGATCCATAACTTTGTCCTGGTAATTTCCAGCAATTCTAGAACTCAATTCTTAATTAAGATGTCAAACTTTAGCACTTTTCCCAAAGGATTAGTGACTGTCACCTGCTAATTTTAGAAATATTGATGTCCCTGGGGCATAGCTACGTGAAACTGTCTCTTGCTAGACACTAAAAAAAAATATTAGTAATGAATAGCACGCTACTTAGGTAAATGCATTGTTTATCCATTCTTTCAACTGGCAGGCAGGGATCAGACCTAGCTCTTTATAAATTGAAAAAACAGTCCCTGCAAACACATAAATGGGTTCTATACTAATATAGTGAGGAGCGCAATGGATGTAGACCATTTCTGATTGTTCACTCTAATAAAACTAATCAAACAGTTTGGGGAAGTGGACTTGGGATAAGTGATTCCTAATCTGGTTTTGAAGGACACCATGACAATAGGATAGCTTTTTCTATTATCACATTACACAGTTCCAGAGACCACATTACTTATTAAATAGAAACAATAGTTTTTGTGTCACTGCACACAGTATAAATCATAAGGGTAGTTCCTCTGTTTTGTGTTTCACTATTTCTTCTTATACCCTAGTCCTTTTATCTTTCTTGCATCTGACATTTTAAAGTGGAAACAGAATATTTGCTGAAAGATCAGCAGCGTCTTGTGAGGAATGAGGAAGGGTGTTGTTTAAGGTGTAGGAGCCAGTGGGATCAGGTATCCTGGCTGGAAGAAGGTGGCTGAGGCATGAATGGTGACAAGCAAAGGTGAGGGTAGAGCTACAACACCCATAGTCTAATCAAGCTAGAAATTGAGTGGGAAAATAAGCAACTACTTCCTTCTCAGGCAGCACTGCATTTTTGGTAGGATTGGCTGAACTTGGTCTACATCCTTGTGATAATTAGAGGTGAAAGGTCTAAAGGGCTTTTAGCAGCCACAAGCTTGATTTTTTTTTTCCTGTTATCTCATCAATCCGGCTCCTTCTGTCTTCACTAAACAGGAATTTCTTCAGCACCTTGCCCAGGTGTCTACCCACCACTCCTCCGATGACAAGTCGCAGGATGTATCCTTTCCTCCAATTTAAATCTCCAGCCCCTCCTTTAAGTGAAAGTGAAAGATGAGAGAAGTGCTGGTCACAGTAACTGAATCAGAAAGGCAGGATAGTGCTACAAGTACTTCTCAACAACAGGTCACTGTCCCTGTTTTACCAAGTTCTGAGAAGGCTCAGACTCCCCAAAGGTTACCTAACAGTAACCTTGGCAATGCCAAGGATAACATTCCTGGGCACAAAACAGACCTGTCAGTCACTGGCCACATCACTTCTTTTTCATGACAAAAAGCAGCTTATCTACCAAGTCATAGCCCTGCTTTTACTATGTCCTAGTTTTTAGCTGCCCTTGTAATTTGTGCTGTTTTCTTGATTCCCGTCCAAGGAAACATTTAAACTGAGTAGTAAACAAAAAGAGGGAATAAGGAGAAAGGTCTTTCAAAAGTGCGTGCTACCTGTTGCTTTATTCCACAGGCAAAACTCTTGCTTTTCAGAAACATCATTATAAAACACTGATGAAAAAAGGACAGTGACAGAAAAAGAGGGGAGTATACATCACCCGAGATGCCAATTTCTTTCTCATTCATGGTTTCGCTATTCAAAATAAAGATTACAATCTTTAATTTATTTTTTTTTTATTAGAACAGTCCTAGAATTAGTAAGTAGACTGATACTTTCCATTTTTGAAAGGACTTTCCAGTATAGTTGTCACATTTCCTCTCTCTGAACCCAAGATCTTCCATTACCTTCAATGATCTGTACTGTTGGAATACTTAAACATGTCAGAATTAAGCACCCTTTCTCTCAGTGTGAGAGCTAGTCCCCGAACACCCGTCCATGCAGTACTTCTTGATGCTCACTGTCAAAATGGAACAGCCTTTTTTAAGTACAGGCACCCTAGATCGTCCTGTGAACCCAGGTGGAAAGATCTGCTAGTCTGGGTTTCTGAAGCCAGCACCGCTACACGCTGTGACCCCAAAAAAAAAAAAAAAAAAAAGAGAGAGAGAAAAGTGAGTATTGCTTCCTTTACTGCTTCCCTTCAACAAAATCTCTCTGGCATTCCCTGCAATAAAACCAATCACAATGGAAACATTTTATATGTGTGTGACTCAAATATAGTTCCCCAAGCCACTGTTCTAAATTAACAGCAGCTAAGCACCCATTGATAGAGAGACTTAAAATAAATCGTTACCCAGTGGACTCCCCTATAGTCACCAGACATTATTCAGGAGGTGCAGAGAGTTCCATGGGAGCGGCAGCAGAGTTTGTGCATTTAGTTGTGTTTAGGTTATGAAGAAATACCCATTTTGTACGTAATGATCTCTTTTACAGCAGCTTCTCAATACCAGCAGATTGCAGTATCAAACATAGGCCTCCCTTTAACCTGACTCTTAAAAACTTTTGATGAATATATTGTTTAAGATTTTTCGCAGTAAGTCACAGAAGCCTTAATTAAATGCAAACTGATTCCTTCAAATCTTTCCTGTGACAATGCAGGCATGAATGGAACACATTTGAGAGCTCACACAGCTCTAGTTTTCATGCAAAAGACTCAAGTCCCATGAGTGAGCCAATTACAAATTATAGTGTAGGTGAACTCATTCTTTTCCATTCACTGGAGCTGATTCTGTGTCATTAATGCTGCTATCTTAGAAAGGAAGAAATGGCTTTTCATATCTCATTAACATTACAGAGGAGAAATGAAATGAGTTCTATGATAAATGGGAGCTACGTATATGGAACTAGTTCAGTTGCCGACATTTTAATAAGTCTTTACAGAGAGCCGGAGCCCTATCCACCACCAAAAGGCTCGCTAATCCTCTGTGGTGTCTTGCACTGACCTCATTGGCACGGGCTTGTTATTGGCTGTGGTTCCACCACTGTTAGGCTTAAATCAGCTAGTGTGAAATTTTAGCTGAGTGTTAACTGTGCCAAAATCCATCTTTAGAGCTCTCAACCTTTCACCACCCAAATGCTGAACAGTGGCACCAGAACAGCAGGATGTGGCTTGTGTTACGAATCTATGAAGTCGGAGGTTTAGATCTATATAAAAGGGCCATAATTTTCAGGAAACATACTATGAAGGAAACGTTATCTCTCATATCTATTTATAGTTGCGCACACAGTAAAAGAGTAGCCTAATCTTGGCTGGATGATGTTCAGAGACAGAAAAATCATATTTTTTTTCTTAAAAACCTAGATATCATCGTACTTGGAAACTGGCCATATCTGTCCTTGATACATGTACTGTAGAAAGCTATATAGTGGTACCTAAATCCAACTGCCACAAACACATTTATCTGCTGCTACTCTTCTTTTGGCCTGGACTAACACAGGCAGACATGTAAATAAACTTACGTATATGCCTCTGGTGCCAGGGGCAGTAAAGCAAGTACCATTCAACATCGATGGTGTAGTTATACTCACAGTTACTCTTAAAAACATCCAATTCCTATGCTTTTGTCATGGTTTTTTGTTTGTTTGTTTGTTTGGGTTTTTTTTGTTTGTTTGGTTGGTTTGTGTTGTTTTTTTTTTTTCTTTGTTTCTGTTTTATTTTGTTTTTAATTCAATTAATGCAGCGCCTTGGGTAAGAGGAGCTATCCCCCATTCTAGACTACATTCAAATCCAAAGTCTGGTGAGTTCTAGCAGCTTATAATTGTGGTTCAGAGCAACTGCAAATACCTTTTTCTCCTCTGGACATGTTGCCTACATCAGCGTGTTGTGACACAGAATGGAAAAGACCAGAAAATCTACTTATTATCAAGGACAGGAATAAAAAACTGCATGGTTTTAAATTATAGATGTTTAACATTGGCATTTTCACTGCCGCATTCTTCATCTCTTAAAAAAAGCTTTAAGAAGAAATTTTATAACTTTGCCTCATTAAAAACTCATTCATCATAGAGTGCCTCAGTAAAAAGTAGATGTTTCATGCATGATTCCATTAACAGTTCATACCATAAATACATCTTGCTTAGAACACTTGTTAGGCTATATTTACTGAAGACTGACTGACTTAAGGATAGCTGAGTTCAGGATGTCTACAATAAAGGCTACTGTAGGGGTGAGAACAGAGATGTCCCGAATGGTGGAAAAACAAAATATGATAGAATGGTGTGCAGAAACTGCATGGATCAAGACAGCTCAAGTGAACCAGTGTTTATTAGCTCCATCTTAATAATTGTCTTTGCAGAGCCACTGGAGCATCTTGGTACTCCTGAGATGAATAGCATTCCACGTGGTTAGTGTTTTGGTAGCTGATGGTTTGTCAAACATATGCGCATATATATTTACATCCATCCATATCAGTTAAACACATGCAGCTCTTGAATGTACATATTTGCACAGAAATTTTGCCAGTATGATGTAAAACATGAACAATGCGTATTTTACAAGTTCTTTAAAAATGAAGGTCCTTTATAAATTCACACTATTGTACTGTTACACTACAGCAATAAGCAATATTTTTCCTGATTTGCCATTGTTCTTCTGTATCTTTGCCAAGTGCCACTTCAGGTAAGAGCATCCAGTGACTTTGTGATGTGTCTTATGTATTGTCTGATATTATTGATGCACTTAGGAAAAGGTGTCCTGACGTCCAAAGCTGAAGGTGCTGGAGTACCTTTATAAATGGATACATATAACCATTACTAACGGTCAAGCACAGCAGCTCTCTGGGCTCTTTAGTTTCATATATCCCCATTGAGCAGCTGATGCTTGAGAAAAGGCAGTAGCTCTATTTCTTTCTGACTTGCGTGGATGTCAGAGTTCAGCTGAATCCAGCAGAAACAGAGCGAAGAAATTCTATATAAATCCTTGCTGAGCTGTTTGTTCCAGTAGAAGACATGCTTTTTTTTTTTATGCTACAGGAATCTTTATCAAGATAAACATATCTTGCAAATCTGGAAAAAAGAATAAACATTCTCCACAAACCAGACTGTAAAACAGTTGTTTTGCAGAACTTCATCCTTTTATAATGGTGCTTTCTTGCAGGACTCAGCTCTGCTAAGCTCCCTGCTACAATATCTCAGCTTGTTCTATTTGACGGCTGTTCCCCTGTCATCACTCATTTTCAGTGGGCAAGGGGGAGCAATTGTTGGGCATCAAATCATCATCAAGTAAACCAGCCTTGACACTAGTTAAAAAGGGAGATGGATGGTCAGTTGGCTTCTACAGAAAATATTCTCCTAAGTATCCTAGCACGGTCCCTTGATACCAGGGTAGTGCTTTTCTTTCACTCTTTTATTTTTTTTCCTCTCCCTGTCCTTTTTTTTTTTTTTTTTTTTTTTTTTTTTTATGGGAGCAGAGCAATCACCTATATTTCTTCTGGGTCATGATTTGATGGCAGGTTTTCTCGAGGGAGGAGCACAGAGGTTAGGTGAGTAGGCTCTGCATTCAACAATTAAACAGCTGAGATGCAAAGGAAAAGTCAAGGAAACAGCTTCCTCACACTCCCTTCCCTTGCCTGTAATGGGCAATGAAAACCTCCCCGTGCTTGTGTAACTTCAGGAATGCCAAATACATTACAGTGTACTGGCTGACCTCCCCTTCCCATAAGTGGCTTTAAACATATCTTTCAATTCAGAGTATTAAGTTCACAAATAGCCTGAAAATTAAGTACAGAGACCGTTTCCCATTAAATAATATTAAAGTTCTGGGCCACTGTGGTTCTCTAAATGCTTTAGGAGCACTGAGCTCTGCCCCTCAAAGTAAAGTGAGATTAAGGAAATCACCAGATTATGGACTTGCTACAACTTCTCAGTGATTTTGGCGCTTCCATGGAAAGTAACTCTGCGTGAGTTGTCCCTTTCACTCGTTGTAGACCCTTTTGGATGCTGCAGGCTTTGTTGCAGGCAAACCCCTGGAAGTGACTTGTATGATTACGTTACCAGTAAAAAACCCCAAACAACTCCGTCACTGAGCCTGGAGGAGTAAAACCTTTTTCTGCTCAAAGTCTCTGCATATATAAAAAAAGAGAAATGCTTTCAGGAACGAAGCTGCCAGAACATTTTACATCTTAGAAATACGTTCAAGGTGCTTCAAAAACAGCTAAATGCCCTTTTGCTGCTCAGATGACCAGTTACATTGAAGACAGTTTTGACACTTGGACCATAAAGGAGATGGTACATTTCCCTTAACTGTTACATAAAATTATAGGGAAAATAACTCCAGAATTTTATCATCTGTAGAATGAATAAATAAATAAATCAGAAATAACAGCAACTTTTAGTAAACTTTTGGAATAATACAACTGTCAGAGAAATAGTAAGAGATACGACTTGGCTATGTAACTTTTGAGTAGTACATTTGTACTGCACTTCATATCTCACCTGGACCACCTTTGGGGTCTTGCTGTTCTTGTGCTGACAAAGGAGATGTCACGTCTCTACCACCAACTGAGGAGACAGCACAAATGGCTTCTTAAGGCATTAATCTTTTCTTAAAACTAAAAATATACAGCTGAACACTTTGGAGTAAAGGACTATAACTTTGAAGGCCCCTTTGCTCCTCCCATTACCATTGTGTTTGAAAGCCTGACACACACACACACACACACGCACCAAAGTACGCCAAAATGGGTCAGAATTTGGAACTGGAAAAAATAGCTTTGTATAGGCAGTGAATGTCTCTGAGTAGAATTTTTGGTGCTAGCACAATATTATTACTACAATACAGGAAAAGTAATTTTGATAATAATTTTACACGAGTGCTATAGAAGTTCCCAAAAGCGTAACCCTTCTCAGATTTATCTGCCTACTGAGCTCTCATTAAAGTCAATGGGAATTTGGAGACTCTCTAATGCAGGAAAAGCCAGTGCAAAGCATAAATGTTCAGACAGTGCCTCAAGGTCCTTACTCCAGCAAAATTCTGATGTAAATCAGCAGAAATTTTGCCTCAGGGGAGGAAAATCAGAAATAAGCCTCTTTTTTTTTTTTTTTAATTTGGTAGAAACTGAAATATATAGAATGCTAAACTTGCAGTAATTGTTAGTATGCTCTTAGTGCAATTGTTTTGAAAAATAATCATGTGTAGGGGTCAATGCTGCAAAATCCTGACATCTCGGGGCATTTTTGTAAGCTGAAGAAAGCTCTCAGTGCCTAGCAAAGGGGAAGACAGCTCAGCATTCCACACCGGTGCCTCCTGAACACAGAACTGTCCCAGCTGAGACAGGATGAGGAGCTGAGACCCGCCAGTGACAGCTTGATTGAGGAAGAGCAATAATGTAGTTGAGTGCCTTCTGATTTTAATTCACATGATGCTCTGTATGACCCTTAGGGATAAGAGGTACTATTCAAAATTCCTTTTGGAACTATTTATTTTAAACATATTTTACTAGGATATGACCCACATTTAAACAAGTCATATAATGTAGTGTCCTGGGAGAGTCCTGAGATTATGTATTCATGGAAAATAGAAATACATAAGAATATTAATAATTAAGCAGCATTTAGGCTTGCAAATATTTCTTAGCACGTAAAAAGCAAATCTTTTAATTCTTATTAAGGAATTAATGTATCATATGTAAGTAACTTATAAACAATTAATGTGTAATGGAGTCATTATATCATTGACTAGAAGAATATCTCTTTTCAGTTTTGTACGGGATGGGATTTTACAAATATGCTAACTTACAGTCTATGCATTCACTGGAAAGGTGAATGCCTACATAGTAAAAATCAATATATTAATCTTTACCATGCTTTTCTATTGATACTAGAGTCAGAGTTTACAGGTAGAAATGCACTGAGATTCTTGTTTTCTTGATTCATGACGAGTGACAAGAGGCATTCTCAGGGGTCAGTACTGGGACTGGTGCTGTTTAATATCTTTGTTGGTGACACAGTGGAATAGAGTGCGCCCTCAGCAAGTTTGCCAATGACACCAGGCTTTGTGGTCCAGTTGACACGCTGGAGGGAGGGGATGCCATCCAGAGGGACCTGGAGAGGCTTGAGAGGTTAGTCTGTGCAAATGTCATAAAGTTCAATAAAGCCAAGTACCAAGTCCTGCACATGGGCATCTCCAGCACAAATACAGGTTGGGTGGAGAATGGCTGGAGAGCAGCCCTGCTGGGAAGGATTTTGGGGTGCTGGTTAATGAAAAGTTTTACATGAGCCAGCAGTGTGCACTGGCAGCTCAGAAAGCCAACAGCATTGGGCAAGGGAGGTGTTTCTCCCCTTCTGCTCTGCTCAGGTGAGATCCCACCTGGAGTACTTTGTCCAGCTCTGGAGTCCTCAGCACAGGAAGGACATGGATCTATTGGAGTGAGTCCAGAGGAGTACCACAGAGATAATGAGCAAGCTAGAGCACCTCTCCTATGAAGACAGGCTGAGAGAGTTGGGGTTGTTCAGCCTGGAAGAGGTTCCAGGGAGACTTTATAATGGCCTTTCCAGTACATAAAGGGGGCCTTCAGAAAGATGGGGAGAGAGTCTTTATCAGGGAATGTAGTGATAAGACGAGGGGTAACAGTTTTAAACTGGAAGAGGGGAGATTTAGATTAGATATTAGGAAGAAATTCTTTCCTGTGAGAGTGGCGAGACACTGGAACGGGTTGCCCAGAGCAGTTGTGGGTAGGAAGAAATTCTTTCCTGTGAGACAAAACCTGCCTGGACAAATTCCTGTGCAACCTGCTCTAGGAGGACCTGCTTTGGCAGAGGGGGTTGGACTAGATGATCTCCCGATGTCCCTTCCAACCCCATATCATTTTGTGATTCAGTGAAGTCCGAGTATGTCCATGCAAATGGACAAAGTAGTGCAGCTGGGGGTAAATACCTGCAAGCAGAGAGCAAAACTGATCAAGAGGGGGACCAGCAGCAGAGGGTCTTTTCATCTGAAGGATTACTGGAATCACATCGTGTCCTTGGTGGAATCTGACTCAACCAATAGACATCAAAATGTCCTTCAGGTCTGGGTCTGAACTGGTCACAAGCTCTTCATTTTAGTTCTACTTACGGAAAGAGCTGGGTGTGCCTGTGGTAGCAAAGCCAGGGTAGTTCTTTATGGGAACAGTCACATTTTTTGTTCTGTGCTGATACAGACCTAACACCAGCAGACCCTGTGCTCTGACTGATGGATGCTACAAGAGGAGACATATACATTACAGTAGCGTGATATTGGAATTCCTGTGGCCTCCAGACGTTTCAGTCACTCAGGACTCAATAGTTCTTAATAATTGATTCATATGAGAAAAAAAAAAAGAAGTTCCAGAGCTTTTTATAAAATATCTCTATTTTTATTACCATAAACGTAAATATGATTATTTTTAATAATTAGCCTAATCATTGCTACTTAATTTTAATATTTTTAAATATTGATGCAACAGAAATAAGCTTTATTTGTCAGCTATTTATCTCATAGTTTTGGGGACTGAAAAAAAGCCATGCAAACAGACAATATCTGCTTTACTGACTTAACGAGAATAATGATGTAATACTGCCAAAAATGTTGTTTCTGTTCAATTTTGTTCAGTAAGGCTCCTGATATATCCATTCTGTACCCGTGTTTTTCATTTTACTTGTACAGAAACAGATGAAGAAGCTGAAAGCAGGCAAGGGGAAGTATTTTCATAGAGCGGTATTAAAGTATTGACAAGAGGAGAAATTAATACCTCAGGTGGAACATGGAGATTCTCTATAGTTTTATAGAAAGATGCCTGAAATGGGAAACAAGGGACACGAGGCACTAAATGATGAAAAACTGACATCTTCCTTCAACGCTGAGTTGTATGTACTTCTGAGATTTGCGTTCTCTGATCTGGCCTTTATCCCTCTTTCTGACAAGTAACTTTAACAAGATTTTGTCCTATTACCATTTAAAAATCATTCTTTGCGTTCTCTTTGGGCATGATTCTCTTCTTACCTGCATCAGTGTAAATCATAGGTCAAGAAAACCAGTGGAGTTAAAATTACATGGAGATCCCAGCAAGATCTTTCCTGTGAAGTTTAATATTTCAGTGCACATATTCCAAATTGATCATTTACAAGCACGTATAGCACTGAGTTAAATTATCACTGAGTGTCCACCCACTGAGTTAAATTATTTTGTCTCGGTTGGTTTTTTTAGCAGTTAAAACCCTTCAGACATCTAAGTGACTTCAAATTTACACTGAAGTTTAATATCAAGAACTGCATGCTTTTGGTGTGTTTTGTTTGCTGTATTTTTGTGTTGCGACCAAGCAAAGACAGATTTCCTCAGGGAATACTTAACTTCCATGCATTTTTTAATGCAGGACACCTATTACTGAATCATTACTATAACTTGTCAAATCGCTGTCTACAGGCAGTGAAGACAGTGAGGTTATATTTATCTTATGGGACAAAGGAACAGTTTGTCATTCCTGGATCTGTGTTCTGACCCCGTATTCTGCTAAACCTCAACTCTGGTTTCCATGAGAAAGAAGATATGGAACCTATAATCCAATTATTTTATACATTATAATGAGATTAAGTGCAAGATTTTTTAAATCTCTGGTATGATGGTCAGGTGGATTAGAGGAAAGTGAGGATACCTCTATTCTGCAAACACAGTGGGATCGTAGTTTTAAGGAGAGCAAGTAGTAGTTGCTAAAGTTTTAGTTGAGGCGAGCAAGATGACAGAATTGATATTTTTCCACTGGCAGTAAATTGCTGCGGATGGTGGAGTTGGGAAGATTCATTTCCACATAGAAAGGACTGGTCACCAAGGCCACCTGGGCATGAAAGGGAGTAGCCATGTACCAGAATGCTTAAGCAGATTACTGACCGAGTGTTGCTTGGATATTCAGAGAGGAATTACTGTAATGGCTATATGGTTTCTGGTACCTGTACTTACACTTAAAAATCCTTTATGCGGATCTGAGTTGCAGTCATATTTGTACTGGAACAAAAGACATACCCTGGGAGGCATAGCTCATCCTGGGATATCAGAGTTTTGGGTCTTCAGTCTGAGTTTGGAGATTCAGGCTTGCCCTAAAGGATTATAACATTTACTAAATTGTCGTTTTCCTTCAACAGGAGCTGAAGAGTGTGTTTACATTAGCATACAATTTTAAGCCAATGCAGCTGAGTTCACTGATAGGTTTGACTGACAGTTGGCAACTTGTGCTTAGTATTCAATTTTGAAACATCTTACATCCGTCATTTAATAAAAGCATTTGAATTTCAGATTGTATTAAATACTTCATTCAGGCTACAAGCCAATACATCTTGCCTAATGTTTTCTATAAAAATGCCTTATTTGGCTATTAATTTCACAAATATTTCATCAGATTCCTACTGGGATTCTGCTTCTATGCCTTTCCCTTCTTTAAAAAGAAGACAAAAATGAAAGAACAGAATAAAATTCAAATGGAAGCTTTCACTCTGACTGCTATTCTACACATGCTAGACAGCAGGGGTTTACATCCCAGTTTAGTAGGTTAAGCAATCCTGTCTCAGCCCAGGGAAATGAGTTGCCTAACCAAAGCAATGGGTTTAGACAAAACACGCAAAATTTGTCGCTGGGAGCGAAAATTGAAATTTGTCTGAACCAACATTCAGTTTGAAAAACGTAGACAACCCTGGCACGTACTGCTACAGTAGTTCTCTTTACGTCCATCCGTGACAGCTCTGAATGACTGCTTACTTGTTGAATGACTTGTCCAAGAATAGATGAGTCCAACCATAGGGAAGGCTGACCTGTTGTCAAAACTCTACAATCTTCCCGAGTTTGAAGTAATTCTTCTTCTTTTGTTGCATGGGGAAACCTCATCAGATCATAGCTACTGGATCAAACTGCTCACTGCTTACTCAGTAGGTTAGCTGTTAACTTCCCCTGCTAAATGCAGCACTTTTCATTCATATTTGTGGGGTTGGCTGTTCCCAGGGGTGAAAGCCCTGCTATTTGTTCCCACTAGCTGTTCTTGTCGTTAGCTGCTTCTATTAGCTTTTCATATCGGCCGTTCTCAATAGCTGTTCTCTCTGTTAGCTGTTCCCATTAGCTTGTTCACCACTAATCACTTCCATTAGTTGTGCCTTCTGACCCACTCTATCAGCCAGGCTGCTGCTCAGCCCTGCCAAAGCTTGAGCTGCCTACCAATGCTTTTAGAAAAGTTTCAAAGGTATACAGGGTCTTTTCAGAGGAAAAAAAAAAAAAAAAAAAAGAAAAAATAAAAAGAAAAAAAAGAACAGACTTCTGAACTCCCTCTCTGCCTCTGTGCCTCTGTCTTTATCACCTCCATAAAAGAATCTTCAGCATCCTCTTTGATCACAATTTCTATGCAAATACAGTGGTTGGTTAGGGTAAGCCTTGGGTCTCTAAGTATGTCAGGCTTAGCTGTGCTGTCAACACTGTAAACTTTTTATTTTGCCCATCTTTTTAAGAACTTACCTCTTCTTAATAAAAATGCTCCATAGTACTACAAAACACTCACTGGCACTTACCGGTTGAGACTCTTGTTGCAGAGGGAGATTAAATTTAGTGGGTTGGGTGATCTTCTAATCAATACTCCTTGTTCTTTAATAATATAATACACACTGGTCTCCAAACTCAAAGGGAAATTTTGACTTCAGGAAGAAAATTATATTTCTACGTGCATTCATGCACTGAATGAATGCAATCAAGATTTTACTATTAGAATTTTTCAGGATTCCAAAAACTGCTTCATGAAGGTTAAAAAAATCTCCCAATTAGAGAAAAAAAAACAACAAACAGACAAGCACAATTACTAATGTACACATATTCAAATGGCTTACATCTAGGACACCCAAAATATCATCTCAAGCTCCAGAATTATTATTTGTCTTTCAGCCTAGTTTCCAGAGAAAACTCTGCTTAAGGTAAATCTCTTTGTATGGGAGATGAAGCCTTCTTAGGAACCAGTTCAAATACAAAAAGAATTTATTTTGAACTAAGGAACCATTATAAACCTTGCTACGCTATAACTCACTTTCAGGGCACAATGTTTCAAACTTCTCTAGTACGGAATTATCTGCTGTATATATAGTAATTGTATGTATTAACACAATGGATACTTTTATGTAAGTCCCTGAAATTATGTCAAGAGATTGTATGGATGAAAATCAAAATAAGGCCTTATAATATTACAACTTCCAAAATCCCCAAATCTTATACCTCTAAATACTCATTCTAGTACTTGAGTAGTCCCATTTATCCATGCACAAGGATGAATAAAAGGCATTGTCAGCATTTCCATCACAAAGTTTTCCACTAGGGACAGAAAAAAGGAAAAACATAACATGCGTGATGAGTGCTTGACACAGTCAAGACAGTGCAGTGATGATCACAGCACATGAGCTCAAGTGAAAAAGGATGGAACTGAGGACCAGCAGCGGGTTTAAATATGCAGCTTTGTGGAAGGAGCTGAGCAATAAAATTGCTTTGAAAATAAAATTAAGAGAAGTTGGGAGTCCAGAATAGTTCAGGAGCAAAGGCCATAGTTGTGATATAAGGGTTCTTTTGACTTGCAGTGCAGTGAAAGTGCAAATTTTGAAAAACACATTGCTTTTTTCAGTCCTATATTCAGATTACATGTATTTATTCATGTACTTTGGAGATACTCCTTCTTCTTAGTAAATAAAGTTATCAAGTAGTCTCTTTTTTTTTTTAATAGACACTGATATGCAGCTTCAAAGTGAAGTACGTCTGTGCTTGTAAACACATAAAACTGTAATCATACATGCTTAGTAAATATATATCTAAATAACAAGCTAGATATCCCTCTAGATTTTATTTTCACTTGTTGGCTTAGATTTTCCACTATGGTAACAAAGTTTTGCCACTGTATTAAAATTTTGGTAATGGTCTACACAGCGATTTTAGTTGTGATGCCTGTTTAGCACTCCAATGTTACAAGCTGTAAGAAAGTACAGATTTATGAATCTGAACATTATGAGAGGGACAGCAATGCTGTTCCCTTCCAACATGAAGAAAATTCTGTTTGGAAAGGACCATTGCTTACTCTTAGAGTTACTTACAAAACCCCTTAATAAGAAAATGCTGCATAACAAGATGACGTTGCCTTTCTTAAAACCATCAGCTCTGGTGCTATCATTTCTTTGGTTTAAAAATACAAAATGACTGAAATATAAGAAGCAAGTTTTGCCTAATCAATTGCAAATTAAACACACTAAGCCATTTTTCAGATAGTCCACTGGGACTTCTTGTTTGGTTGGTTTTTAATTCTTCATATGTTTAAGTTATCCTATGCAGTGGTCTGGGGAAACTTCACTGCAGACTGAGAGAAAAAATATGTGTTCACCTTTACT
>VZRU01004417.1:81899-114399 GCA_013398155.1 Pedionomus torquatus | reverse complement strand
TTTCTGATCCTTATATACTGAACTTGGTGCATGGCTAACACAGCATGACTGTTCCTCGGTTCTTTGCTGTCAGGGACTTCCCAGCTGCTTCCCATATTCATCGTGGAATGTTGCTGAAGTCTGGGATGTGATGGATGAATTTCAGAGCAACTGTTTTCCTTTTTCGGTCTGTATGCATTTGCATGCTAAAAGTGGGATTTTCCTTACAGTGGAATGGTCAATTGCTCCCAACTGGAAAATGACTGATTAATGTTACACTTAAATGCCTTGAGAAGATTACCCTTTTTGTACCAGCCAATAACACCAGTAATAAAATTCCCACACAATACCTTGCAGAAAAACAAGAACTTGTGGTGGATGTCAGCGCAGAAGTCTCAGTGGACCTTGATGTCATTCCAGAGCTCTGTAGTGCCTACAGTAACACATTCCCTCCCTACCACCCCTCTCTTCAGGACAACTGCCTCCTGGGACAAGGCATTTGATGCACTTTGGAGTAGATGTCCAACAACACTGGATGTATACAATAGAATATGCTATTTATTTTTTTTTCTGTACTACAGAATCCATGAATGTAAGCAAACAGCTCATGCTAAAATTTATACCTAACACTTATCTATCTGTACAATAACAGAAACCTACACACCATTTTTCTACTAATCTATTCTCTCCTTTCTTTCCTATTTTCTTTCTGTAGACTAGATAAAAATAAAACAGCTTTTCAAAGGAGTTTAATTTAAAAAAAAAAAAAAAAAACAAAAAATTGTCATACAATTAGAGATACAATAAAGTAGGAGGGATGTAGAGGGAAGAGATGTGGGGATGTGGCAGAGATTATGGGGCAACTCGATTGCAGCTGGATGTCAAAGAAGACAAAATGTTTCCTTGAAAAAAACAAGGCTCTATTAGGACATGAGAACTAATGTAAGTGTCAATCCATTAAGATTTAGCATTCGTGGTCCTATTTTTTTTTTCTTTTAGGCACGGGAAAATGAATTGCAAATACATTAACAATTGATCCATAAACCATTACTGAGTGCCTTGAAAAGGCCTGTGAGCAGGATTAGTATCTGTTGAAATCCACTGCCACTCCTGGAGCTCAGCATTGAGCAAGAGAGGTGCTTTACTCTTGAAAATCTAACAACCAGTTTTGCAATGTCACCAATTTTTTTCAATCATCCAAATACCACCAATTCAATTAAGCTCATAAACTTCCTACCCATAGTTCTCCAGGATAAGCAGCTCCATTTAAAAGTGAATGCGGACGAGCTTGTGCTGTCCGTGTGAAATATTGTTCAATCAACAGCCAAAGTTTTACTTGTCAGTTTTGATATATCCGATAATAGCTGTAGGTTGTTTTGCAATGTCCAATGTTCTGTGAAGATGGGCTTTTCATATTCTTTATTGTTTTTTTCTGACAAAATGTTGCCTGGACTTTTGCAGTTTTGTGAAATGAAACAACAGTAAAAACAATATATAATTTAACCCTCATAGACCTAGCTGGACTGCAGATAAGCATCTTTTCCCAGGCTTATGGCTAGTTTTGGCCAGGATATAATGAGTTCCTGTTCATTGATCCCTTATAAGCATCCTCAATGATTGAACATAACCCCATGCACAGCAGGCAGTCATTCATTTGTGCCCCTTTTCAACTCCATTTTAATCAGCATTTGACACTGTTGAAAATCAAATCCATAATTAAGCTTCAGAGACAGCCAGAGTTTTGGGAAATAATGCCAAAAAAAAAAGCAAAATCTGGAGATACTTTTGTAGTCAAGCACCTATATAAATTCTGCATTATATACTCTTAGTGCCAAATGATTTATTCGTACCTAATGGCTCTTTGTTTCTTTTTTTCTCATTTTCTCTGCTGAAGCTATTACCCTGCATTATTAACACACTCACGTGTGACTCTATTTGTTTTTTACTAGTGGGAATACACTTTTTTTTTTAGAAACAGCTGTTTATTGTATATATAGGTTTAAAGTAAAGGTACACAAACACACTCACAAATCAACTTAATAAGCACCCTGATAAATAGCATGGCTGCTTAATTGGGACAATTGCTAGGGAACAGATTCAATGACCCCAATCAGTGAATTAATGGCACACCTAGTTGTGAAAAGTCCATTTAAATGATATGCTTGGTGTTGTCTGCTGCCTAGTCACAGTAGTTAACAGGTGTGAATTGGTGTTCATAGCATAAATTTCCTGCTGCTTGACCCTTTGTTCACTTCAGGTTGCTTCTCTACTCTTTCATAGTTGCTAAGTGAATGAAAATTGCTGGATTTGTCTTAAATTTATCCGACTATATTAACGCCTTTATAACAGCCAATTTTAAAAGTAAGATTATTTAGAGAGAACGGTCTCTGTGGGAACCTTTCTAATTATTTACTGGGTAGGCAAAATGAAACCCATTTTCTGTGCCATATTCGGCCACATGCTTTTAAAGTAAGTAAGCTCCAGAGTAACTAATAAACTGCATTTTAGACAAAACCTCGACTTATTTATCCGGTTTCTTGGGGAATGCACCGTTTCTGTGAACTTTGCCGATTCCCTGATTAAGGGCCCTGTAGGGACAGCTAAATAATGTAACATCTAAACTATCTGATGCCTCTCCCCAGAAGTGGACATCTCTGACTCCCGAGTTCCACAAATAGGCGTGGGGCTGCACGTCCCACAGGCCACTGTGCTGATTTGTCTGCTCAGTGTTTTGTTTTCTGAGTGCGGTAAAGATCAGTCGGCGGAGTTGATACGGCTGGATTGGAAAACAACACAGATGAAACTATTTTTCCCCCATGTCTGCTGATATCTGGAGGTTGTTAGATAAGTATTGTGTTCTTTTGTTTTATATTTCCTTTCTCATCCTTAGGAAGTTTATCTCTTATGGAAACAATGCAAAGGAATAGAAACATAATAAATGGACTGAAGTAAATAAACACGTCCTTTTCTCTTCTCTTCCTAAGTGAATCTGTCACCTCAAGTTTCACCGTGTCTCTAATGGGAGTTTGGCAGCTAAATAGAACTGTTCAGCTGCTTTCTCTAAGTTGCCATCAAGCAAATCTGACCAGATATGAAAAAGCTACCCTGTCATAACGTTTTATGGCTATACTTGAAAGATTTATAGATGCAATCATATTAAAAACCTTCTTTTGTCAAAGCAGAAGATGAGCAAGGAGAAAAATAATCTATGAAGTTTATAACTGGTGTCTCAAGTGCTTCAACACAGGATGGATACTACTGTAAACCTTGTTATGTAGTGTCTTATGTTTCAACACACCACAAAACTACCAACATACTTATACATTACAAGTGTTTGATGTGCCAGGAAGGAGAAGGAACGCATGATCTATAGCTGCCATACAATGTTAAGCAGGCAGCTCAACACTTCACTGCCTCAGCTGACAGCCCTGGTGGAGTATGTCAATGCTGAAGATCCATCTCCAATGCCAGCCAACCCGAGCCTGTTGCACCTTCAAGTCAAACTCAAGATACTAAAAATGTCAGTGGAGTGAAGGGGGAGATGGAATAGGTGGGTGGGATTGCATAAAAAAGGGACTTTCACTCAATCCCTATCACTTTCTCACTTCCTGCCTTTTCTTCTGAGGCCACTGAATCAGCTTGCATTCCCAATAAACCAAGCTGAGAGTGCAATGTCTTTTCTGCCTTCATTTCAAAGAAGCTGATGCCTCTTTTAGAAAATAACGTAGAAAGTTTTAAAAATGTAATTTTGTTTAGGAAGCTTTTAAAATCAAAACCTTCCTGGACAACAGTTAACAGCAATGTTAATAAAGTGGTATCACAGACTCTGGGGCAGTAAGAGGAGCCACGCACCATAGGAGGCGTATAAGTGAACTGTTAGCACTGGCAGAGCTACTTTTAAAGTCTGGCTTCACTCTTGATGGTAACAGATAACTAAACACAACTGTAGCAAAAGCTCCAACAAGGAAGGACAGACATCCTAATTAGGCAGTTGGCTATGCAAGTGTAGGCACAGCTGTCAGTATTCTTTAATATGAAGAAAGTGAGGGAATAGAAAACAGGATGCTCTCTGTTACTGTTGTTTTCTTTATTTTTTTTCTTCTACTTTNTTTTTTTTTCTTTTTTTTTTTTTTTTTAATTGTACAACTCTTAGACTGTACATTACCTGAAATAGCAAGCAGAACTGTATCAGCCTATTGCCCTGATTTAGGAGAGGTTTAGCTGATGACAGTTGTTCATTTCTTTTCATATATGTGCTTTTCTCCCTTTGTTTCAGTGCCTCATTTCCAAGCAAGAACACCTTCAAATGGCTAAAGACAAGCTTTAATTGAAAACTTGAACACATGCTGAATGTGTCACAGTGCTTGGACAGTCACTGTACACAAACATTTATATTCAATGAAAGGAAAGTCCCACTAACCAAACCCAGCTTGATTGGAATCTGAGACTGCCAAGCGGTATTTGTCAGGCATAAGTACAGTACAGTAATACACTGTTTTCAGCCAGATGGAGGTAGGGAGGTCAACAAGAGACCTAACCCGTAGAAAAAATTTTGAAAAACATTCTACCCTGTACACTGGAAGGTATGCAGTAATTGTTCTTGTAAATACTCAGTTAATAACAGATAAAATAGATGAATTCTTTTTTTATTTTATTTCAGACTCAGTATGATTTCAATATAGATTAATAGGCACAGAATCACATAAAACCTTGACAGGAGTTATGATGTACACAACAGTGTAAAGCATTAATTAAAACTAAATATGTGTTGTAAGAGGGCATAAAATTATAAATTTCTACCTCTCACCTTTCAGAGAATGTACTCCTTACACAAGTGCCCTTTTAATTGTTTGCTTAGACAGCATAACCATTATACCAAATATAAACCATCCTCTAAACTTTTAAAGAAAAATCTTAAACTGATATTTAGTGAAGGAGCGTGACTGACATGTGAAGATACCTTGCACAGTGTGGCAGATATCTTGTTAAATTATCCGTGGTATTGGGAACTTGCAGGTCGTTGACTATCCCAATTTAATTTGGCTAGTATAGGACATTTCTAATAATTAATACTGTAATAACACTTAATGATCTGCAGTCATGCAATCTGAAAAACCAGCTAATGGTGCAGTTTTTAGCGGCTGCACAAACAGCAAGTTTTAAATTTGTCAAATGCTGCTATTTCAGCATCACACAGTCATGCAGAAGACCCTGCCTTTGGGGCTATCACCGATCCAGATGCTAGAGACTTGGCCATGATGTAGCAAGAAGTGATGGACTTGGTTTCAAGGGAGATGTCCCTTTGGAATTAAAAATGGGAGCACTATGTTTATGGGGAAGTTTCCCCATTTCCTTCTTGTTCCAGAGCTGTTGACAGAAGAAGAAAGCGGAAAATGGGAGATCAGAATAAAAAAGAACAAATCTGTTCAGTTACCCCATTACAGTGGATTGTTAATTATAACTAACTTCTAATTTTAGGTAATTCTAAATAACTTCTAATTTTAGTTAATTCTAACTAACTTCTCTTTGAATTTCTTAATCACAGGCTCTACCTGAAACGTCTAGTTGACAGAAAGGTAGGCTTTACTCTGCAGTCAGTGGAATAAGGCCATCAGCTACTTTATATATTGCAAGGTTGTAGAGTTTAATCTTCTGGAAGAATAGAAGGACATTGTCTTTTACACCTACTTCAAATATTTTGTCATGGTGACAGACTTAGGAAAAATTCCCATTGGTCTATAATGAAGTTTTTGGAATGAACAATTAAAAGAAAGTCAACAGATTCCCTTTCTCCCCCACAGTCCCCTCCTACACTTGAGAACAAACACACCTTAACTCCTTGGTGCTATAAATTCCTGGTTCATTTATTTATGAAATAGTTTGACATTCTTTAAAACAGCAGAATTTCACTGAAAAGTGAAATTGGCCAGTCCAAAAAAGATGATACTTCATTCTACTTTGTTCAGAACAGAAAAATTTCTACTTTGCCAACCCACACTTGAGGATTCTGAAGCTAGTTTTCGTTGGACTGTGGCCTTTGGTTTAGAAAGTGGGTTTACTGACAAAGATTTAAATAAAGCAAGAAGGTAAACATGGCACCTTTCCTGCATTAGTTCAAGAAAGAAAATGCTTAACTACCCAGACACAGAGTGAGAGTAGGGAAACATCTCATTCTGACTGAAAGACAGATCTCATGTGAACTTACAGGGGAATCTACATGAATGGGAAAGAGAAACAGCTTAGACTTTGAGGGAAAGAAAAGAGGTTTATCCTCTCCTCTTAGTTTAAGTAAAAATCACGGACTTCCCAATTAAGTCAAGACCACATGAAGATTGATAAAAAACCCAAGCTTTATTTTGTACATTTCGGGATTGCCTTTATCCTTGGACTTTTAAAATTAAGATTTTTTTTATCTTGCATTTATTTTTTCCTGTGCTTAGCACTGTGAGCCAGCAATCAAGAAAACCAAATCAAACTGCTTAAGTGATCCAAAGAAAGAGGATGGGCATTTGTGCTTTCTCTTCACAATCTTTTGATATGTACAAATCAACAAAGTCCAGTCCTGTAACTAATTTGCTGGTGCATGGGTTCCAATGGAGGAAGAACTAAGCCAAGCCAAAGGACACAACAGTTTTAAGAAGAAAACATGAAAGAGCAGGGAAGTTTAATGTCTCTCTTCTCCTGAGGACATCTACTCTTTGCTCTTTCAGTTAGGTTTTTAATGTCAGAATTATACTAGGTTGATATTTTAGTGAGCTGGATGCATGGCTTTTATCTCCAGCTGTAAAAGAAAATGTCCATTCCTCTCAGAAGATGACTCGCTCACTTTAGGCCATGGTTAGTTCAATTTATCTGGGTCTAGGGAGTGCTACAATCACAGACATGCTCCTCACGTATAACATCAAGGCCTTAGCTGTAATGATGCTTGAACTGTGAGAACTCTCAAGGACTACTAGCCAAAATGAGGCTCATTTGATCATTTTCGGAACTGTTAAAACACCCCATTGTTCTTGTCTGAGAGTGAAGTCCTGACTAATAATTTCAAGAAAAAAAGTCCTCATTGTTTTTAGTAGGTGTAGTCTCATCATAGATATGTTTGATGAATATACCCCATATTATAACCTAAAGTTTATCACTGGTTTGAGTCTAAAATTCAGTTCTTGCTTGTGGTTCACCCAGGAATCAATGGCATTTAATGTTCTATAGAGGACTGAGTGGCACGCAAACAAGATTTCAGGAGTCCCACAAATCTGTTAAAAAGGGCATATAATTTGTCCAAGCCATTTTATGAGTTATTAGTTGGCACAACAGATTAAACTAGCGATGGACAGGATTGTTTTCCAGTTTGTCTGTCTTTGTATCCCATTACAATATCCTGATGGAATGAGATATCAGGGGATGCACAATGTTAATAAAAAATAAAACCATAGAAAGAAACTGCTCATTAAAGTCCATGCAGTCCCTAAGATATGAAGGTATTGACTCTTCTGTGTTTATTGAAAGATAGCAGTCAAAGAAATAAGCATAAAAGAAATACAGTATTTGTAAAACTTTTATTTGTAATTTTGATGTATGCAAATTCATATATTAGCATGTGGTTTCACACATTGTTAACAAAGATGACTGTCTAGTTAATTTAACCATTTATTTCAACTCTCTAGTGCCTAGAATGCCAATCACAGCTCCTGCTCAGAATAATTGGATTATCTATAATACCAAATACATGCATGTTTTCCCTTATTTATTTTGTCCAATTTTTTCCCCTTCCCTTCCCTAAAAAAACCCCAAACCAATAATATTGGTTAATATTATAGGTATATAATAGGTATATATATATAATATATGTATAGGTGTATATATATATATATATATATATATATATAAAATTAGGTATAATTTGTCAGGAAAATCATTGAAAATTATTTTGGTTTTTAAAACTTGGGAAAATAAAAGGAAGATCCAGGCTACTGTGAAACACTTGGAGAATTAATGTTACTGCAAAATTTAACCAATCTCTTTCTGAGACTTTCTGACCCTGACTTTTTGAAAGCTGTAGTTGTACTTGCAAATGAGCTCTGCTTTATTTTCCACTATGCCAAACTGGAAGAATGTCTTAGCTGAGTTTAATATTAATCTCAAAAAATATTTGCAGATAAGTAACCGGATGCCAAGAAGTATTTTTAATCTCTGCAAAAGTTGAACAACAATGAAACTCAATAACATTTTCAGGTACCCAGAACTGTCAGTAGAAAAGAAAATTAAAATTATCAAAATTTGTCTTCTGTATGGAAAAAATAACATTCTACAGCAGAGACTGTGAGCACCTCCTCAACAACACATATGACACAACTGTTGTGTTTTGTTAAAACACATTCTGTGTTTTCTTCAATGGAGCACTGAATTGAGGTTCAAATATTTGAGACCCACTCAAAAATGTATAAACATTACTTTATTAATGCAGACATCCAGTTTGTGTTACAGTCCGAAACTCCTCATCCCATTTTAGGATCTGGCAATGGCGTGTGCAATGTGCTCTTCATCATTCTTTTGGAAATTTTACACAACCATTCTTCGTAACAGAGAGGGCTGTTTTTTGAATGTGTTTTAAATTGACTGAGCACCTTTAATCTTCTGTTTCAAATTCCGTAACTTTCCAGAAGGACACACTGCTGTCAGCTGTGTCACTTTACTTAACTGGCTTCCTTACGGTACTAATGCATTTACAGTTTGTTATCACAGTCCTAGTTTTTCTGTAACAATCATCGAAATAACTCAGGCATTCAATCCTGGCAAGCCACAGACTATTCCGCACTTTGAAATTCATAGATTTAGCAGCACAGTGTCAGATCATTTTTCATAACCCTTGTTTCCTTGTCAGCATGTCATAGTCAGTAAAGAGCTGCTAGATTAGTACAAATATATAAATCTTTTCTCAGCTTCACCTCACTGCTGTTTAATACTACTTTACTACACCACTGTGCTTACTAGCTTAAAATACCTTCTGTTTGGAGAAACGCATATTTATTATTATTATTGGGAGGTTGTGCAATTTCCCTGAGCACGGGCTGACAGTTGCATAGCACTTTGTCATTTATCATTGTACACAAGATCTGTCAACCTGGGAAACAATTTCAATAATAAAAAAAAAAAAATTCTGCATGAAATTACTTTGTGAGCAGATAGAAAACAGTTCTGGCTTTTGTATGTGCAATTTTGTGTCTCTACTTATTTATTTATTTTTGCCTACTTTTTTTTTTTTTTTTTAATTTTGGCTGTGAAAGGTACTTAATGTACCAAAAACAATTTGTACAAGCATTATTTCACCAATTGAAAGTGTGTACGCCTTGCTGAGGTCTCCCTTATCTAACTGTTGCTAATACATTTTCATGCTGTGCTCTTATGGCTTCATTTTACAGTTGACGAGATCACCCACTCCATGCTGTGTTGGAAATGGGACCCTCGTCACTATAGTCCACAGAGTGCACTTAACATGTGAACAACAAACAACAAAAAGTTGCTGCTTTAAAACATCTCCATCCCCTTATCCCTTTGTTGTAAACTTAGCCTTGCTTTTATGGTTCCTTTTAATAAGCTAAAGCATAACAGCTATGTAAATCAGAAACCCCGAACCGATCAAAAAGAGGGAGGATTTACTAACCTCTAGATTCTGTTGAGTTAACCTCTGAATGGGTCAATAACACCCTTCAGTTTCTTCTAAAATCTACAGCAGTCCTTCTCTGGTGACCTCATCCTCTTCGAAGCAGTGGGAGAATTAATATTTTCTTTCCATGACACGGTATTTTTCTCCACTTTTGTTTAATTTCTTGTACATCGTGCCCTGTCACAAGATCAGCATCTAAGGCCTGCAGTTAGTAAAACCAGCTGGGGCAATAATTGCTGTGAAATTATGTTCTGGACAGCTGAAAAGGAGGGATCAGTATTACAGTCTCTTGTTTTCCACCCTGTCAGTTTTTTTCTCCAGCTATGGATTTGTTGTCATCAGCGCCTGATGATTCTGCTGACACCCCTGTCAGAAAATGAATTTTTCACTCCCCACTTGATTGACTCCATTCATTGTGCGTAACTCTGTCAAAAAGTGCCACTCTCAAGCTCACTCACTCATGCGTTTGCGTTTTCTATGCCAATGCTGGACAGACAGACAGACAGACAGGTAAACCCATGAAATATTCAGTAGCCATGTTTCCCCCTTAATATATAGTTCTTTATTGTCCTTGCAGAACACTATGTGTTCTTCAAGTTTGCTTTAAATCATTTGATTTAAAAAAAAAAATAAATCTTTCATTTGGAAGAGGGAGATTTGCAGATTCATGCTCCATGAATGTTAAGTTTTGGCAGATTTCTCAATTAAACTAATATTTGAATGGATGCTATTAATGCTGCTCGCTTTCACGTACTACTAAGAATAAAACGATGCTCCAGAGCCTTTCACAGGGGACTAGTATATGTTGAATTAAAGTGACAGATGGCTTCAAAACTTGGGCCGTAGAAATGAGTCAGTCATGGTGTAAAAAATATTAAGAGAGGGGCCTCCTAGAGCCTGGATTATTCAGCCTAAATGGTTGCATATTGCTCTCTGAGAGTCAGTGTTCGTAGGAAGAGTTCTTGTTTCTGAGGAAACAGTCAACCCTCAGTAGCTGTCACCAAATACAGCATTAAAATGCCCAAAACTGCCTACAGGCAACCTACTTCCAAGATGCAGAATCACCAACTTTTTCAAGTGTGAGCAGAATGTGCTTGAAAACCACAATGAAGAGCATCACAAGACTTCATCTCTGAAGCAGGGGCTAGTGTTTAAGAAATCACTTTGTCGTACATAGAATTAAGTGGAGCAAGGCTGTTAAAAACATACACAAAATAGTTTGTAGCAGCCCGAGAACCACCATGTATTGTTATTAAGATGCTGATAAAAAACAAGAGATACCAGAAGAAAAAAGCTGGAAAAACTGCCATTAACCTGAGACTGTTCGTGGGACACCAGAAACAATGTTTTCAGGATCTGTTCTTATCCACGCTTATGCTGGCGTCAATAAGCCATGGCTCAGTTGAAGTTAATGAAGTTATAAAGGTGATAAAAGCTGTTATACAAAAGCTTCATACTGATAAAAAGAAGAGCACACATAAGCTGCCCAGTATATCCCAGCCTCCATCAAAACAGCTTTGCATTTCACAGCAGCAGAGGCACATTTTATATTTTTTCCACTAAACGTCACCAGCTGTAAGCAGGCTAGTAATGGTAAGCAAATATACCATCAGGAGATACTGTCCACAGAAAGTTGTTGGGCTTATGACATGATTTGATGTTTTTCACAGTGTTTTCATTTTTAAAGTGCAGGAAAAGTTGAAAGAAAGCAGAGAATGGCAATAAAAAACTACAGTTTGAACTGTGCTTAGATTTAATGGCAAAAACTAAAGGTGTTTCAAATGTATTGTTGTCTTTCATTTTAATATAAATATCCTGATTTGGATATATGTCTCTGGTACCTCATCATTTATTAGAACAACATCTTTCAAAAAAATCTGTTAATTGATTTTTTTAATGGTAAAAGTCGTCTATCTGGAAGAAAATGGAAAGTTTATTGTTTTTCTTTTTGCTTTAATCTCTCAGTTTTGATTCCAGCAGGCAAATTTTTTCCTCCAAGTCAATTATACCTCTAAAACCAAATGAAATGTAATTACTTTTTTATTGACACATTAAGAGGAAATAAATAGTATAATCAGCAGTTATATGCTTTCTTCAAAGGTGTTGCTTTCATAAGCATTATGATTAACTACCCAGATTCAAAGAAGTGGGAGAAAGAGGTGGGAAGAAGACCATGATGAGAGAATAGGGAGTCAGTGGTTTCATACAAAAAAAGGAGAATTTCTAACAAAGTCTGATACAAGAACAGCTGGTTGAACTGAAACACATAGGTGAGTAGAACGGTTCTTATCAAATTTTACAAATCATTGCATTACACTTTTACTTACAGTATTTCATTGCTCCACAGTTCCGCTGCCCAAGGTATTCATATTGCTGTACTGTTTTTGAGCAAAAAATCCTGCAGTCTTAATTAAATTGTCTCAATAAACAATACAACTGGACCTGCAGTCTTCAAAAAAAAATCTCTACAGATGATGCTACTGGACTCACAGGCTCCGGGTGAAAAAAAGGTCATCCCAACTGAGCAGTCAGTTTTATATGACAGACACTGAAAATTATTAACCTCCTAAGAAATGAGCTGTGAGAAAAAGTCGGTTGTTGATCTTGAAGAACTTTCATATGTAGTACACTCGGGTTTTTTTTTAACCAACCTTCTGGACAGTAATCTCCAGTTTGAATGACAACTTTTTTTTGCACTTTGACGGGTAGGATTAAGTTCATGAAGATGCTTTTAGAGTGGCAATATAAAAGGAAGAGTCTCATGGTTCTTAAATTGTGTCAACCAATTGCTAAAAGGAAAAATAATAATAATCCCCTCTCTAAATAATTAGAAACAAATGAGCACAGGGCAGTAAAAAGTTAAAAAATGAGGGTATGAAACATTTATTCAGTCAGAGAAGAGAGTAGAGAAGGGGAAAAAATATCACAGAGAAAGTAAAACAATTATGAGTTATTTTAGGCAATAAAAGTTCAGTGCTGTCTTCTGAGGATTTGATCGAAATGGTGCCAGTGTCTCACAACGCTTTGGATGAAGTTACAAACACATAGAGGAACAACCAGAGCATTTGATCCAAAAAATTACAGATCAAGAATCTGATACACAAAGGAGTTATTTGAAAAATGACTGTCTGGAGCTGGAGTGGTGTCTCACACACATTAATACCGTTGCTATAAAAAGAAAGGGGAAGGAGAAGGAAGGGCAAAAGAATGAAGAAATGACACCAAGTGCTCATTGACCTGAATGACAATAGTGGAAACTTCTGTCACTGTTACTTCCTACTTTGAAGTAAAATGCAGAAATGAAGAGTCACAAATAAACAAGGAATTGAAAAAAATCAGAAAAGTTCTGTTTTCCTAGTCTACTTAAACTAATTGTTTTTTCTTGCCTATTATTTATTACAATCCAAATGTACAACCTAGTGCCACCCCACTCAAGTGGAAATGTGAGGATATGGGCTATTTAATATAGTGAATTTGCTTAATGTAGCACAGCTACAGAAATGCACTGAGTAACTTTGGGCTGATTCCTCAGTAAAGAATTCTTTATGGAGTGCCTACAAGGCACACCTGTGCCTCATTACCCGAATCGAATTTTTGCCATGTTGATTTGAAGGACAAAATAGGCTTAAGAGATTTGACTTCCATAATTACAAAGAACACAAAGAAGACACATTAAAACCTGGAAGAAAAACTTAAAAACCTGCCACACAGTACAACAGGAGGACAAAAAATACAAGGCTAGCTCTAACTTTGCACCTAGGAGCCTCTATATAGCAAACAATTCCATTTTGTTAACAAGCCACAAGCGTACACTTAAGAAGCAGGTGAACAAATGTAATTGTGAGAAGTACAATGATGCTTCTGAGTCTAAATTGTGTTCCTCCCAAGGCACGCGTGTTCATCTATTGCATAGTATTTTTGTGCGTGGTTTTATTTTTCCTCTCTATTTTAAAACAAGTAAACGACTTTTCCCTTAATGACCACAAAGAGGTAAAGGTTTACAGATTCCTTTTCAAATCTGTTTCTGTATTATTGAAATAAAGCAGTCATATGCCTTCTCTCCCTCTCTCTCTGTTCCTGGCTTCGGTCTAGCCTGAGAGGTCAATACAGACTAAAGGCCATTAATATCTGATAGCTGTGAAGGACTTGTATTAAACACCGATACTCCCATTATGATCTCTGGTGAATAGGTTTCCGTATCAGAAAAACACCATTAGAGTTATCAGCAGCTGGCACAGTTTTAACCTCAGCGGAGGCCAAGGAACAAGCAAACAGAGAGTGAAATATCCCATCATCTCTAGAAGCAGTTACTTCTACTAGTAGAAGTAGTTTGGTGAAGGACCAGGGAGTAAATTTGCCCTCTGTTCTGCTTCTGCCATAACCCATTCCTTGCGCAGAGAGAAACAGATGTGACCTCCACGACTGACAGTCTGACCACTGCTTTTCGTTCAGTTTATTTGCTCTGAAGCCGCCTTTGCAGACCATTTTTATTCTAGAGAGTCAAATACGCTGGAAAGCAATGCAGGTGTTCAGACATCTCGAAAAGCAAGGCTGGTACTGAAAACAGGGCTTTTAACCTTTCACACTTTGATGATTGTATTTGATAACATGTAGAACTCTCCCTTCTCAGGGGATAATTTCACTCTCAGTAGTTTATGTATATGTTGTATGGTAGAAGAATCACACCCTGTGGCAGCACACACATTTAAATTGAGTACTTTAAAAAATCTCCCAAGATTATACCACTTCAGCCTCCAGCAGCTGACCCATATTTAACACATTCAAGATGCATGCTTCTGCACAAACCACCTCAGACGCAGATGGCTCTTGTGATTTGAGCCTCAACAGGTGAGAACTGATTCAGAGCAGCAGAGAAGTGGCAGTGGGCTCCTAAGGACTTCTGGTCACTTCCCTTCCCAAATATTACCAGCTGCGCTAAGGCGATGCAAAAACACCACTTTGGGGAAACATGTGGATGGGGAAGAGCGAGAAGGAGAAATGAGCTGTGCAAGCACATGCTTGACCATAAAACAGGCAGGCCAAATACCTCTGCTTCACCTAATCTGGTGCAATGAGCAGCACTGCTGAAGGGAAGCCTCCAAGCCTCAGCGTTTCCACGTGTCTCTCTGCTTAGAAGTTGCTCTCCCCCACAAATATTGTGTACAGGCTGAACCTCAGCCCCACACTTTCCCCTCTCGAAACAGCCTGCTTAAAAGTGTCATCACCAGGTGTGTATCTGTGGCTAGTTGATCTTTAAAACTGGCAGAATCCGGCTTGTCTGTGGGTGTTAGGACTAGGGTGTTATAAAGGTGCATGAGAGAGGTTTGTCTGGAGGCAAATTTGGATTTAATTGATCAGTTCTGGATTTTTGGCTCAAAGGGATATAAACATTGAAGGAAAGCATGTGGTGGTGTTCATGCAAGAGAGGGTTTTAATTCAAATTGCAGTCGTCGCCACCTTAAATATTAAAAGGAGCTTAATAAGAAAGAATTACCACTAATCACATGAAGAGTTGATGCTACTGTACTTTCATGTTGCTGGTTGCCTGGAAAGGAACATAAATTTTGATTACCTTTTGTCCTTACACACAAGGTGGAAAAAACAAAAGACCTGAAGGTTTAATCTAACCGTGCTTCCACCTACCCACGTCTTGCATTTTTACTCCCCATCCTGCCCTCAGAAGGTAAAAATAAATCGCTGGAGTTTTTGCAGACCATGAGTACTTGCTGATGGAGCGGCACCTGAAATCAGAGAAGAAAATCTGCTTTACGTCTCTGTTGTTGACTGGGAAATCATTTGTATATATGTGCTACAAACCGCTATCTCCACCAACTGCTTGATATGGAAAGAAGAAAATGACGGTAGTAATGTATGACCCTGAGAGTAGAGGAATTGTAGCTATTTACATCAGTTGTCAGCAACCTGCTGCTTGTTTGCGGTGTTGCTGCATGGATATAGATAACCTCTCTGAAACATTAGCTGAGACAAAGCAAGTAATTCTTTGTTGACACATTGTCAGTTTCTAATTTGTTCTCAAACTGTGAGGTAAATCCTCCATCTCCACTGGAAAAAGGACCGCTCTATCTCGCATCAGCCTTTCTGCCCTTTTCACTTTCTATTCTCAGCTGGAAATATAGTCGAAAAGGAGTTTCCTGCCCGGAAACTGATAAAACACACCAACAAAATTATCTGGAGAGTTTAACCTTAGCTGCGGTCCCTTTACATCAACCAGAATAAAAACACAGAGCGAGGCAGAAAGAAAAACACCATCCTTTTTAGTGCAGCATCGGAAATGGGGGGGTGGTGGTGGTGGTGCTGCATTTGCGAGGGGCAGAAGTTAGCCCTTACACTCAAAAGACATGGCTTTAGCCACAGAAATAAATGCCTTGGAGCAGGGCCTTGGTGAGCAAAAATGAAAAGGTGAGAAACAAAACCAGAGGGATGGCTTTTTGTGAAACATCCTTACGTCAAGAAGAGATGGCGAGCGCTGTGGCGGGGACTTCATTTTCTTTCCACTCTTACTTCGAGGAGCCCGCACTAAGAATACAGTAAAATGTGATGTGCTAGGAATCTCCTTGCAGAGAGATTGACCTGATTACATTTCACTGGGCATAGGAGCTCATTCTTCTTTCTGACTGCTGCTCGGATATAAGACTGACAGCTGGATTCCATCACTTGGATTAATGGGTTAAAAGCTGACATCTTTTTAGTATTTTAGACTTTATTTTCTTTATCAGCTTGACTTTCATCCTCAGAGTGCTCTTGCCACAATATTCTTTTAAAAGTACACTTGTCAGGGTCCATTTGCTACTAGCTACCTTGATGGTGACATCAGCGATGGCTGTGGTTTACCTTTTGACCTTAGAGAGGCAGCAGATGGGCCCAGTAATAAATCCCGATTATTAGTGAAGGAGCCAATAGCTTGGAAAGACAGAAATAAAAGTCAGGCAGTTTTACACGGCGGTTCCTGTTATCTGCTTTGATATGGAGTTGTGGGCAGTGTCAGGGGTGATGATGAGCAGCCTGGGCTGCCTGCAGCTCTCTGCTCCCGGGCAGGCGGTACCTGCCATGCTGCCCTTCTCTTCCACTCCAGCAGCTCAAGCCACTTCCCCACCCCGAGCCCACTTAAATTCATGACTTAAAAACAGTAGATGGAAGGGTAAGAGCCTTCACGGTAGCCAAGGGGCAAGCAGAGCCAGCCCGAGATGAACTGTTCTCCAGCAGCTGCCGTGGGTCATGCACACCATGAAGTAGGGTACGAGGGGTTGGCCATAAGCCTCAGCATAACCCGGGCTTGGCAAAGGTTGAGGGGACTCTACCGTGACATTTTAACAACCAATTTTAAAAAAACCTAATAATACGAGATACAACCAGTGGCACAGTCTCCTTACAGCATGGGTTTGGGGTTCAAGATGTCGGGGTTTGCAGGTAGCGCGGCTGGGCCGGCTGGTAGCAGTGACATACAACACATCAGTTATGGAAAATGTGTCTTACCCAAAGCAGTACACTGCATGGTTCAGCTCAGTTATTTTCCATTTTTGGAAAGAAAATGTTTATGTTTTAATCTTGACTAGTTAATAGGTTTTTTTCTTGTTCTGTTGGTTTTTTTTTTCCCCCAATGGGAGAATGTTCTTAAATTGTTTTTATCGTGTTATGTAGCATATATAGTCCAATCCTGCAGCAAAATTCATGGGAAATTGTGGTTTTGGACAACTGAAGACTGTAAGATTTTAGTTTATATAAACACAAAAAGCTGCCTGTAATACCTCGGCTGCATAAGCCCAATTTTCACGATTCCATTGCTACCCACATGTACTTAGAATTTGGATATGTACTTCGAGAATGATGAAGTAATTGCTGTTTTATGTAACTATTAGGCATAAAACACCTAGGAATAATACATATTAAATTTGTTTCTCTGAAATTTCTATAGTTTTTGCAATTTTAGCTTTTTTTTTCTTCCTAGGAAAGGTGACAAGGGCAAAATCTCTTTACTGTCTTTGCCTGAAGTCTTTATTGGACAAGAAGGAGTGAGGTAAATAATTTTCTCTTCTCTCCACTCCAAGTTTTTGTTCATGCTTTGAAACATTTGAGTTTTCCCATTCAGTGCTGTTTTCTCAATGCGTATAGAAAATATCTTTCCAAAAAAAAGAAAAAAAAAGAAAGATTAATTTATGTTGGGGGTCCACTGCCACTCCTTTTATGTCTGTGAGCAGTCCCATTTAATTTACTGAGAGTAATGTCACCAGACTAAACCTTTTAAACTAAATCAAAGAAAATTTCACACTTTTCTTATCTGAAAACCTTTCCCATTCATTTCCTAGTAGGAATGACTGTAATTTGTCCTGGCTTGATTTGCAAACTGTTATTAAATTATTGGTTTTGTTGCAAGCGATTTCCAAATGAACACTCATTTTTTTGCTTTCCAACAAATCAGTCATTTATAATTTGAGTGCATTATCAAACAATTCTTTCTCCAAAAAGGTATGCATAACACGTAGGACATTTTTGATTGTTGGATAAATTCACTTCAGGAAAATGATGGAGAAAAGTTCTATAATTCTTTTTTTCAAAAATAGTAATCCCCTCTCAGGTGAAAAAAAAAAAAATTAAAAAGGCTTTTAAAAAAGTAGTTTTTGTAAATTTTATTCATTTACTTGAGTAGAATTTTTTTCTGTGAAAATGTTTGGTAGTAAATCTAAAATAGTTCTAGATACAGTGCTGCAAGCTTTAACACAAGTACCTGAAAAGTCAATTTAAAATGCCATTTTCTATCTCTGTATAATGTAAATGAAGAATGCACATAGGAATCGGGCCCTTAATTTGTATAACAACAGACACAAGCTTACTGCAAAATTATTAACGGCTAGTGGTTTTACTTCATCAGTTGTTATTTATATCAATCATTTCCTTGCCAGCAATGAAACAGAAGCTCTACTGTTTTGGAGAAGAAAGTGTATGTGTATGTTGTGTGTGTTCCATATAAATTACCCAGGTGTTTTAATACATCCAGGTGGTTTTTTTATTCCTTTTGGAAAAACAGAAAGGAAACAACCCAAGGGCTAATGTTCTAATTATCAGTGGTTGTGCAAGCCTCCAAAAAGCATGTATTCTATAACCCCTGGAAAAATTCTGACATGTTATAAACTGGCTAAATTAGCTTAAATCGGTAAACAAACAAATTGGTGCCAGCACAATAGTACAATAATGCAGTGCATACTAAGTGACTTATTTTCCTAATGCCAAAAATAGCTATATAAAGCAATGCTAACTAGCCTTGATTTTTCTTTATATATTTGAGTTAGAAGCTTTAAAAAGTCAGAATTCCTGACCTTTAAAGAAGAACGGTAGAACATCTAAATTCTCAGAGATCTCTAGGAAACTATTTGTTGACATTGACTTATATCCCTAATCATATATGATTCAAAATGTTAAAAAAAAACCCAAATATCATTCAAGGACTGTAGTAACTCTGGAAGCTTGGGTGTGTGATTTTTTTTTTTAAGTTTAGTGTTGAAAGAGGAAGCCAAATTCTTCTCAAGGCAGATCACACTGGGCCAAACAGAGTAATATTGAAATCTAATTGCTTAAGTAAGAGGAGATACAAAAGCACTTGGGGGAAAAGCATAAAAAAGTGTAAGGAAATGTAAGACTGCATGGTGGGTTTTGGAATCAATGATAGGGACATCAAAATGTAATGAAAAAGCATAATTTTTACTCTTTTAATCTCTGATGTCTGTTTATCTGCTTTTGTGTTTGGAAGATACTATCATTGTGTGAATTTTGCCTATGAACAACAAAAAAATAGCCTATATATAGTAATGCCTGTCCTGGCCTGATTGCAGAAGTGTTGGGAGAAAGTTGCAGGAGCTATTCCTTTCAATGTTGTGCACAGTATTTTTTGCAGTCCCAGGGTGTGTAAGTGTAATCACTATTTATGATTCTGGTAACAGACTTTGGTAGTGACCTCTTTAGGTGTGTATGTAATATACATATAGAATCTATTCTGCATTTAGGAAATAGAGCTGAAGTCACTTTTGAGTTTTGCAGAGTCTGCATATTGTAACTTCTTGAATTTTTACTTATTGACAGTTTTTAAGCTAAAATCTTTATATACTGACTCTCCTGTGTAGGTAAAATCTGTAAAACTTCATTCTTTTATGATCACATAATGGCATCTAAGCCATTAGAATATTGTATACATGCTTTTTTATACTAGAATACAGATGAGCACGTTTATTCACTAATATAAAATCGAAACAGCATGTCTCGTGTACTTCTCTCTTTCCAAATCAAAAAAGCTTTTCAAAAATGATATAGAACCTTTTCATCCTTGCAAATTACATACACACAGACACAGAGCTGCATAAGAAAAGGTACGTATGTTTTCTACTTGTTTTCTGCTTCTGCCAATAGAACTATGCACATGAGTTTGTGCTTCAAATGAGAAACACTTTGTTTAAAGTGTTGTGTTCTCTCCTGTCTGCATTTAGCTACACTAACGTATTTCTCCATGTGAAACTGAATAATTAATTGTCCCAATGGTGCCATCAGGAAAGTGTTTTCAATTGCTGTTTCTGGAGACTCCATTGCTACTCAGCTCCCACGAATAAGTCGATAAACATACATGGTTGAGTACAACAGAATATATTTCTTTTACACACTTCACAGTCTTTTTCTGAGAATATAAGAAACCTGGGTATGTAGACTGCTGGTGTTCTTTGTGCAGTAACAGAGTCCTTAAGTCTGAACTGTTGCTTTTCTAGACTGTGATCAATATGTTGAAAAAAGAAAATACTACTGGTAGCCTTACTAAAACTCATTTGCACCTAAAAGGAAATCTAATAATGTAAGGAACATTTGCTGATCTTGGAAATGAGCAGATGTACAGCTGTTACTTTATTTATTCTTGTTTTGAGGAGCAGGGATTTTTCTTTTATTTGCTGCTTTTGCAGAATCATGGTTGATGACCTTTTCTGAGGGAATATCCCTCATATCTATTGCAATTGACCTCCTAATGAATTAATCAGGATTTATAGACAGACTTTTTTGGTCATAATTATTCAACATGCAGATTCATATCTTTTCCATGGTTTTTCTTTTAACTATTCCTGTAGGTCTCTTATAACCTCTTAACACTCGAGGCCATTGACCGTGACTGGTTTGTGTTGTATGGAAGCAAATTTTCTTCTCATTGTCATTATTATTTTGGTCCATTCATGCTTGGGGGCCACGTGAAAAGTGAATTTTTACATCTGTGTTTATTTTCATATTAAGTATCTAGCAGCTTTCCTCCTCTTTCACAGTATACAGCACATCCATTGATGTTCCTCCATGAAGAGAGTTTTTGATGGTGGGTTTTGAGAGACACACAGAAATTTCTTTTTTATACGTTTCAACTATTGTGTTGAATTTAAGTATATCTTGACAGATTTTCTGCTGAGGTACCAGCTGCCTTTTGCAGGGAGAAATGGGAAAGGTTCCACCACCATCACTACCCCTCCCTCATTTGAAAAATCCAACAGCTGGGAATGAGAACTAGGCAAATTCAAGGTAAAAGCCAGGCAAATATTTTTAACAGGGAGAACAGGTGATCATTGGGATAAATGGATAACTGACATGACTATTGTAGATTCTCTCTGAATGTACAATAGCAACACTTACTTGAATTACGAAGAATTTCGCACAACTTAATACATCGAACTGATGACATGCATTCAATAACCCGAAATTTATATTGCCTGTGTCTTATTTTGCCATGTTTGATTGTCTTGCTCTATTTATGCTTAACATCCACCCACTAAAAGGCTAAAAGGTAATTTTTTTGGTAAATGCACTTTGCTACTCTATGCACTATCTCTTCCTAGGGATGCAATTTAGCCATTGTGTATATTCTGCTATACCCATCATTTTAGAAAAATCACTTGTGTTTATCAGATTGCAGAGTCTTTTGTTAAATCAACACAAAATGTTATCTTCTTCTTCAGTCTTCACAATTACACCACTACCCACGGAATTATTAATTCACAGCTTTACCTCACAAACTGCCTTACTTCTTCCTGCAGACTAGCGACTCTTGCATACTGCACAGAGGCCGTCATATAATCCACAATCTTCTGATCACTTTCCATGTTCTGTTGGGAATTAAATTTTGTGACATTTGCTCCTTGTATGTTCAGGGCAGACACTTCTTCATATAGACAGTAACTCAGTTTTCCATTTCCTTAATTTAGGTCTCCTGCAGTGTATTATTGAAAATTCATTCTGAATCCAACAAAAATCACAATTTTTCTTAAAGAAATATACAATTTAAAAGAACCTCATTGTTCGGTTCAAAAGAGATGAAAAAAATCAGAATTGAAGTGTAAAGAGGTATGTGAAGATGGAAATCTTAAGGCTTAAAATATCACTGTTAAAAATAAGGATGTATGTTAATTCAGAATCAAGATTAGGAGGATGACTACAAAAGCAAATGCTTCGGTGATGAAACCCAAACGATGGTACTTTTTTCATAAATCATGTTAATATTTGACTTGAAAATAAGCTCTGATTAGCATTTGCATTAACTCAAGCATTTTAGAAGCTTTGAGCTTACCTGTTTCATAGTAGCAAGATTCCAGATGAGTTAAAGATTAGTGGTTGAATTAGTCTGTTTTATCATGGACCACATGAAAGAGTCAGTTGGTTTCTTGACTGCAAACTTTAGTTTTACAAAATCAATTATTTATTTTTCAAAGGTACCTGTGTTTGGAGATCAGCTTTTGTGACATGTCCTTGCATTGCAGAGAGCCTGCAACAGTAGCAACGACAGATGTCATTCCTATCCCTGTGCTCCTGACTCTCAAATCTAAGACAGTCACCATAAATGGCAAGACTACAAAGGTAAAACAATTTTCAATGGCATGTGTGAGACAAAGGTCATCTCCAAATAGTATTAAATGGTTTGGTGATCGAAATGGAATAACAAAGTGTAAAGCATGGAAATAATAATGTCACATGTTCTACCCTTATTTCTTGGCTACATCAGACAATCTAGGTGAGCTGGTCTTTAGGATGCTACAATACTTTTAACTACATTTACTCCCAAAGATACCATGAACGTCTTCCAATGACTATTAATATGCCAGCAGTGTTCTCACGCTATTAAAAATGAAACACAATAAATATTATCTAACAGAAGGAGGGAGAAATTTCCCCAGAATAGAAGGCAACGAAATGTCAGCCCTATTTGTACAAGAACTTTAATTTTCAACTAAGCAATCCCATGTACTAGGAAAAGAAAATCTTTTCAATTTGGAGGACTTTGACAAATATTAATATATCACAGTTGCAATGGGATTCATTTGTGCTGTGGAATCCAAGAGGTCAGTACATCTGTAAAGACTTATAGTACTTAAGAGATGATCGTACAAGACATATGGTTTAATCATGATGTATTTAAGCCTTTTTTATCTGCTTAAGAATTCGATGTTTTTCTTTCTCTAATTTAAGAAACCATTTGCTATTCCTCTCAAAAACCAAAAAAGTATTAATACAGTGACCACGGTGTATTAAAAATGGACTGAGAAAAAACAAAATTACATAACTACAATTGATTACAACTATGGTTAAAATATAGATATAATGATTTCAGTGTTAATCCTCATATGCTTGACATTGCACTATAAATTGTTATATATTGGTGGATTTCCTATAGAATCTCATTTATAGCACAGTAAATCCTCAGAGGAAGATAATGAAAATGCGGAAGGACCCCATGATTTATATCTCAGCATTAATATGTTTATGTCACTAAAGCTATCTTCTAACAGCAGTTTATTTCACTAAAACCGTGTCCTCCCAATAATGGTCATAACTGTTATTTTATTTTCAGAATGCTAACACACGCATATCCAGCGTTGCGTGAACCACCGTGGAAAAAAGCCTGCCAGGGTTTTAGGTGTCTGCTTTTGCCAACTTGCCAAAATTATTCTTTGTGCCAAAGCTATGGGGGAACTTTCTGCATGGAAGTTGGCTAATCCGAAGAGACTGCAGAAGTGTCCCGCCCACAGCGGCTGTTCAAGGTGGGCTGCTTGTGGTACGGTTTGGAACTGAACCACCAAGTCTGTAAGTGCAGGTCAAGTGTACAGGCAGTTACATTAAACAGACCGTTGAACCTGAGCATGGCCAGAGCAGCCCCACGGGGTAATAAGACTCTCTTCTGTAAACTCAGCCACCGAGTGTCACCTTTCAGGAACGTTTGTCTTTTTGTTGTTGTTGTTCATATTCTCCTCCATCTTATAAAAGCATTTAACAAAACCAAAGTATCCAAATACTTGTGTGTCATCTATCTGGTAGAGGAACGGACTATAAAGAGCACAGCACAGGACACAAAATATGAAATAAGTCTTTCTATCACCAAGTAAGAACTGAGAATATTAAATGTTATTAGAGAATTAAAAAAAAAAAAACCAAAAACAACCAAACCTAAAATTAAAAGTTATTAGACAGTTCTGCTCATAGATTATCTGATTATGGACTAGAAAAAGAAATGCAAGTTAAAAGTTAATTCAGGAGTATTAACTTGCACAGTCTTAAACATAGGGTTTAGTCTTTAATAATAATCAAGGCTACAAACAGACCAAGGAAAAAAAGATATAAGCTTGGTACAGAACACCCATATGTTAATTCATAGTGTAGACAGGAAGATGCAGTTTAATTTTACCTCATTCAGGCAGTTCCTCTCAAGTATGCTAGGATCTATTTTATCCATTAACAGGATGATTTTTCATACTCTTCATTAACATATGTTGAAAACATATCCCTTTCTGCAGGAAGACAAGAATAGCTTTAATACATATAGAATTTTAAAAGCTGTCATTGAAAAATGAGACCAGACTTCTGAAATCTGTAGTTTAAGCTTTGTAACATATTTCTAGCACTATGATGCATCTCCCAAAAAGATTAAAGTCAGAAGGATGGGAAGGATTTTATAGCAGGAATGTAGTGGCAGTGAAGCCTACAAAAGGGAATAATTTAACAGTTTCTTAATCAGAAACTTTTAGAGCACGATATATTCCTCAGCTGGGTTCCTAATCAAGGATGAACTCTGACAAGTCTGAACTTTCTGGTTTTGGCTCGGTCTGGAAAAGACAAGAATTTGATTTGGCAAAGACAGGATCATTCAAAAATAGTGTGAGGCACCTAGTTAGAGTTGGAGGCTTGCTCTGGANAGTTATAGTTAGTATAGTATAGTGAGTATAGTTAGCTATAGTGAGAATAGTTATTTATTCAAAAATAAATAACTCCTAGTTAGAGTTGGAGGCTTGCTCTGGGTAGCACTCTATTAGTTGTCCTTGAGGATGGTGAGCTCATAAGGTAGGATGTGAGGTTTTTACCTGTCAGTATCTCATGCCCCATTGCAAGTAATTAAGGATAAAAACAAACTTATTTGTTTCCTAAAAAAACACCCTGTTGTGTTCAGTGAGGACACCAGCCTACCTTTCATAAGGGAGAAAATATTCATTACAGGTGGAATATGTGCTTATCCTGAGGGCTAAATTTGGGCCTTGAAATAACATGCGATAGGTTATTATTTATGCTCAGAATGTGCCCTGCCGCCTACTCAAAAATGTCCTGTAGCATTTGCATTTGTTACTTTGCAGATATCTTACACGTAGGGAGGGTCTATGGCAGAACCTCACGTGGTACTGCCGATGCTGGGAGTCTGCTATGTGTGGATTCGGATCGACATAGTATTCGGAGGTAATAATTAGGATCTATAACTGCCAGCACCACAGAATCATAATGGACTCAGAAACAAACAAACAAACAAAAAAAAAACAAACCACAAAAAAGAAATCACATTCTTCTTTGACTGGAACCTGAAATGATGCATTGATATTCTTTTATGCTAAATCATGTTTTATTATGCTCAAGTTTTTCCTCATGGGTTTTATATTGAACAATTGCTTGGAAACAGGTTTTATTGGAATCTTGCCTTTTGATTAGATTACATGCTGGTCCTAAGCAGACATTGTTTTCATTAATAACAAGCGCTATCGTGGTCATATAAGAGATTTTTTTTTTTAATTGAAAAAAACCCAGTCATTTTATGTACAGATTATCAGCAGCCAGACACTGTTTACTTCCAGTGGCTGCAGCATGTTTATGTATGTCTACCTCATCAATTAGAAACAAATAGCCCAGAAAGGATGTACTCTTAGCATCTAAGTAAATAATGAAGATAGATAAATGAAAGTTACTAAATCAAGATGAAATACATTTCTAAAGCTGTGTCAGCTGTGCTCTGAGGCCCAAGGAAAACAAAATTGATCACCTGGTCACAATCCAAGGGCAAAGGTCTGAAATGTAGAGTGCTGACACTTAGGTAAATGGCATGTTTAAAATAATAGCATAGGAGAAGTTTTCATTTAAAAGGAAAAATAAGCAAGGAATATATGCATATAGAGAAGGGTGATATTGAGAATCATGTACACATGTTTTACCTGGGTTTTTTTTACCTGATGAAATAATTAGGGATGAAAATCCACCTGAAATCAACAGAAAACTTTCACTGATTCATGAAGATCCAGGTTGCGTAACAGACGTCCGAATATGTTCTGTACCTCAGTAGTGAAGGGAAAAATCAACCTCAAAACGTTGACTCTTTTTCCTCTACCTAAGTTCTTTTTCTTAAAGTGGTAGGAGCAGCACGTTCTGAAGACTCTTTATCAATAAAAATTCCTTAAATGTTTATAAAATATTAAGAACAAGGTAACCTATACAATCATGTTTCTTCTCATTAAATTAGGGAAAAGCAGTAAGAATGGAAAATCAGTCTTGCAGAAAACTGTACCCCACGGAAAGTTGTCTGTCTTATAGTTCATGAATGCATAAGACTCAGCGTTGTTTGGGGGAGCATTAGCAATATCACAGCAAAGTTTTACAGAGGGCATGGCTTGCAAATCAGAGCCATAGAGACAGGTTTTTTCCAAGGACTTTTCCACTGGATGAATTATTTCATTTAGGCCAAGGTCTATTTGATGAGGTATCAATTTAGGCTGGTAAAAACTAAAATCGTATTTGGTACTGTGACAAAACTGGCAAAATAAGTTGTATTTCCAGAAGAAATCAGGGAGCATCAGATAGATAAACAATCTTTTCCTCAGGATTAACTAAGAATTATACATCTGACTGAAGTTTTGATTACAGCGTGCTCCGATAACAGTGAAAATTCCAGATGAAATGCTGATAGAAATGAGGTTGTCAGCAGTCTAAACTAACAATCAATCTTTTATCTCAGCCAAAGGGATATCATTATAATTATTAATTGTTTCTTTTTTATTTGCACCTTAATCCAGACAAAGCAAAATGACTGCATTTTTGGAAACTGTTACTTTTCAGTCTAAGATGGTTATTGCATCACCTCCAGTTGAAATAAAACATTCCTGTTGTGTATCAAAGATTCATCACCCAGCTGAGCTTGAATTCTGTTTGTGCTGAAATTGTGGTCTCCTACATGACAGTAAAATTTGCAAAGTCCCATCTCCAGGTTGCCCTGACATTTATTAAATATTTTAGCCAGAAAGAAACATTAAGAAGGCCTACAGACTAAGAACACAATTGAAAAACCTCTAAGAAAGGAAATATCTTATTAATTCATTAAGTCAAACTGCTTGTATCTACACTTGTATGACTAGAATTATGGTTCATTAACTTCATTTCTTTATATGAGTTAATTAGCTCAGAGGAGGCCAGAAATTAATTACCAGCTTATATAGTTTGTGCAGAATGGCATTCTGTTTATTTAGTTTCTCCTATTAACTTTTAATCTCTTCAAACAATAAAAGAGGTAATTAGTATTTTATAAACAAAAATGAATGCAACAAAGGCAAATAATTTGCCAAATAGTGAGGCTCCTGTGTGGAACCTGATAGTTGTGTGGTTCAAGTTACAGACCTTTTCACTGTTAAGTATGAGAAAAAGGAGATTGAAAATGCAGGTAATCTTAAGGCAGGGCCATGCAATCCATCATTAAAGAAGAGCTACCTACTAATACCTTGCAGAGCAGAAAAACGAGCCTTAAAAAGTTTCCAGCTGTTTGAAAATAATTGCCCATGTATTCAGCGACAGTAACAGGGGTAGCTAGAAACAAAACTGGAAACCAAAAAGAAATATATTTCCTTTAGGTAAGCATGCTAAAACACTCCAGTGTAGATAGAAGCATATAAACGAGTATAGTATTAAATCAATATAATTGTTGTATGAACTGAAGTCACCGGTGTCTTTAGTGTTTAACCAGGGTGAGTTTCTGCACTAACTACAACATATATTAAATGTGTTTAGCAACTTTTAAGAAAGGTTTGCATGTTGGCAATGTATATTGATCTTTGCTTCGTTTTTTCTTCCTCTGCAGAAATTGCATATGTGATATTATTTGGAATTTTTTGGTAATTTTAGTAAGCACACAGTGAATATACGAAGATACAGCACAGGGCAGATATTCATCACCATATTTTTGTGTACATGAGTAAATAAATTCAAATACGTGTCAAGCATGTTACTGAGGAAATATTTCAGGAAATTCTTGATGAGTGTTTAAGATTTTTATTAGGACTATTTATTCACTTCCTTACATCTGCAAAACCAGGTGCCTTTGTCCAACTCTACAAAACCCAGAGAGAGTCATAAAAGTCTCTCTAAAAAATCTAAAACCACCATGAACTTAACGTCTGTAATCTTGAGGCATTCATGGGCTAAAAAATGTGGGTCTCATTGAAAAGGGACCCTATACCCTTCCTATACCTTTAGGTGTACAGGAAAGCTGTCAGTGAAGTTATAACCTTGCCCTGTCTTTGCTTTTTGCTGTGTGCAATTTGTGGAAGCAAAAAGATAAAAATATTGCGGTGTTGATTCTTTGGCCTGTTTGAGGTTTCTTGAAGAGTAGAGGGAGTCTCAAAATACATTGATTGTTAGGCAGAGAGATATTCATCATTTACCTATAAAAATAACAGTCTCTCCATACAGAGAAACCAGAGAGCTGGTTTTGGGTAAGGATGGAAAAGTGGAAAAGGTAAAATGCATACATTAATTATTTACCAGCATGGTTTATTTTTGTTACAACAAAATAATATTCATTAATATATTTATAAAATGCCGCCCTGTACAGCCTTTGAATGTTGAGCACTAAAACCAGAATACTATATCTACAGGTGTTTACCTGCTGGGATAAAAGCAACGTAAGAAGATGTTGTCAGAGTCACTCAAAACTGAAGCAACACAGCACAGGTCTTCCTTGTGAATAGCGGGGTAAATCTAGGCTCTGCAGAACTCAACAGAAAAACTCTTACTGACTGCAAAGAGACAAGGATTTCCCCCACATTTTACTTCAGAGCTCTTTCAGACTTTTTTTTTCATCTAAGCTAAAAGATAGACATGTCCTTTCTCCTACCGTGTCTCTTTATCAGGTCAGCATATGATATAAATGAAGAAACATTTGGAATAAATAATAAACATCTTCTGCTAGGATTAAAAATAACCCCAACCTTTAAATGACAGAAGGATAATATGTGACAACCTTTATTGTTGTATAACTGTAAGAAAAAAAAAAAAAAACCACAATAATTAATACCGTTTTGAAAGCTTTGGCAACAAAGAACGAGACTGCAAATTTCTCCAACTTGTTAAAGACTTCAAAAAGTGAAGGAATTAGAAAGGATTTCAAGGTATTCAGTGAGTCCTGAAGCTGATTGTATCAATGCTTCATCAATGAAACACAATATTCCCCGCTATCTGCTCAGTGTACACACAAGTCTTCACTGGAATTGTTTAAATCATCACAATTAATTTTAGCCTCTGACAAAGAATAGAATTTTCCTTTCCCTGGCTGTCTTGTATTTTATTCTGCCTTTGTCTTAAAATCCTCTTGATGTGAAACAGCTGCCATCTTCAACCTGATTAACAGATAGGCATGGGTTCTTTATTGCCAGCATTAGCTTTACAGCACAAATCACACGGCTTCAAAAGGCTGGAGAAACGATCAAACTGCTCACGACTATTACAAATGATTTCAAGCAATTCACCACTCCTAACTGGTGCTGCCTTTGCATATGATTTTCCCAGATAATTCCTGAATATGCTGACATGCTGTGTCAAGTTGATTTCTGTAGTTCTGACGAGAAGCAAAACAAAAGCTCTCATCTGAACAGAGTCCTGAACAACCAAGCATGTTTTATGTGTGGTTTTTTTTTAATTTGCCCCCGTTATTTCAACCTACAGACACCACTACCATCTATAAGCACAGGGGTAAGAAGAAGGAAAGTTGTATATCTTTACTTTTGACATTAATCTTTTACTTTTAATAGTAGGATGACGTCCATATGGAGAAAAGAAATAAATAAACTTGATGTAGAAAGTCAGGGACTTCAATATATTTGTATAAATATTCTTGCCCGTTAAAGGCAAGTGAGAAATTTTTGCAGAAGTTCTTGTGTTGACAGTTCAACATTTCCCATTAGTTACATCTTTCTTCACAGTTTCTATTTTCTCTATTCATTAATTTCTTCTTAGGAGGGATTTAATCTATTCCTAGGCTAGCCATTGGTCTGCAAATAACACATTTTATTTCTTATAATTTCAAAAAAGTGAGAAAATTCTAATCCCTTCTGGAACTTCATCTCCCTCTGTGACCCAGTGCCTTGTTTCTCCTAGTACTGAGAATTCTTTCAGTGTCCTCCCCGCCCCACCAAGATATCCTACAGACAAATTCTCTCTGATCTTTACTGCATTAAAAAGTAGTTTTAAAGCTCAGTACTTCACCTGAACTTTACTTATTAATCTCTGCCTCCTGCTTCAGGTACAGCTGTCATCTCTGACCCCCCCCCCCTTCTCAAAAGACCCACACCAACATAGCTGAGTATTCAACAGAATCTTCTCACGTTAATATAATTATTTCCTGTGGCAGATTCTGTCGCTGAGCACTCCCATCAAATACCCTTTGATTTCTTGCCCTTTTTTTCTTACTTACTCAATTTATAACTCCAGCATTCCTGCCAGGCCAGGTCTCCCTCACAGACCTTTGCTCCTTCATTCTTCCATGAAGCATTCACAAAAGTTAAGCTACATCTCTGGGACATTTTCTGTTTCCTTGCTAGTTTAGTTGAATTCAGGTAAACAGCTGACTAAATTTTGTCTTTTTCTCTAGACATTTTCCAAAGCTGGGATTTCCCCTTTTCTTTTTTTCCTACATTTGCCAAGTTGTTTTGTAATTTACCTCTACTTTCTCATAGTTAACAGATACCTGCATCTTCTGTCTCATCCTAATGGTCCCATCTCCCCTTTTCCTTTCCCTCTGCCACATGTTTTGATCCCTGCCTTCCACTTTGTCTCCCGCAGGTAATCCTCGCTGAAGCAAAACACCCTTCTCTTTGCCAAAACCACTGCATTTCAAACATTGTCTCAACCATGAGCCTCTTCTGTTCATCTAAAATTGTCAACCTCGAGTTCTTCTTTGCAAAACCAGGCCGCTTTGCTTTGGAAGGCTGCAGAATGACAGCTGCCCTTCCCTGTGACATTGACTTGCTGGGCTGAGCTACTTGAGGAAAAAAACTTGGCAACCACATGATAAATGTCTACGTAATATGGATGCGCGAAGCCACTTCACTTTTCACTCATACAAAGCCATGTCTTGTACATTACACAGGACTGATTCTGCCTTCCTCTTCAGTCTTTGAATTCAACACGGCACCTATGCTTTGATCTGTTATGATCCCACGTCCCCTACATTTGCCCATGGTTCCCTTTTTTCTCTTACTACCTCATTCCTTTACGCTTCTGACTCGTCCCTTCCAAACTTGCAGATTGATGCTTTGCTGCTGCTTCTGCACTAACGGTCTGCAACCGTCTGGCCAACATCCTCAGACTCACTGACTCCATTCCTTTTTTAAATGCAGCAGTAACCCAATCTTTAATCAGCACACTGCAGCTGAGTTCTGCCTGCTTTTTGCTTACTGTTTCCTATCCTTTATATCACTCCTAACCTTCTGTTCCTATCATTTTTCACTGCAACCTTCTATAGCTTTGTCCACTTTTGTACCTCTTTTGTAGGATATTTGTATGAATAATGAGTTATAAAATTGCAGTGTGCTCTACTGAGCTATTGGAGCATGACATAGGTCATCTTCCTTGCCACCATGAAATACGGTTACATGTTTTGGACATTTCTGTGACCAGAAGCCTTCTCATCTTGATGGGTATGAAGTTAACCTTTGTCATTCCCGCTTTCTCTTATTGACATGCCAACCCAAAAGTGGGACCTTTGGAAAGGAATGGAAATATATAATGTTAGATATGAAGCTTTCGTGGTCAGAGACAGCCCTACTGAAGTAATTTCAAAAAACATTATTTACTTTCAAAATCTGATCTGCACAACTGGGTCTTGCTCCTTCCTCTTTGACAGATTTTTATGATCACCTGTAATTTTAGGATAGGGTGTTCTTACAAGTCCTTCTTTGGTAGTTTCAATGGAAAACATACTTCATGAGGCCATCAAACCTTTACTGGGTAGCAGCAGAGGAATTTGTTGCAACTTCTATAAAATACTTATGCTGTCTATCCCTTGCAAGAATGTTTCTGAAGTTATTTTAAATAAAGCCATATTTCCAGTGGGATTTTTTTTCCTTCTGCTTTAAATCCTTCTTAAAATTTTCCTCACCATAAATCCACAAACTAAATGAAAGGACATTAATCCAGCCCATCCCTCCTCCCTAGACCCAACCATCTCATTAAGTTTTTTGTCTCCTCTTTTATTATGACTACATACCAGCATCCTTGTGAAGTTCATATAGCCACGATGGCATGCATCATGGCACCATACCTGTA
>VZRU01004417.1:49787-79787 GCA_013398155.1 Pedionomus torquatus | reverse complement strand
GACTATCTGGGGAGCAGAGGGAGGGGGAGAGCGGAGGAAGAGAGGAGGGGGTTGAGATGCTGAATACCGGTGCTGTAATTCGTGACGCTGAGACAAAGGTGGACTCACTCAGCCCGGTGAAAGAGTGTGGCTCCATGGAATTTGGTTTCTGTCATAATCAGCACACAATCAAAATATGAACTAGAAAACATAATTGAGGAAATACCAGGGGAAAAAACCATCTGAGATACAAGGTGCTGGAATAATTGGAAATTTCTCCATGCTTGGCATGTAGTATATTCCTAGAGAGGTATTTAACCAGTGCCTTTCTAAGGTACTAAATGTCTTTCCTTAATAATTTCTTGGCATTCAGGAACGTTTTTACTGCTTCGTGAATGCAAATTGGTGTGTGTGTGTGTGGGGGGGGATGTGTTTGCCCAGATTCTGCTTCTGGTCTATAACATGCTGCTAAAATTGGAAAGTTGCAGAAGTTGTCACACTGCAACCCAAGTTTAGATACAGGCCTAAACCTGGATTATGTCCTTGGACATTGGAACTGAGGCTCAGCACACATCCTAAACTGATGGATGCTTCCTAGAGCTTTCAGAGGAAGAAACAAGGATCTGCAGGAAACACCTTTCCAACTTCAGACATGACTGTAAGAGCTGTGAATTGAACCAATCATTGAAGTAATTCTAAACAAGTTTGGAAATTTAAGAAAGGTCTTACAGGACATAGAGAAGTAGGCATCATTTAACTGAGCTGAGATTTTAGGTGGGTGTTTAATAGGCTGCAAAGGCAAGGTGAAGGCCTGTAGCTGGGGAGTGAAAGATGAAAGGTGAAAGTTGTTTGGTGAAACTTTATTGACTTACTCAAGCTAAACCAAAACATGACTCCTAAAGACAACACTTCTGGGAGCCTGAGCGCTTCCTAAATTGCTTTGGAAATGGGATTTACAGATCTCAATCCCATAGGAATGTTTGAAAATTTATCTTACAGGTTACTATTCTTTCAGAACAAAACCTCTGGAAAAAAATAACCAACTACTCATCAGTGAAGTTAATGAAGAGAGAACTAAAACTGCCATAATTCAATGAGTTTACTGTTCAAAATATTATTTTTAAAAATTTATTTATTTTTAAACAAAGGCTAGTCATGGCAAAGAAGACAGATACAGATGGATAGATGGAGAATATAATGGGTTCTTCACTCTTGTGTACTTTGATACTCCCTAAATAATAATAATAAACCCCAACCCAAAATATTATGGGAAATTTTACTGGAGAAAGGTCACAGAACATGATATCAGGTAAGACACAAGGGTAGTTGTAAAATCAATGTACAAAGATGGCTGAATGAAACTATTCAAAATAACTTTTAACTTGAAAATTAATACCAATTTAAGCCTTGAATCTCTTTAAGATACGAAATAGGAACATTCCAGTTATCAATAAACATGCCTGTCTGACCATAAGTGTCCTAATTCATAACTGGGAAATTGAAGAAAGCAAAGAGTAAAGTGCAAAACTCAAAAAAAAAAAAAAAAAAAAAAAAAAAAAAAAAAAAAAAAAAAGATAGAAACAACAAAAGACCATCACAACAAAACAACAACCACCACCTCACTCCAATCTTTAGATTCTCTCTAAATATCTTTAAAATTATTTCTAAATGCCATGGTTTTGCATCTTACTGCACTACACCCTGATATTCTGCTTTGAAGTTTCAGTGTTTTACTGTGAGGACAAATGAATTCAAAACTCAGATCAGACAAAACTATTGAGTTGGTTCCTGGGAGAAATCACACAAAATCACTTTTTTTTTTTTTTTCCCAAATGTAAGCAAGAGCTGAGAATTCTTTCCAAGACCCTTGGCTCTCTTTTACATTTTGCTATTCTTATACAGAGCTTCTAATATCTGTATTTCTTGGGAATTGGCCTAGGGGAGAACAAGCCCTGTAAGCAACAAACCAAAAATCCGTACTGTTGTACTCCCCTGAATTTAGTACAAATGCACAGCATATTTATTGCCATGTGAGAGATTAATAGATGTGAAAAATGACTAATTGTGTACAAAATACATTAAACCATAGGCAAGTCTTTGTAGAAAGCCAAGAAAGTGGCTGAGCTTCATTTTGGAATATTTACTTGTGCCCAAATGCTGCAATTGGAATGATGAGACTTGGAAATTCATAATTCCTAATGAAGACTTCAGATGTGCTTTTTTAGCTCAAAAGCTGTTTCAACATGATGATACCTGTAAGACAACCCTTCTTCCTCACCCCTAAGTTTCTTCTTAAACCTTTATGAATACAGAGCTTTATCCTGTGGCTATAATTAATTTAGATGCTTGGATACCTGGTAAGAGCTTTTCACTGCAGTGACAAAATTTATATACAGGTTAAGAAAAAAAATAATCTTGGCCAAGAATGCTTTTTTCCTCATAAGAGACAAAACAGGACTGGTGGGAAAGAAGAGCCACTCAGCAGCAATTACATTAGATTCTCTGAAATGGAAACAATTAACAATCAAGCACATGCCAAATTGGAGTTACACAGGCATTTTTTACTCTAAAAATAAAGAAAAATAGTGGTGCTTATAAATATGTTTTTGTTTTGCCTCTAACAAATACTTTTTTTTTTTTTTAAATTATATTTTTTAATAGCAAGGGAAACAGCAGTGACTGTTCTGCTTTCGGGACTAAGATTATTCTATATGGCCCTTTATATCTTCTGATTAAGTACATGACTTTCCTTTTAACAGGAGACACCTGTTTCAATTACTTTAGGCTGAAAGTAAAATCTATGCACGGTAAGTTTCAAAGGATGTTCCTCATTTGTTTCTATGAGTTGGAAATTTCATCAAGCTTCTTCTGAAGTAACGTCAGGGAGACTGTCACTGAGCTCTCATATTTCTGCATGGGATGTTTTAAATGCACTAATTACATTTGGCCCATTTTTAGTAAGTCCAACACTGTCTGAATTTACCACGAATGGATATCCTGACCCCAGGCATGACTTCTGGACATGTTGGGAGATACCATACTCAAGCTGTTGAGATAATCTGCATATTCACAGTGGCCACCGGTCTGGAATTTGCCACCAGCAAGTCAACAACCGCTAAAGACAGGCTGTTGGATGTTCATAAATCAATAAAGTAGCCAAAATTTCTCATTCTCTACCCAGATAGAGTTCATGGTGGGAAGCAGGATAAGTTGAGGAAATTCTGGCTTTGGTAGCTGTCGTCAGTAGGAGCCATAACACCACAGCAGCATTCGCTTTTCTAAAACCCACACAGCTGCATGGTGCTGTTTAGTGCCCAGCCCTCTCTAATCAGCTCCAGGGAGGCAGGTGTTTTTTGATTGAGTGCATGGAACTGACTGATGCAGCTACAGAAATTTTTAAAGCACTTAACCAACGTCCTGGGTAAATATATTAGGCCAAGTGCAGACTCAGTCTCAATGGACACCGGGGCCATTTACTTCAAATAACCCTGACTTTGAGGTTATTGTTGGTGTGATAGTCAGAAGAATTATAAAAGAGCACATCTTAATTGGAAATTAGCTGCTAACGTGCAGGATGCTCTTGTGAGAATGGATCAAGTCAAGCCTCTGTCAAGCATCTTTGTGTTTTTATACTCGTCCTGCAGAAATAAAACCAAAATGAAAGCAGAAAGGTGTAAAACCGAAGTACACAGAGACGTCGTTGCACCCATTGTAGAGAAACGCACTGATTCTCAAGGGCTGAACATGACGTGCAAATCATAGCAGGGAAATTGTTAGTGCAATAAAATAAACCTTTTTTTTTCCTACAAGAGATCAAAATGGCTATTGAAAGACTTTGAAACAGTATCTGAGAGAGGACTTGTTCCTGTCTGTGAAACAGAGAACGATGCTTAAAATGAATAAATATGAATGTCAACTAGTAAACGATAAACAGTTAAAAACAAAACAGAGAAGACCTAAACAAACCTTACAGTCATATCACTGCCTCCAGCTGGAAAGAAATCAACACAAACACCATTTTTTTGTCGCGGAAGCTAAATGTAACTGGTGTACAGTAAACAAAACTGACTTTAGCCAAAGATGAGAAAAAACAAATTCACAATCAAAGTGGGAAAATTTGTATGGAGGTCATATTAATCCTTTAACGTTCTGCTACTTAGTATCCCTCTTCTCCTACCCCAACCTATTAAGATGGACACTATATTTCTCCCCTCCTTTTTTTTCGGTCAAAGAATCTTGGCACAACCAGCACAAACAAACTTTGCTAACAGCTTTAAACTTGGAAGGCCCGCTTTTTAAATATTTGCCGCTACATAATTGAAACAGCTGTTTTAATGAGATACCTACTGTCATCATTTTACCCTGGCTGAGCTGGGTGACAACAAAGCAGTAATAACGAATTCAATAATAATTAACTCGGGTCATCTGCTCATCTGTCATGGCTCATCAGCTTTAGGGAGAAAAATCCCAGTGAACTTCTCTCTTTTGTGAGCTTTCCAAAACTCTGCAATAAAATGCTTAGAGAGGACTCTAGGTAGCCCTTCAAAAGTTCTAAGCAAACTGGTAAGTAGGTTAATTAAATTTTATGCATGTTTAAATGCTAATGATTACATTCCTAACATTACAGTGTAATCTGTTATGGAATGATGTCATGCAAGCAGTGGTTTTTAGTGCCGAACACATTTCCATCCTGATGTGGAGTAGCTCTGGATCATTTATCGGAGGGCAGGAAGTTGACAGCAGTGTTTCAGAGCCAGGTTTTACATTTAGATCCTCTCCCTCTCTGTTGAATGTTAAGCAGGGGAGTTACAGAAAGCCACTGATTTTATGCCTACTGCTGCATCTCAGAGGGTGATCCAACATACCCACGGCGAGTTTTCTTAGCTGCACACTAAATAAATAAATATAAAAGCGGTTCTGGGGAAATCAATAAGGACAGCCTTCCTCCCAAATTACTCTCTCCCCAAAAGAAAAAAATATTTTGGGACTCACTCAGAGGTAGGTTCTTTTAATGATTTTTTTTTTGTTCCCTTTTCTACAAGTATGAAAAGAATTTTTCAGAGATTAAAAAGTATTCCTCCCTGAGAAATCACAGGTATGGCGATGGTTGTTTTTGGTTTTTGGTTTTTTTTTTTTTTTTTTTTTTTTTTTTTTTATTTGGAGGGCAAGATGTGAGTATTTGATGTCTTTGAACACAGATTTTTTTTTTGTTTCCTTTTGTGTGAGGAAAAAAGATGGCTCTTGCTGATATGACATGGCTTTTCTTAAACTTAATTTGGATCAATTTGTGATTAAAAACCAAAGTCACGGGATACCTGCTGCAAGCTTCTGAGATCATTTTGCCATTCTGCTTACAGTGAAACCTGAAAACCAGTGTTTGCCGTTTAGGAAGCAGGTGGTGGTTGGTTCATAGATAACCCCTACCTGTATATTAAAAATTTCAAGAATAGCTAAAAGCCAAAAACCTTAAAAAATTTAAAATGCCAGCAGTGTTTTTGTTGTCATGTTCAGTAACAGCATAACCAAATGAATTTTGGAAACGGGGTTGCTCGCTGCCCTGATTTCAAAAGCAGCAGTAACAGACCTCAGGTACAACATTAGAATCCTTCCAACGTGCTGGCTGAAATCTCAGCGAGACTTTCACTGATGTAATATAGCAGTCAAGGTGAATTAACAGGTTATTATTATAGGAATCACCACCACATATGTCATCTAACTGGAGATTTAAAATTCACAAAGTATCAGAATTAATGAAAGTGTTCTGTTCCCGCCTTGCTCTCTGGATGTTTTGGTAAAACCTGACATAGAGGAAGGTTTTTGGTGCTGAAAACTAAATTGATTCACTTCTCAAGAATAACAATGTATAATGCATCGTTTACTATATGAAAAATATTGCTATGTATAGTTACTAAATAAATAAGAACAAGTTATTTAATTTTAAATAACGGCAAATAAACCTCCTAAAGGAAGAAGATGGTTTGACAATGGACATGAAAATGCTCTCTTCGTTGTATATATTCTTCTAAAATAAGTGTGGAAGAGAATAAATCTTAAAATCAGACAATATGGAGGTTTTGCTTTGTAAATAAGAAACAGGCTTGTACCTGAACTACTCAGCTAAAGCACATAAATAGACTGAAAGCATCATATTGCAGTCACAGACATGATGCATATTTCCAGAACAAAGGCTTTGAAAATGGGCATGATGTCTCCATACATGAGTGTACACTCGGTACAGTAGAAACAAAAAACATGCTGTGTGAGACAAGAAGTAATTTTGACCATTGACCTGTAGGGAAATAATAAAAGCCTAAGAGTATATGTATTGAAATAAAGTAACTTCATTTTCAAATATTAATTGACTGCCAAAAGCACTTTGGAGAACTGCAGTGCAAAATGATGAATGTGAGTTTAAACCTTCTCTAAAAATATGGTATATTTTAAGCAAAGCATTCACATTAAAAATATCTTTCATTTTACAGTTTTTCCCCTATTTGTACTGGGGGTCATAACACAATGGAAGAATTGAACAAAAAGAAAATTCTTTCTGTTTTTTCTTCAGGATTATAGGTATGTAGGTGAGAACACATAGTGAATCTTGACTCCTGTGTGACTCTGATGGGATTAAAACCTGCAGTTTTCTCAGCAATTTTTTTTTTAAAAAACCTCTTTTTGGGTAGAGGAAGTGTTTTGCATAAATTAAAATCTATTGGAAAATGTTGATTTGGTTTTTATATTTTGTGAGAATTTATTTGTTTCAGTGAAAACTTCTCCAGTTAAATGACGTTCTGCCTGCATGAGAAAGGAGGGTGTTCAATGGGTGAAAGCACCCACCAGAAATGATACGCAATAAGCCTGCTCTATTCAATTTCTCCTGTCACGAACAGTCTGTGTAAGTAATTAAATATTCATGGGGTGGAAGAAAGAGGATCTCAGAAGTTCTTTGGGTAGCACATTCCTTAAGACTCATAGGTCCTTCTTCTAAAACAGCACATAGCTAAGGGTTTTCAACAAACGTCGTAGAGCTATATTGTATCTTTCTCTTCTTTCCCAAATTAATTTCACAGTTAAACATAAATGTTTCAGTTTCAAGTTTCTCTGAAGCAGATGTTGATTTTTTATTATTTTTTTTTTTAATTATTGAATCTGTACAAACTGATGCACAGCTGACAGTTAATCAGTCAAATGGCTATAGTCACATAAAAAGTCAGCAAAAAATGAGGAAAAGAAACACATCATCCAGGAGAGCCTCTAGCATCTGGAAACATGTTTACCAGCTCAAAGGAGATGCAATGCACATTACCTGGTACCAACAGACCCACAATTTTCTGCAGCTAACATTACTTCGGCATACTTCTGCCCTAGGTGGTCAGGGTGTGGGCTTTGCTTTGGGGGAGACAAAGTGCTTTACACGTCATTTCAGTCAAAAAGAGGAATAGAAAGTTCTCCTTACTGAGATGTAGGTATGGGTCAGAGGCCAGAGGAGGGACCATCCTGAGGGTACATGGGTAGCAAGCGGCTAAACTAGGGAGTTACAAACCCCATTGTGGAGCCTGACTAGAGTCTAGGTTCCATAGGAAGCTGAAACTCAAGAAAAACTCAAACCAAATTGAAATGGCTGGACCTAGAAGTGGGAAAATCACTGCTTCAATGCTAGAAACATTTGTATAACTAAAAATCAGTGTATTTCACAGAATTCTGCTGGCATTTCTCAACCAGTGGCATTGTTCATACTCTTTGTTTTGTTTTTGATAGCTTGTGTTTTTTGCTGTATTATGCCAGAGACCTAGATCTACTACTGCAGGATGCTGTTGTTTTTAACCTCTCTTGTGTGCCCACCATGGGAGCAAACAGACCATAGGTCTCAGGACTGACAAATGGAAAGCAGAATGAATTCTCTTCCCCTGCCTCTTTTTCAGTCCCCTTCCTTCTGTGTAAACAAATTCAACGGTCCATATTCATTCCTGATTCATTGGGGTTCATTGCCAGAGTCCTCAGTCCAACCTAATGGTTTATGGTGTTAAAAGTTTTATAACTCCTGAGAGAGGGTTTGTAAGCTCAATTAAACTGAACCTGCTGCCTAGAGTATTCCCACAAAAATGACATATGGGAAACTCTCATGTGGATAGTTGAATTCAATCAAAGATGTTACACTTATATATATATATACTTATGAAAATAATTTTGACACAAAAGGCCATGTCTTCTTCCTTCATGTAAAGCAAACTCTTGAATAGAACTTTAGGAAGAAACAAACAAATAATGTATTTTTTCATTGTCTAAAAAATTGGTGTTGTACCTTAATTATCAAAAAAATAGGTGACTTCTGTCAAGGAATTTTAACACTTATAATAGTGTTATGTACACTTATAAGTGTATATGCAAACATTCATAAAGCTGCTCTGAGGCAGATGCAGTTCCACATAGATGAACACTAGGGTGTGTAACCTGGGAATTATATTACTAAGTCTATTTGTAATTTTAGTAATATTAGAGAACAAGTCATATGAAGAGAGGCTGAGGAAACTGGGCATGGTTAGTTTGGAGAAGAGGAGACTGAGGGGAGACCTCCTTGCCCTCTACAACTACCTGAAAGGAGGTTGTAGAGAGGTGGGTGTTGGCCTCTTCTCCCAAGGGAATACCAACAGGACCAGAGGAAATGGTCTGAAGTTGTGGCAGAGGACGTTTAGATTAAATATTAGGAAGAATGACTTGACTGAAAGAGTGGCCAGGCACTGGACCAGCCTGCCCAGGGAGGTGGTGGAGTCACCATCCCTGGAGGTATTTAAGAAACATGTAGGACATGCTGTAGTGGCTGAGATTGTTGGGTTGGGTAATTTGTTTTGTGGGGTTCCATTTTTTGTGGTTGGGTTTTGGGGGAGGGGGTTGGTTTTTGTTTTGTGATTTTTTTTTTTATTTTTTTTTTTTGGTGTATGTGGTTGGACTCAATGATCTCAGAGGTGTCTTCCAACCATGAAAATTCTGCAATTCTGTGATTGTAAAAATGAAATCAATCATCTATATACAGGCAATGTAACAACAAATATTTGATGAAATACTAAGTAGGCATCAGATAAAGTATTTGCAATAATGATTACCATGAAGATTCTTGTTCTTACCTTGCATATATTGAATTTCTGTTATTATTTTCAGTACCATGCTCTGAGAAAGGCTTTCTCTTCATGCAGCAAGAGGAAGAGTTGTTGTGGAAAACATGGATGTGTATTGATGCGCTGAGTGGCAATAACTCTGCACCTTGCATAGTCACCATGTACTCATAAAGTTCACACTAGGAAAGAAAAACAGTTGTTTTTCTAAATATTAAATAGGAGGTTCAGACTGGATATAATATTCCCACTGGTCGTCTAAAGGAGGACAGTCATGTTCTATGCTTGTCCTGTGCATAATGTCTTCAGCTGCTACCTTCCTTTCTTTAACATTGTGGCAACTGCAGGAATTTTAACTAGGCTGGAGAAAGAGTTAGCAAAAATGCAAATAAATAAAAATATGCATGCAGTTATACAGGTGTAATTTCCTCTGTCCAAATTTAAGGCATTTCTCAGGTGGAAGCATCTGATCAGGTAGTGCTTGGACTAAATACATGCCGTTTTTCATGGTTTCTGCATAGCTTCCATGCAGACGCTGAGGGCAGCTTGCATTTAAACAGCTCTGAGCATGAAGACAGCACCGCACAGAAACACCTCATTCTTGTTCAAAGCCAACTCATTTCTTTAGAGCTGACAATTTATCTTGTTATTCCAAAGGGTGCAGAACTCATTTCAATAACTCCAGTGGCAGAAATCAATCTGTTTCTCACTATATTAAATCATTCCTAATACTCACACTCTTCTGCTCACATTTGGGACTTGTCTCCAGATATCCAAGAGAAATTTTGGCAACTTCTGAACTGTTTTCAATCTGATGAAGGAAGATGTTCACAGATTATTGTCAGACACCCTTTCAGACTTTTCTCAACTACAGAAACTGTAGGGGTGTTTCTGTGAGACTAGATTCAGTTCTGTTTACAGATATGGGTAGTCAACAATCCCCACATGGCACATACTCCTCATAAAGAAGCCAAGAGTCAATTGTACTGTGAAGTCCTGTCACTTACTAAAGGTTTTCTTTATGATTTCTAAAGACCAGAAAGATTTCTCTAGCCAATATCCATATCTAAAGTTATTTTATGTATAAAGGATAAAATCCAAAGCACCCTGAAATCAATGCAAACCTTTCCTGCTCAGTCAGCAGCCATGGCTGCTTCTTGTCTGGGTGGGCAATGTATGAAAGTATTTTCGAGTGCCAGGGATAATGTTCTTTTCTCTGATACACTGAATGCATAAAAAATTAAACCCCTTACTCTTAAAATGGACACGAGATTATTTTGCAAGACAATTTTGCCAGTTCCTGGGGGCTTATATTCCAAAATTATTTTTTTTTTAATTTTCAAAATAAGAAATTCTATATTTGTGAAGATGGGCAAGACATTTTCAAAAGTTGGCATTTACTCTGCAACATTTTAAATGCCAGAAGTCCAACATTTCTTGTAAATTTTATTTATCTTGTGTCACAGATCTTGTGTTTATCTTAATTGTCACATTTATGTCACAATAAAATATGCCATAGATACTCTTATTTTTTTAATTGAAAGTAATAAGGGCAAATGACACAGAATACTGAGTAAATATCTTCTTTCCCCCCTAGACTAACTTGGTTTTTATTCAGCTTGTAAGAAAGAATTTTAATACTTGAGAACTTTTAAGAGTTACACTTCGCTGAGTTGTCTAATTCTTAATTTAGATTCGAGAACTAAATTTTGAAAATTATTGAAGATGTTAATAGATGACTGCTATTTACAGTAGTATGAATAAAGGTTATTTCTTGATACAGATTATAAATCATCACTTGTTAACCATAATAAGAACCGCTGTATATCATGGCTCTGGAAAGGGAATCATTGCTTGGTATTTTTCACCGAGAGATAAGGGCAGGGGAGGGGAAGAAACAAAAAGAAGGAAGGTTCTTGAAAGGTCCTTCACCTTGTAACACTGACCATAGCTGAAAGAATAATGAGTTCACTCCCCCCTCAAGGGAAGCCTTATGTTGTCAGTGTACTATATCACCCGGTGTTCCATGTTCGGGTACTCCGTTCTGTGTAAATGGAACAATGCAAGGAGAAAGATAAGGACTTTCCGCAGGGAGTTCACAACTCAAAACTCTGCCTCAGTTCCACAGTCTTACCTACACGTTGACTGCTTCCCACCTGTGGTGAGCCACAGCATGATCAGATTCATTATGGAAATGTAGTTAATACAATTTACCAATCCCTTCCTGTCCAGCCAGTGCATCTACGCCGATGATTAATTTCAATGAGACTTAGAAACAAGCTGTATTGCTGCACTGAAAATAAATGGACCTGTTCATACTATATGTTTTGCATCACTGAGGCCTGATGGACAGATTTGCAGGGCTGAAAAGAACCAAGGGATCTTGCCAAGAATCTATTTCTTTTCTGTAATTAGATACATTAGACAGGTGAGTCAAGACCTTATGCAAAAGTAACCCCAACAGTAGCAGAAGCATTAAAAAAAAAAAAAAAAAAAAAAAAAAAAAAAAAANGGGAAGTTGTGGATGCCCCATCCCTGGAAGTACTTAAAACCAGGCTTGATGGGGCTTTGAGCAGCCTGGTCTAGTGGGAGGTGTCCCTGCCCATGGCAGGAGGGTTTGAACTCGATGATCTTCAAGGTCCCTTCCAACTCTAACCATTCTATGATTCTATGATAGAATCACAGAAGGTATCAAAAATATGCAACTGAAGGTATCCACAAAGTGCTCCTGCTTTCCTGCAGTCTCCCAGCAACTTGGATGCCACAAAACCTGCCTTTATGGAAACTGCTAAAACTAAAAATATTCAGGCTACAGGACTGACAGAAAAACCTGAAAAGATGCTGTTCAGAAATAAACATCCACCGTACTATAATCTTCTGTAAACTGTGGTCTATGTGAGCCGACCTCTCAAGCTCACTTGAGTGTTTGGGCTGTGAATCTCAGGGCAATTTCTTTCCCAAAACATTTCAGGCTGTCAGCATATAAACAGGGTTCAGATGTATCAGGTTACCTTAATATATGTTTCACTTGTTTTAAACAACACACTTAATCAAAAATCAATCTTCATGGCCTTTTCTATTTTTGTCAAAACTTAATGTAAGTATCTGCAAATTGTATATATTATTTACTTGCAACAGTTTTATGCCGTTCTTTTTGGAAATATGTTTTTCAGTGAACTAATAAATTGTATGATGCTTTGGAATCACATGTACAAAAACAGAAACAAAAAGTAATTTATACATATAAAAGTCCTTTGCACTCCACGATACATAAATGTCTTGCAAACTGGCATAATGGACTGGAAATTCTGTTGAGCTGAGTTCAACATCAAACAACATTTTTTAAATGTTCTATTTTCAGTATTTCACACCTGAATATACAGATATTATTATTTGCATTGACCTTAGCTGGCCACTTCTACTGAGTCTATTTGGAATGCTGAGAGTCAAGAACATTTATAAGTGCTCTGTCAGAATAGCCTCTTTTAAAAAAGAGGGCGCTCAATATACAATTTACAGTATGTTACCCCACATACTGTGTTTGTGGTCAAGTTTATTATAAAAATTGTATTTTCTAGTTTTCAGCATAGAACATGCATTCAAGTTTTCAAAGTGAAGCCAGGAGTTTTAGGTTGGAGAGAGGTAGAAAGAAGGGCTATCTAAACAAGGGAACTGGGCTTCAGAATTACGTACCTTTATCCTATGCCAACAATAAATAGGATAACTGGCTTGGACTGGCTAGAGCTTGGAATAAGCAATATGAGTGAGAGGATGGTATCTGCATAAGGAAGGAGGCCAGCGAGAAAAGAACAGTGTGTCAGAGATGTGGCCTAGAAGCTTGCTAGATGAGTGGAAGGAGCAGGCCAGTTATGAGAAAATATATTGAGTGTAATGAGAAGAGGGCTGTTTGGGCAAGAAGACTACATGGGGATGAAGAGCATGAAGCCTGAGACTGACTAAATGTGAGTGAGAAATAGAGCGAGGAACAGATACAGGAACTGTGGAAAGGACAGGACAGAAGGGTGAGACAAAAAGGACCACACTTCAAGGAAAGGGGAGACAATTCCTCTCTGCACTTTCTTTCCAAACCCACAAGAAAATAAAGTGAAAGCTCTATAGGTCACATCATGCCACTGTAAATGTTCTCAAGAAACCAAACCTGCTCTAGTGCTAATCCAGGTAAATAATTTGTTACTGAGAAATTTTTACTAATGCCTGTAACTTAGATGCAATTGATGTAGATGTTCTGTCCTGCTGAAGACCAGTGTCTTGTTGCAGTAGCACAAGACAGAATGTCTTGCTTCTGTTTTGAATTGTAATTTCACATACAAGCTACTTGAAATATTACAAAATTTTCAAGATATTATTTTCAAAGACATAAAACTTAGAACTAATGCCTGCCTGCGCAAATATAATTCAGCTTCTTGCATGTGTGAGAACTTGGCTGAGCCATTAATTACTTGCTCTTCTGGAACCTGGCCTTCTGAATCAGGAGAATGAGCTGGAAAAGTCTGTCTTCTCACCTCTGCTATTTTTAGATACAATGACTAGCTTTTATGAGTGAACTGACTACCTCCATATGGGACTAGACTGCTGCTTCTACAGTTCCCACATGGTGCAAGCCAAGTCACTTTGAATACATTTTCCAAGGAGGTGGTAAAGCTATTGTCCTTCTTTTCAGAGGACAACTTGGAAGTGTGAATGGTATTTGAATACAGCTGTCCCTGGAACTGATAATTTTAGATCCTCTGCTTCTTAAATGAAGACACTGAAATCACTAGATAATGTCACTATAATTTAATCTTATCGAGCTGTCTGTATGCAGAATGGAAAAAATAAAGAACCATGTCTCTCACAAGAAGCTATTGACTCTCAAAGAACAGTTCATATATCATTACTATGAGAAAAATCAAAGAGGTAACAAGTAATTTTGTCTTTAGGGGGGACCTATGCAATAACATTTGGGAGTCGCATATGGACAGGGAAGTGGTGTATGAAGTATCTTCTCATTATTTGAACACTACTTATCCTAGGTCTTGTAGAAAAAACAGTACGTGATCACACAGTTGAAGAATATGCTACTCTACATACAAGCAACTGAAAAGAGTAAAATCTTGTGGGCAGGAGATATTCTATGTCCTGTGTTCTGAGTCCTCAGTCTTGCAATCTGAATCACGAGCCTTCAGTATTTTAATCATTTTTGTGTGTCAAATGTTATTCATAGTGGGAATAAAGCAGACACAAGTCATCTGAGTCATTTCCATCTGATGCAACATACCCTGTGTTCCACAGTCTTTGTAATCTAGCATCTGAATTTGACATGGTTTTGTACAAGCCTTCAGTCATAACTGGTAACATAAAGATAACTCTAAGCAAAACAAGACAAAAACAGACTGGTAGGAGACATATTTTGATGCATACCAGGAATTTCTCTTTCACTTTTCTTCAGTCACACATCAGACTTTTTCTTTTGTATATTATAAACTCATACAGGCTTATGTAGGCTATCTAGAAGCCTAAATTCGTTCTAAGCAGCAACGCATAGCCTATACAAGATGAGAATTTCTGCTTAGGTTCTGTGCTAGGTTTAATACCTGGTCTTCCTAGATTGTCTCTTAGAACTGTTTGACAATGAACTAAATTCAGTTTTTCTCATTGACTAACCTTATCTTAAAAGGTGCAAATAAACAATTACTTTGACTGAGACAGTACAAATTGCATTGACCAAACTAAGACTTATCAAAGGATTCAAGCTGGCACTCGAAAACTTCAGAAGCCCAACTGAAAACACCTAAGTTACTTTAAAAAAAATTTTTCCACCCCCTGTTTTTGTTTACTCCTTCTAGGCTATGTTCGAAGGCTGAGGGGAGACCTTATTAATGTTTATAAGTATCTGAAGGGTGGATTGAAGGAGGATGGAGCCAGACTCTTCTCAGTGGTTCCCAGTGACAGGATGAGGGGCAATGGGCACAAGCTGGAACATAAGAAGTTTCACTCAAAGATGAGACAAAATTTCTTTGTGGTGAGGGTGTCAGAGCCCTGGCAGAGGCTGTCCAGGGAGGGTGTGGAGTCCCCTTCTCTGGAGACCTTCAAGCCCCACCTGGATGCAGTCCTGAGGGATGTGCTCTGGGCAATCCTGCTTTAGCAGGGGAGTTGGACGGGATGATCTCTAGAGGTCCCTTCCAACTCTGACGATTCCGTGAAGTGATTCCATTGAGTGATGTAGTATTTTTATCCTAACTGACTTTAGATACAAACAGATGTGTATGAATGGTAGAAGCAGGGACAGGCTACATAGGAGGAACAGAGAAATATTACGTGCGCCTGCAGCAATGTGATTTGTCTGGCCATACCTTGGCTGGAGTTAGAACTGGAAAAGGTATGGGCTTCTTTAGGTGCATCAGGAGACTAAGGAAAATGTAAGCCCACTAAAGAATGTGGAGAGTTGCTAAAGCAACATGTCAAGTGGAAAAAACTGCTAAGTCCTCTGTGCCTTGGGATGGTGCATCTGCTTTTAGGCCTCCTGTGTCTCTAGTGGCAGAGTTCAAGAGACAGAACTACAATCTTCAGTAGAGAATAACCAAGTTTGGGACTACTCTGTAATTTGGACAAATCTTGGATAGGCCTGGATGAGATGCATCCAGCAACATTGGGACACCTTTCCAATGTCACTGCAAAGTCTACTTCATCATTACTGAAAATCTGTGGCTTTCAGGAGAACAAAGGTAAAAGTTACATCCACCTTTAAGGTAGAAAGGCACGTATGATGCCTCTGGGATTTCAGACAGTGTCTCCACAGTGGAGTCACACACAGTGTCATTGTCACAGGAAGATGACACCACATGGTCATTAAATATTCTGATGGCTATGAATTTGTACTGCAGGCAGATGAAATCATTCTTTCCTGGTTTCATCCGGGGAAAGAAATATGTAAGGCAGCCTGAACCTCAAAGCTTCATTTTTTTTTCAGACAAGCTCTGTTATTTTGGTGGATAAGGAGAAATACATATATGCTTGGCTTCTTTTCCAGTAGGAAAGTCAGATAGGATTATTCACAACACAGGTTAAGCCCGCCAACAGCGGAATTAGGGATGTTGATATTCCTGGGAGCATGTATCTGATCATTGAAAACAAAGCTAGTGATACAACTGGAAGATGTTTAGCTAAAACCATTAAATTGTACAAGAAATTTCAGCTTTTAGTTTTTCCTGGCATGATACAGAAGAAAACGAAGATAACTCAAAAAATGCGTCACACTGGATTACTGAACATGATGTAAAATAATAGGAAATATTAACATGAAATATGAAATATAATTGCAATTAATATAAGTATTAACCACAGCAAGCCAGAAAACAGCTTTCTGATGTGTGAAACTTGCTCGGGTTTCAGTGTTTTTCATACCAAGACAAGATAGGAAGGTGAATTCTCAAAAATATGTCACGAAAAATAAATCAACTTTAGATATTAGCTGATGAGTGTTTTTTCCAGTAATTTTCACTTTAATTTTGGCCATTTTCAGGTACATTTTAACTGATTTTATATCAGTAGTTTATATTTTCAAAAATGATAGAAGAAAAGAGTAGTAATAATTTCAAAGCATTCTCACGGTTATTTATATAGACATTTGTTTGTTTAATTCTGCTTTGTTATTTTTAAATAATACCAAGCTATTCCTGCAAGAGGTTTAAGATTTGAAGAATTAATGCTTCTCAACAACACTACCAACACTCTCAGATTATTAGGAAAAAAAAATCCTGTTTTTTTTTCTACTGCTAGCTGCTGTGAAGAGGGGAGGGAGAACAGGGGGAAGAAGTGCCCATCGTCTTTGCTTTCTGTGGGATATTTTAATCTTGAATAACATTGGGCATCAGTTGTAACATATATGAATTAATCACCTTACTCATATAACTTTTATTATTCCTTAAAAGGCGATTAAATGAATTTGACCTGTTTCAGCATTCACAGCTGTGTTCTTGAAGAAATTTTATTCTGAGTTCCAAAGTTTAAAAACGTTGTATTTTGTTTCAGGTATTTGTTTTTTTTCTGTTCAAAGACAGAGATACTGACAAATTCATCTAAAAGAAAGTTTTAAATTTGCAATTCTTTTATGAGTTCTGTAATATACATTTTGTGTATATTTACAATTGAACCATGAAAATATTTTCACCAACAGATGACAAGTTCGGTTATGAAAGTAAACTCTTTTGGGTTTTTTCATGTTAATATTTCCAAAACAAAAGGGAGAACTGCAGTTGCTTTTCTTTGCTTTGATGGTAGACTAGTGGAAAGAAATTTAGAATTAGAATTTCTGGTGTGACCAGCTCTCTACGTGAATTAATAATGGGAAGAAGGAAGATACGAATTAATCTCACATCATAGCCTAGCACGCCACCATCCTAGAGATGATCATATTTGTAATTATAGTAAAACAGATAGCCACGATGCAAGTTCTGTTAAGGAAGGAAAATGAAACCTTCTCCATATTCTTATCTGCTACTGCTAGCATTTTGTTAGCTTTCCTCCTTTCAGAACGGTCCATGCTAAACTATCAGCAAATGAGTAAAGACAATGCCTAAATTTCATGCATACTTGCATAGACCAAAGACATTATCATTGTGATACAGAATGGGATTGGAAAAATATGCAGCCCTTGGAAATGGATTAAATGCACATACATTTTGTAATGAGTGACTGTAATGAAAGTCAAATGAATTATAATAAAATATGGAGTTTTAAAAAAGAAAGCTACTCAATGCATAATGTTGCTAAGAAAACATTTAACAGTTTTTCACTGCACGCTATTGTCAAAGTAAATAACTACCAAAGACAAACTTACAAAGTGGTTTTAACTCTAATGTGATGCAGAAAGTCAGTCATTTAATTTGTTAATTAGTATTATGCCAGAAACTATCTATTCAATATGAAGCAAATATGTTTACAATCTTATCTGCCATCTGTTTAATAGATGGGAGAATACTTAGAGCTGGGATTCTCAAAGAGGGCTGTTGAAAATTTGTTCTACCATTAGTGGAGCAGATTTTTTAATTCTAAAGGAGTTTTTCATGTTCAGGGAGCACCTCTGTGAAGGAAACAGTACATCACAATGCTGCTATTCAACATTAGTGATTGCTTATAGCTGCTGGCAGCAGATGCTTGCAAAATGCAGAAGTAAATATATATTTTAAGATATATATCTATTTAAAGAAAAAAAAAAGGAGGAAAAAAAAATAATACAGCATTAGATCCAGGACATTAAAACAGGTTTTGTGAGGAGATTTTTAAGACCAATTTTCATGGCGTCACAATATATAGGTCTGGGTACTTACAACGCTCTTCCTCTCTCTCTGTAATCAGCAATTTTGCAAGCTTTCTTACAAGAAAGCCTACAATTATGCAGTACACTATCCATTAAAGTGAATTCTCAAGGTGCTTTTTAAACTGCATATTAAGGATGAATATTAAATCATCATTTGGTAGGTGGATGAAAATAAAAGCTTAGATAATAAAGCATTCTTCTTAGGATTTCAACTTCTTTTTTTGCCCTGCTTAAATGTTTTTTTAGTTTTGAGACAGATTGTATTATTGTCTAATGATGACTAATATTTTTGTCATTATTTATTAGAAGATAAATTTAGCCCAGACAGTAAGATTTTCCTTTTCTCAAAATTAAACATGTTTTCCTGCTTAATTTGTAAAGATCAAAAATAAAAGTGGTGAGTAAAATCTTACCATTCACTTTTAAACGTAGGAGTTGTAGCATTTATAATTTTCATTGTAACAGCAGTGATTTGACAGGACTGCCTTTTCATACCTAATTGATCTTCACTGAGTATGAATGAAACACCTATGGAACACCAAAGATGTACAACATCTTTTTTTAATGGAATGCTAAACTAATCAGAGGTCAAGGATTGTCATACCTCACTGCAAACCTGAAACCTGGCAAATTCTCTGAGAGAAAATTTGAAGAGAGGGGATGAAACAAATGTGCATGTTTTTCGTAATGAGACAGAACGTTTTTTCATTCCTTACAAATTTTCCATATATGAACAATTATTTGTAAGTGTATAAGTATTGATAACGGTATAACAAAAATATCATGCTTACAATGTAAGCAAAACAAAACCCATTGAAAATTTCAAGGCAATGATGCGCTCTTTAGGCAAATAGAGAATGTTTTCAAAAAGCCTTTGTGAAGATTGTTTCTGCTTTGTTTTTTTGGTTTTTTGTCGTTGGTTTTTTTTTTTAGTAGAAGTGGTTGGGCTAACTTTCTCTACCTTCCCACTAAAAGTGATAATTTTTTCATGCGGGCTTTACTTAAGCTGCCTTTTGTACATCTCTCTCCCCTGAGACATTTGTAAGCGTCTTTCATGCACTCCTGCGTCAACAGGTGAGATGGGCTTGCAAAAGAACCGTGAAGATCTTGTTAGTTTACTGCCTTCTGCAGGCCAGCAGGACTTGAGCCTTGTGCCTTAAGCCTTAGTTTCAGGCACCACGTTGTACCTCTGCACTGAAGAACTACACTCTAGCAATATGCCTTTGTCGAAAACGGGAAAAATTTCTCTTCTTCATACTTGCAGGCAGCAGGTTCGAGCGTTTCCCTCCGAACTGATCTTCCCCCCCCAGCCCAAGATAATAGTGCTTCATCGTGGACGAATTCGAGGCATTGCATCAGTTTCAAAGGGGCGTTCTGAATTTTAATGCCCTTATCAGTTTTTTACATCACTGATGTACGGAATTGTACAGAACTGACCTCTTAAGCTGCATATCCTGAAGCAGCTTGGGGAAGGGGGGGGGGACACGGAAAAAGAGGAAAGCTTTTCTGAGCCCTGGGATCCCTCTATGTAAACAACATCCTTTGTAGCATGCCCAGCTTACTCTCTTGACATTCTTTTTTTTTTTGTGATACCCTTATGCGACAAGAGAGGAATTGGGTGGGGAGATCTAGCTAGTTTAGCGTAACAGGATTTCGGCCCCAGTGTTTCCACAGCGGTGAATGTTTAACCCCTAGAATATCTGCAGCTGCTAAATATATGTATTTATAGAAAAAGAAACAACAGCAACTGGTTAGGTCAGGAACTCGGCATCTGTGATTTGGCTGCAAAAGCTTTAGTATGCACCCCCCATCCGTTCTACCTCTCCTCCTTTACCCTTCTCCCCCCAAAATTAATTGCATTTCTAGCTAACAAGGTTTAGTTACAGAGGCACCTGACTCTTTCAAACCTTTTGGACACAATACAAAAGTCCAGTAGTAGACATTACAGGATTAAATCCATTGTAACATTCTAAAAATCAATTCATCTGTTCCTAATAGTGTTTCAATAGTATCCTAGTAACCTTTTCTGTGAAGCTTCATATGGTCTGTATTTGCAAACACTATTAAAAAAGGCCTTCTTGCATTCAAAAAAAAAAGCTAAATCTCTTCACAGAGCTGCTGGAGAGGTGCAGGCTCCAATGTGGGCAAGTGTATTTGCCAACATGCCATATGGGAGCCATGGTTGGGACTTTTTTTTTTCTAGAATAATTAAATGTTGATGGCAGAGTTCAAATGGATCATTAAAATTCAAAAGTGTAAGAAACAGATTTTTTCTTATGTTGCTGAACGCTCCAGAGGGCTGAATAGCTAGCAGAAGTGAAGCAGGCTGCAGCAGTGATCAGCGTGTGCTGTGATGGTACTAATTTGATCATAATATAGTCATCTCTGAAGATTACAGCTATTCAATTAAATATTCTAATTAACCTGAAGTATTAGGCAAATGATACTAATTACAAATATTCTCCTGAGATTCACAGCAATGAAAATCCCACTTGCAACTGATACTTCTAGCCAATGTTTCGTAACACAATGTCCTATATCATAGGCTTTCAGAATATTAAAATGCAGTTAATTTGCCTAAACCTCATTTGTTTAATGGCATTAGCATTTTGTTTGAAATTGTAATAAACGTACATCCCGCTTTCAAGTAAAATTTAAAATGAGTGTACTCTTGGGGTAACTTAAGATTCCTGTTTACAGACCTAGCACTTTATTCAGTAAGCGGAACAGTTTGAGCTTAACTTTCAGCCATTAAACATATTGAAATTGTTTAAAAATGCTAATAATTTGTCTTTTCAAATCAGAAAAAAAAAGGGATATTTTGCAGTAAAATTTCATGATGTTACCCATGTGACCAGTTTCCTACTGCGAGGGCCCCAGTGCTTGAACTTGCCTTGTAGTTTTTCAGTAGAATGTTTGTCTTTTGTAGGTTGTTGGTTTCTGTTTGGTTATTGGTTTTTTTTAACTCCCTCTCCAGACAAAGCCACCCTTCTTTTTCCTTTCTCCTTGCTCTCTCTTTTGCTGCCTTTCACACCGCTCTTAGACCAGGAGCTCCAGGTCAGGGGTGCAGTGGCTTTTATTCTTTTATTTATTTTTTTTTTGGGGGGTGGGGGGGCTCTGGTTCCTGGGTGATGCTTCTGCACACCTTGCACGCCAGCGCTGTCCTTGTGTCGTTTGCAGGGACAGCCCGACCACTTCACCTGGCACTGAGCTGAGAGGATAACTCTGTTGTCTATATGCATTAGGCATCAACGCTGCTCCCAAAACCCATCACAAGGCAGATCACTCAGCTGAAAAAAACCCAACAAAATAAAATAACAAAACCCCCCAAACCCCCCAAAACAACCCACAGAGGGTGGTGGTGGTGTGTGTATGGGTGTTTACTGACCACCTTTCTTGTTGGCTTTGGTTTGTTTATTTGTTTTGTCGTGGTATGAAAGGGGAAGGCAGAGATTACCCACAGACAGAAGTGGCTACTTAAAAAAAAATAATCGCTTGCCAAGAGTTATAGAAACGGAGCAGGTAGCAGGCTTCAAGTGGTGTTCAGGACCCTCTAGCATGCCCACTGCCTTGTAAGAAGGATAAAGGGACCAGAATGCTTTCCACATGGGTCCTGTCGGCTCTGTGCGTGGATAGGCTTTAAAGGGAGGAGATCAGAAAAAAGCCAAAACCCATCCCAGGTTTAGTGCCATTTTATCAATGCTTCTGAAAAACATTGTAAAAGTTAAACCGACAGGACTGATGCCTTCCTCTGAATATATTCCTCTTCCTCAGACTCTGCGGTACTTGTCTGAAGAGAATCAAAATGCTAACCCTGTGCCTTTCGCCTCAACCTGTGAGGAATTGCTAAGGACTGAAAAAAAACCTCAACAACCGACCAACAAGCAAAAAGATTGTCAGAATTTCAGATGTGGAATTATCATTCTATCAAACCTCAACCCTGCGAAAACAAAGCTAAAGCAAATACAGTATAAGCAACTGATAATTTCGTGTTGCAACCGGTGAAAGCCAATTCCAGTACTCGTACTGGAAACCCTGGATGGATTTGCAGCAGAGCAGACCTTTCCCTGGCAGCTTCCAAAAACGCAGAGATATGCAAGTACTGCAGCGCCTCAGATGTCAGAAAACGGAGCGCAACGTGTGTCTGAGACATGCTGAGTTCTTTGGACCTAAACTTGGAGAAGAGGGGGACTTGCAGAGATGGCATCCTGCTGCCGTATGACCTTTCACGGAGCGGGAAGGAGACACGAGGGAGCACGTAGCGAACTCGGGATAAAAGAAAATCTTGGGCAGACTGTGTGCAGCCCTTGAGAGATGTGAGGAGTGGGGGTTTTGTTTGGTTGCTTGATTTTGATGCTTCTCTTTGGTTGCTTGCTTTTAACCCTTTTATAGCTGGTTTTAATTGGTGCTGTTAGAGTTTCTATGAAAATGAGGGGGAAGCTCAGACACAGCAGGAAAGGCGTTTTTCAGGTCCAGATCCTCATTTCTGCTGTCGTTCTTAGACCTTGTTTAAATTCTCTGCAAAACTGAGATGAACAAAACCAAACAAGGGAACACAATGAGGCAACCAGCAATGGAAAGATAAGGAGAGAGGGAAAAAGAAAAAAAAAGAAAAAAAAAAGAAAAAAAAGAGGAGAAAGGCATGGAGAGGAGCTGCATGTGTACATGCATGTGTTGTCCAAAGTCCTCCAAAAACTACCTGCAGCTCTCCAGAGAATTATTATTCTGCTGTGAAGAAATAAGTACATTCCACTGCTGTATTAGCCCTTGAATGAAGTAGCTAAGAATAAAATACTGGATACATATATGTTCTAAAGTAAAATATTTTCACATTTACCTGTAGAGTAATTGAACAAAATGATACACTCGCTGTTCATGCAGGGAGTCAACACAATGCAGGTACATTCTTGTAGGGGAGTGAACCCACTAGGGTGATTTACTTTTATAAAGGAAATTAATACACTGATGTAATAAAATTGTTGTGTACTGCATTGATCTCCTTGCTGCAGAGGAAGTGAGGAGGAACTTTATATAAAATGAATATCATGGAAGAATAAATGTGCAAGGATTGATATTGCAGGGTGGGGTACATATTTACAAGGGAAATAAATACAGTGAAGTGATCCACTTTTATAAGGGGAGGACATCTAAAAGAATCATGGTAGATCATGCTTTGTAAAGTAGTGAACATGGTGCAAGAAGTACAATGGTGGGAAACCTAACTGTATTATTAATTCTTGCTGGCCAGAAAGATTACACAGCAAAGACGTGCCTATCTGAGCAGTTTTGTGGAATGACAGTTGGGGAAAGAAACTTTATGACAAAGATATAAAAATAGATGGCTGGCTCAGCATCTAGGAATGTGAAGCAAACTCAGGCTTCTTCATGGAACCTGTGGGATATTTGAGCCACCACCATTAAAAGCTGTCACAATGATGCCTTCAGTCCGAGTGGCACAGATACTGTGTTTTGCCCCATACCGTCCAGTGAATAATCAAATAGAAATTACTACCATAAAAATATATGGGCGATGAAAGTTATAACAAAACCAGGAATTCAAACAAAATAAAATGGAGCGCAAAGAATGAGTCAGTCTGGGAACTTGTAGGTTTTCCACACATAGTTGAAGTCCTGCTTAATCAATGACCTAGATGACTGAGCCTTATTATCTGACTAACTCTGTAAGTTAGTCTATAACAGTACTTCTAAAGCAAACCATAAAGGCAAAAGACAGTCCTGTACAAAACTTGGTATCCACCAGGACTCCCAGACAATAGGCCCACTCTTTCTCTATTTCTTTTGTAGCTTATATATTTACAGAAGTCCTTCTTACTGTCCTTGAAATCCCTGGCCAGACCCAATGTCATTTTGACTTTACTTTTCCTAACTTCATCCCAGGGTGCTCAAACACCTAGAGTGTTTCTGTATTCTTATTCCCAGGTTACCCATTCTTGCTTCTATTATCTCTGTACCCTCCTTTTTCTGTTTGAGATTGGCCAAGGGCTCCTTGTTCACATAGTCAGGCTTCCTGAGGTTTTTGCCTGACTTCTTATTTGTTGGGGTGGAAACCTCTTGACCTTGGAGGAGCTGATCCTTGAATATTAACCACCTTTCTTGAGCTTCTTTTTCCTCCCCGGTCTTATCTTACGGGAGTCTTCCGAAGAGATTTTTTTTTTTTTTTTAAGAGACCAAAATCTTTCCTGCTAAGGTTTTTAAGTTTGCTTTTTACCCTCCTTTTTGCCCTCAGGATCCTGAATTCCATCATCTCATGGTCACTTCAGCCAAGATTGCCTTTGACCTTCACATCCCTAATGTGCCTCTCCTTTGTGGTAAGAGGTCCAGCTAAGCCCATCTCCCGGTTGGCTCCTCTACTCACTTGCAAGAGAAAGTTATCATCAGTGAAACCCAGGATTGTTTATGCATTACTGTTGTTATCTCTCTAGCAGGTATCAGGACCTATTAGGACTAAGGACTGTGAACATGAGGCTGATCTTATGTGTCTGTGTATAGACTGATCTACTCATTCTTCCTGGTCAGGTGGCCTACAGCAGACACTCACTATAATGTCACCCTTACCTCTCCCCTCTTTAATCCTAACCCATAAACTCTCATTTGGTTTCCATCCCCAGGTAGAGCTCCATGCCCTCCAGCTGCTCTTCAATGTAAAGCTCTCCTCATCTTTCCATCCTGCATCCTCAAGAGCCTATATCACCCCCATTGCAACATCCCAGTCATGGGAGCCATCCCACCACATCTCTGTGATTCTCAAAAGGTCACAGTCCTGCAATTAATCTTGTTTATTTCCTATACTGTATATGTTAGTATACAATTCTCCTTTTCAGAGTTCATATACAAAGGTGCTGTAGGAGATCAGGAGAGGATGCTTGATGTAAATAAGTAGCCCAAATAAAAGGGCAAAGATCAGCACAGAAATTGCAACAGTGAAGCTACACGCTTTTAAAGTAAAATACTACAAAGCAGTAAAATGGATTTCAGTAAATGAGTATCATGAGTAAATTGAGTTGTACCTCTCAAATTCTGTACTTTTGGAAGAGGCCACATTAAACTCTATTTAATCTCTATTCCACCCCCTATAGCTGAATCTTAACTTTTTTTTCTCTGCTAAGTTTGTTGAGGACACCTGTGTTATGTGATGAGTGAAAAACTAAGCGAAAAAAATTTCCTTGTTCCATGAATTCAATATAATTTAGTACTTCAAAACACTGTAGTTCAGACGAGTAAACCTAGAAAGCCATTCCACAGAGATTATTGGCAATGTTATAATTCCCACAAAAAAATCAAAGGCTAGCTCGTCCTTTTTCCTGGCATTGCAGCCTCAGTACAAAGCTACAGAAAGGATTTCCTGGGGCACTGAGTCAGCTTCGTACACATCATGGAAAACCATTTCATAAAATCCTGTTTACCCACAGATGAAGGTTTTACACTCAATGTTCTACATGCCCTGCCCCTGCTGGAAGGCTGTTAGGAAACAGCGACCTGAAGCATCTCCAGTTGCTGTCAGACACCGATCCACATTACATATCTGAGATTACAGTTTGGCTTTAGACATCAGACAAATTCTAGCAGGTGCTTAACCCAGGGTGTCCAAGGCCACCATGAGCCCTTTGGCAAATTCTGGATCCAGTTGTAAACCCCTTTTCCAGATTTTGCAGCAGCCCAAAGTAGGATTATGGGCATTCACCCATCCCTTGACAAATATAGGCTGGGGTTAGATGAGTGTTTTATGGAATAATTACATTGCGGTATTAGAAGAGATTGCTTGTCAAGAGCTCAACTCCTTTAAAAGAAATGAAGCTACTGGAAAAAAACAGGCAATTTTGATAGCTTGACTTGCTTCTCTAGCTTAGGAAATGTTAAGGGAAACCACCCTGGGCAGCGCTTTATCCTTTACCTGCAACTAGCTGTGGTTTTACCAGCTTCATTTTCAACTTCTTCTAAATGCCCCCCAAAATTTCTAAATTCCCTTTTCCCTCATCATAGTGTTCTCCCTCTGATGCCACTCCAGTGACCAGCAGGAGTTACTATCATAACTTTGCTTCCTGCATTGGCAGTGCTTTGCCAAGCAGGCCAGCCAAATTGTTGCCTCTGATGATTTTTGGCAGTGAGTTATCACTCTGTAGGGTCACAAAACTAGTGCATGCATAACTAAATTTGTCTAAGGGAAAAATACAACATTCAAATAACACTTTTAACCCAGATATCATGAATTTTTAATATTATCACACTGCTTGCAGCTTCCAAACACCTGCTACCGCCAGAAATTCAGGGATTTTTACCCAAAGTGAACTAGACCTCTATACTACTTCGTTTTAGCACAAACATATGCGCTCTTAAAATGTTTATATGGGATTCATAAAGAGTACATTCATTGTGCGTACAGGCAGGTAAGAATGTGGGTGCACACATATGTATAAATTGTGTGTGTGTGTGTACTCAGCTATGTCACTCCTGGATTGTAATTTAAGCATACATATATTTTCTCTAGAAAAAACGAACATTCTGAAGCATCTATGACCTATCTGGATGCTCGCATACTAGCAGAGGGCCTACAGTTCTGCAACTCTTTCAAAACCAACCCCCACTCCTCTAAAATAACAACTGTGCAACTAATGTAAGGAAAACAATTCTACTCAGAATAAAATTAGTATGAAATCAGGCAAGTGTGAAAGGCTGCAAAGTAACTATTTTGTTACATGTTTTTATGACATAATTATATTGATCTGAAAGACACTCATCCAGAACCACAACCTTTTATATCCGCAGAAAAAGCCTGTATAATCTTTTCAATCACTTGATATTCATGGTCTTACTCAAAGGTCTCTGAATATGTCATGTGTGTAATACCAATGCAAAATTTGGCACTATAGTCACTACCAGCAATATGTTTCAATAAGGTAATTTTCTTGCTGCCTAAGAACATCAGCAGGGTGCAATCCTGAACAAAAACAGACTATGACATCTTATTCAAGCATACATCTGGAGGACAAAACTATACTTTATTAAAGGAAAATGGGATTTCAGGATTGTTTTGACAAGCGGTAAAAGCACGCACCTCACTTTACATACAGTACAGAGTTTTAAATTCACAGTGTTTGTGTAGCCATCATTAAGTAAAGGCTGGGAGAAAAAAATGGTTCCATTCTCACTGGGTTATGCAAATATACAAATAAAATCTTCCCATCTACATAGTATATATTTTTTTGTACTGGGCTACCTAGTATGAAAATAAGATATAAACTGTCATTTTCCTTCTTTTATCTGTAAACAAATCCTTTTGTATACTTAAGAAGGCAGCACACATGTTTATTCTTTGTACAGCTAGCGTACAGATGCTTTCTAATGTTGGGTATGAGCATTCATTTCTACTAAGTGCGTCTGGTTTTCTGTTTTGTTTTCTTATTTTCCATTAAAATCTTCATTCTCCTGTGTTCCTAACTGCCTCCGCAACTTATCATCATGTTGGAGTAACTTTTTTAAGGGAAGAGGAAACAGCCTAAATGATGTATATTTTTTCTTTTTTTTTTTTCTTCTTTTTTTTAATATATTGCATGCTAAAATATGTGTTGGATTCTCCTTAGAATAGTAAGAGTCCAGGTCAGATGCTGAAGAGTACTAAACATGTCTCTTTTGAGACCCTAAGCACATGGTGCTGAGAGATCATACAGTAATAGTTATTTATAATTTTTTGTCACTGATTTCAGCAGGAATAGAATCAGCTGTGAGGATCATCTGAAAAATGACTGACTTTCTCTAGGGTCATTTCTATGGTTGCACTTTGACGTGGCCAGTTACCATGTCTAAAATACGTTCCTAAACTTGAAAAACACTGATTTAGTGCTTTGTGCATTAGAAACATATTGATATGGAAAGCATGAACTGAGCAGTTTGGCAAGATTGCAAGCTAAAAGGAGGCTGTGTCATTATAGCTCTAAGTGAAAACATCCAAAAAAAAGTCACTGATATTCCCTGCCATTTGTACCATAAATTACCACCAGATTTGTTGTCACTTGTTTCTTTGAAAACAGATTTAAGCTCTGTTATTTGAAATCTGTAATATGTTTTGTTGCCCAAAAGCAAGCACTTTCAGAATATTACACAGTATGACAACCATCTCTGCTGGTAACGCACTGTTAGAGTGGATGCTGTACAGGACTGAGCATACTTAATATACACAGTGCCAAGGTTATTTGGAAGATCCTAGCCTAATTTATTTGACTAATAACACTATTAAGCAGCTAATAGGGCGATTTTAACCAAACTGAAATCTTCAAGTTATACAGCTTACCTTAATTATCACCTCTGTCAGATCAGGAATTATTGATGGCTGCTTTGGACTAATCCCCTTGAAATCCATATTACGCTTTATTACTGCTGTTTCTGCATATTCAAAATGTCCATCACTGAAAAGGGAAAATGTCATCAGCAAACTGGAGGCTTGACAGAAGGACTGAAAGGGATGCATGCTAAAAGAAATGACAGTGACGGATACTTTAGCATAGCTGTGGCTGTTGAAGTGAGTGATGTTGGACCAGGAGCAAATTGTAAACTGATTTATTTTCATTTCTATTTTCTTTCCTCCAGATGATGCCCTTTTTTTTTTGGAAGATGCTAAACTCTGCATTAATTTTTTAAGTTTGTGGTGTTGTTGTTTTTTTTTTATTAGGACCTCTCTTCCTAAGAAATTTAAAAGACTATGGAGAGGCTGCTGAGGAAGAGGAGAATGGGTGGTGTTATTCTGTGGGGTTACACAAACCCTTTGCAAATATTCTTTTAGTGGCCTTGTTTGGGTAGACAAAGCCAGTTCTGTTCCCTCTTACCATCTATAAAGAATATTCCTTTAAAATTTTATGCTCATTACAGTTAGCAGTAAAAATAAAACACTACAAATGACGTAGTGAAGAGTAATGTTATGCCATTCACTAAAGATACCAAAATTCCTTCTCTGCATTATGAGCTGCTTTTTCTGCGGTGCTAGAAAGGTCACATGTTCACAGGACGTACATTGTGGAGTAAAGCACTTGAAGACATGAATTCCAAAAGCAAGGAAAACACTTTCCCTAAAACAAGACCCAGAAGACCTGTCTCATGAGAAAGACTTCTCTATGATCCTAAGTCAAGTGGAAAAATTACATATTATACAACTTCCATGCTGCCCAGCATCATAGATTTGCAAATCGTAAAACTGACGTTAGAACTTAAATTGGACCTCTGTGACTTGGGCTTCTTGCCACATGAAACTGCTTAAAATGATCTTGCAAGTGAGTACTTCAGTTTTATTTGCGTAGACCAGTATTCCTGTTTGCACACACACCAGAAAGCCTCTCATTTGAAGGGACGGGATGGTAATATTGCGTCTGGCTCACCTGCATAAAGTACTTCAGATATTACTAGGCAAAACTAATCTTCCAGAGGTTCATTCTTCCTTCTCATGGCTTACAGATCCATCCAGCCAAGAAGAAACTGCTGTGCCCCCACTCCCAACAGCACCTGAAGACAAAGTCACTACTTAGAGCTCCTCGCATGTTCTCTGCATCAGGAGTGTGAGACATTCATCCCGTCCCACCCCATCCCACC
>VZRU01004417.1:32502-43414 GCA_013398155.1 Pedionomus torquatus | reverse complement strand
GGGGAGGGGGGGACATCTGTCAATCAGGTTTTTGGTAAATTTGTCTGAAACCACGACACCCAGCAATCATCCTACTTCAATCTGCCAATTAAAGGTATCCTTCTGTAGCTGTTGACAGTAGATTAAACCTTATGGTTTAAACAAACGTTATAACTGCATAAACCAGAAACAGCACGACACGTCTGACATTTTCCTGGCTTATGTGGCATCACATTCCAGTGCCACGATCCAAAGCCATGATGCTGCATTTTCCTAAAGGACATCTGCTTTGATATGTGTCCCGAACAATGACACCACATTAACACAATCTCCTGCTCTGGAAATACACGTAAAGACATTTTAAAAAGATACTTGTAAGCATGAAATCAAGGCTGAAGATTTATTATAATATTGTGAAAAAGTTATTAAAAATACCTTAATTGTCTCGTAGGTTTAACTCACGTATGAGCATAGAGGTCTATCCAGGTAAGAACACGACACTAGAAGCATTATGATAATGGACTAAAATCAAGTATTAAAGAAGTAAAAAATCAAAAGCATTGTTTTCAAACAAAGCTTTCAAGAACTTGTTGAAATCTGGAGCCTGAGGAAAGAAAGTGTGTAGCGTCAGTACAGTTTTAATATGATTTTTGTTAAATAAAAAAAAAAAAAAATCGGTGTTGAAAGCATATCATCCCTAATATATCGATAACATCTGTTTGTGGTAACTCTGGTATATAAAAATCTTGCCACTTTGTAACTGCAAAAGAAAATCATGCGTCTTAAATTAAGTGTTAAGAACTGGTTTATGGCAGATGTGATAGTCCCAGACGGTTGCTGGTTGTAATACTCTGTCAGAAATTTTGCAGGTGTGTCTGCTTTTTGGCTCATGGATGAAAAAACAGACCCTGGAAGAGGAAAGGGTGCAAATACAAGAATGACCTTGGCCTTTATCTTTGGATGTGACAACGGAGAGCACGATAGCCCTTCAGGCTGCAGAAGTTGATTTAAGACAGTTTTGTTCATCCAGATTCCTGAGATCTTTCTCCAACAGTATGTATTTACACTTCTTACTGGATGCCGACAGGCACAGAAGGTAGCAGTTGTTGGGGAGGGGGATATTTGGTCCCAGCACCTTTCCTCTATCTTCTTTGGCTACACCAGATTGCAGAAGATAGGTATCTCTGAAAGCTAAACCTCTAAAACCTTGAACATAGGCAGGACCTTCCATGAATGTGAGCATACACCCTTCAGGACCACTGTGCTGGCAGTTCAAGTCACATCACATCACAGCATAGGAAATCCAGTGTAACTTTGCCAACAATCTTATGAATAACACGAGTCATTTAAATATGACTGTATATATATAATAGACCCTGCAGGAACATATTTTGTTGTAGCTTATCTCAAAAATATCCCACAACGACTCAGTTCACCGGTAAAGGTATTTTCCCTTTCTCCCAGTCAGTGTGGAAAAGAAGGTCAAAACTGAGATTTCCTTCCTTCGTGGCACTGCATATTATAAAAGCAGCACAAAGGGACTCGACTAGCATAACTGAGGATGATGCAGAAGGTAAATCTAGCTATCGTAGTCTCCCATAACTGCTTCAACTAATTAAATCTCAGAAGAGGAAAGAAATTATACAATTGGTGTTTTTTCCAGTAAAATATATAAAGACTTGAAGGTAAGGTGCAAGAAAGTTACATAGTCAAACAGCTACAAGCAATTGAAATTTAAATTCCAAATCACCTGAAAGTAACTGCATCTGCAGCAAGGTAAGTTTTAAAGTCCTCCCCTGATCTGCCCCTCCAGTTGCAACTAGACCCAGACAAGCTTCACGCAGAGCTCATGTGTGGAGTAAAGGAACATCTGAAGTCAGCATTATCTCACTGATGCCTCTGGTGAAACCTAGGCCTAAATATCAGTTACAACTATGTCTTGCTGCTCTTAAAGTTTGAAAATAAGACATTCTCTCTCTTCCAAGATCTTGCCACAAAACATCAAACTTCTTGTGTAAAGAGAAGATGGCTTGTTATATATCTGAAAATTTTATTCAAGCCCTAAAGACTTTTGTTGAGGGTATAAAATGAGTAAGAATGTCTATGGGGAATCATCATCTCTTTGTGGCAGGCAAGAAATTCCAAAAATGTTTAGTCTGTTCTGCTCTGTGCTCCTGCAGAAAAGGTTGTATTTCCTTTTTCAGTGCCCATAATCTTTTTAGAACCTTTTCTTTATTGAGCCCATAAACATCACAGTGGAGCTGCAAATCATCATAGTCTGCAGAAACTCCATCAAGGAAGCTACAGAGTAAACGATGCTGAAAAGTTGATGTTCACAGCAATAGGCAGTTGACTAACTTCATGATAGTATGCTTGACATCTGAAGTATTCAAAAATAATACAGAAGACCACATGATGGACGGCACGCTCTCAATACAACTTGTTCAATCCACGGGATCAAGATTAAGGAACTTCAAACAAATACAGGTTCCCTACCACTGCCCTTCACTAATCTATTTTTGTTGACACTGCCTTCTAATTACACAAGTGCCTTCAAAATTTCTTACTGACAAAGTCAGTGGCTTTTCTGGTCTTTGACTTGCTTGCCTGAAGAAGGAAGTCAAATATGAAACTATTCAGTGAAAACCTTTAGGAAGATATACAAAGGAATGAGAATAATCAGAACAGAAAACAACTTCCACTTTACTACAGAACTTGTCTGCCATAGATAATTTCAATGTTCTAACCTTTGAAATAATAGAATCAAAATGGGCTTTTTCAAATTCATTGGGTGCTTTGGGTTTTATCTTTCCTTTTTGCAATCTGCAGTTACTTTGGGGATATATACTCCATTACCATTTCATAGACTGCCAATGTCTTTTTCTATTGTGCTGGTCAACATCAATAAGAAGTTGGTGGGATTATCCACCTATATATTTTGAATATTATTTTTCTCAAAGATTTGACATGGTTTGTTATAGAAGGACTGTGATGAATAAAAGGATAATTCTATAAAATAGATGCAAATTAAATCAGCAAATATAGATTTGCCTTATAAGAAAAAAAAAATTGTAATGTAATATTTACAGTTTCTTCATAAATTAAGAACCATTAAACTTTTCAAAGTAAATTAGGAGTACTCAGGGAAGTTAGGTGTCCAATTTCTATTAACATTTCACTGTTTGTGGGCACTTCAATTTCTAGATTCTTTAGCAAATCCCATCATCCATCATCAGGTTTTATTTTTACAGTGAACAATGCAGATCATATTTATTTTCATTTGTTATCATTCTAATGACCATTTGATTTACTGTTGTCCAAATTATGAATAAGTATATGTCTGTCTGAATAGATGTGACTATTAATGGAGTCCAGTAGTTCAAATATAAATGAATCAGTAACACCATTAAGATGTTTGTTACTCAGAGCAACAAATGGACAAAACCACAGAGTATATATTGCTTATACATGATATATATTGCTTATACTGTGCAATATATAGGTTTATGGGTTATAAATTAAATTGCCATCATTTGCCAGCAATAACTTCATGGTGATATAGACAATCACCAGTTTTCTGAGATACAGAGCATACAGCGATTGCTGAGGTGCAGAAGGTCCTCCTACATTTCAGGAGGGAAAAAAATGACAAATGTGTGGTGTCCAGTGTGTGTGGCTGGAGTGCTGTGCATAAAATATCAACAACTCCTTGCAAAAGATCAAGTGAAAATGAATAACACAGTTCCCTTTCTTGGCATTCCAAATAAATCCATGGTTCTACAAAATCAGAAACAGAAAAAAAAATGTTAATTTCTATCCTAAAACCATACCAAATGCTATATCTGATCTCACAGAGTATTTTCACTAAAATATCTCTGTGGATGAAGGCAGATTTCTGCCTTAATGGGTCTTTCAAAAATTCAATTTGAATGCAGAGACAATCCTCGAGGTATCATCAGACAAAAGAAAAGAGGGGCACATGCAGAGGCCTATTATATAATTAATCTCCTGGCCTTGTCAGGTGGAGCACGAGAGGATAATAAAGCATAGACCTTGGAGTCTAATAAAATGTTCATTCATGAACAAAAAATGTCATATACAGTCAAGTTGAGCTCAAAGCAAGAAATGCTGATAAAAGCAGTAGAGAAATGCATGGGAGAGACATTTATGAGAGGTGCTGATTAGGACCAAGTATGATAACAGTATTTTAGGACACATACCTGTGGTCCACAAAGAACTGTTTTTTTACTATCAACTTAGGATCACATCCAGTCAACATCCTTCAGATAATATTCTGTTCTGTTACCAGCCTTCTGAGGTAACTGTCTTCCTACCACAGAAGTCTCAAAGTTTTCAACCCTCAAAATTAGTACTTCTTCAAGAACATAACACAATTGAAGATATTTAAACAATTTTTAAACTTAACTGCCAGCAGATATAAACTTTGAGCAATGCTGGGAACAAATCAAAGACCAGAAAGTTATCTTAATCCATCTACATCAGCGAAGATCAAGAAACCAGCTGTACTACAGTAGACACAAGGCTGAAGAGAATGATGTTCAGAGCACAGTTCTTCCTCGACTCTGTCTTGCTCTTAAATATAAACATGATAATAATATTTTTTTTCTTTGTATGAATTAGAAATACATCCTTCTCAAAAATATTTCTTGAAAGACAACACAGAAGGGGCAACCTCTCTGCTTCACCAAACCAACCCAATCCACAGTGACAGCAAACATCAAGCCTTGTGCATCAGAGTGTGGTTAATAATCTCCTGTGGGCATATGATGAACTAAAGAAGCAAAGAAAGGAAAAAAAAAAAAAACCAAGTAAATTCAAGTATCAGAAAAGGAGTTAGGCTACTAATATTCAGCTACTCTAAACTCCTACAGCGTAGTGGTTTAACACCAATTAACTCTACTGAGGTGAATAACTTTTAAATACTCAATGATGAAAACATTGATCTGGTTAGTCTGGTTAGAAGAACTGTGGCTCATCCATGTGTGGTCTGGGAAAAGACAGCTAGTATGTGCCTTTGGCAGCATTTTGGAGACCTTGTGGAAGAACTAGGTCTCTCAGGGGATTTAGTGTTGATTACAGCAAGTCTTTACTATTCTCTGATGCAGGCTCTGTCTCAATGGTAAAAGGGAAACTGCAGCCAGGGGTGCTGAAAACTGAATTAACCAAAGTCCCATGGAGGCATGTTGCTACTGTTTATTTAGACTTGCAGACTTACCAAGGTAAACTTTGAAATAATCTTCTCTCTGATTATTTACCTTAGAAAACTTTCCTTTTCAGACCATGCACAAAGCTCAACGACTATGCACCAGGTGTTTCTACACTTGATGTCTAAGAAGAAGCAAGAAATCACACATTTTCAAAAAGAAAACTAACCCTTAACATTTTATTTTCACTTGGTGTTTTGCTTCAGGCTTCTATGCCACAAGCACTCAGAAGCTTTTCAATTAGAAGTTGATTCCACTAATAAGTCACTTCATATATTATTGCATTATTAAATGCCACAGATTATAAATTTCATTATTCTGTTATAATAAGTACGACATTAGAACAATATGAATGCTTTCACATACTCAGTAAAAAAAAAAAAAAATAACCAAAAAAGCATAATGCTTCCAGAGCAGAGCAGGTAATCTATGCTTATTATTGCCAAGGATACAGCAATAACATATGTGCTTGGCACATTGGGGTCACCAATCTTCTGGCCAGTCTTCAGAGCATTGATATATACTTTGGCAGATACAGCGAAACTGCAAGAAATCAAGTTCTTCAGATGGAAGAAGGAAATACTTCGCTAAAAGAAGTACCTAAGTTTAGAAAGGCACTGCAAAGATCTGGCAGCGCTACTACAGGCAATCAGCACAGAAAATTTCCAGATTCATTTCTACCAAGAGCCTCATTTCATAGAGCAAACTTAGCCTCTGTGCTTTCCCAAGATCCACGTTCATCAACACATCAATCTTGTAGTCAGATTCCAACTGTGTACTCAGATCGGAGAAGCAAGTAGATGATTATCCGATCACAGATTTGAAAGAAATTGTGGGGTTAAACACAAAAGCTTAAGAACTACCTGCAGATTTCAAAATCTGCTATAAAGAAATTTGAAACTGTCACCTATTTCCACTTCTGAGTTTGGTAAGATGAACGCAGAAGCTCCAGTGTTTCCACAGCGACAAGGCACATCATCAGAGATTTAGACTGGATATCAGGAAGAAATTCTTTCCTGTGAGGGTGGTGAGGCACTGGAACAGGTTGCCCAGGGAAGTTGTGGATGCCCCATCCCTGGAAGTATTTAAGGCCAGGCTTGATAGGGCTTTGGACAACCTGGTCTAGTGGGAGGTGTCCCTGCCCATGGCAGGGGGGGTGGAGCTGGATGATCTTTAAGGTTCTTTCCAACTCTAACCATTCTATGATTCCCTTTCACTTTCCACCATTGCAAAACTGGGTTCTGCAGAGGCTACAGCAAACAACATTTCAGAGAGTAACAACACTTAGTAGCTTGTATGCAGCATTAAAAAAACGCAACAACCCAAACCAAAGAACCATGGAGAAAATTTGCCTCTTCATCTAAACCACAGTTACCTAAATAGTTTGATACTATCTGTCCCTAAAGTATTAACCCTATGTAAAACTGAGGTACCTGGTGAAAGACAGACTTTGAGGTACCTTCTTTAGAGATGTGTCTCCCGTTGAGGTTCAGCCTAGCAAAACATTCCAGAAGGCAAGTCACTCAAGCTGCAACCTGCTAAAATAGGCCAGTATTAAGAGAAGCCTTATTATTTACTTCTCACTCGTTGCTAAAAAGAAAAGTCGTCAGTAGACCTCCCCTGAAAAGATCAGAAACTGCTGCTGTTAAAAAAAAAATAAACTCTACCATTCCTCCAGTCTTAGACCTTTGGAGGTCTAGAATCATCCTTCCTGGATGATTCTATGATTCTATGATTTGAAGATAGGATGGTAAGTATTTTGGAAGGACAGTATCCTTCATTTCATCTGTGGGTTTAAGAAAATGTTACTATTATAACAAGGGAAAAAAGAAATGTCTTTCCCCCTGCTTTGGTTTGACTTTTAAGGCTACAAAATGTGCCAGATTAAGACCTTGGAGGTGGAAATGCTGTGTTTATCCACAGGACATGTTCAGCACTGCCAACACCTGTGCAACTTTTCCCAAACAATGTTCCTCAACGATGACTTGAAAGGACCACAATTAGGGGCAGGAGAATAGTTTAATTTCCATGCCCATTCAATCCTTGGCTTCTCTGCTGAGCCTGCCAACTATTGCCAATTGCAATGGTGGATTTTGTGACATGGACACTTGTCCACTAGGAGCTGGACTGAGGCTGCAATCCAATGTAATTATTTTCAGTCACTACTGACCTGCGAGAAGTATCAAACAAGGAAACGTTGAAGCTTTTCTGCTCTTAGCAGCTCCCTCAACCGATGCTACCACCATAGCAGTGACAGATGCCGTATTCCCTGACAATTTCAAAACCATTTTAATAATTTTTCGATTTCTTAAGCCTCTCCTCTGATTAATTTGATTACCATTAAAAAATCCCCAAAAGAATAAAAGAACCCGTTTTGACCATAGATCAAAAATACACATTTCAAATGCTTTTGGTTTTGTTTTTTTAAATAAAAGGCCCCTGACTGGAACTGACTTGTGATGTAGCACAGGACAAAAATACCAAGATCCATTTTCTTTTCACTACGTGTTAACCAGTCCTCCTTTCACAGCATATCTGAAGAGCTAGCTGGTGCTTTTTTCCCCCAGGATGTAAATTTGAAAAAGTAATGCTCATACCAGTCATCTGTGCGTAGAAATTACTTTATTTTATTTTTTTTTAATTCTATACTCGAGTAACTAACAGGTAATTTGGTAATGACAGGAGCAGAGCTATACCTCTAATGCACAGTTCTGTCTGACCTCTGAGCGTAAGTAATGTGTTTGGATAGGAACACGAGGTGCCAGAGGCATAAATCAAGAATTAATAATTGATGAATAGGTATCATTTAGCTCTAATGTTTTTAAGCTAACTTACCGGAAACAAAAATATAAATAATGTACAGTGAATAATCAGACTCAAGAGAGAACAAAAAACAAACAAACAAAAAATAAAGAGAGAGAAAGAAAATGCAGTACTCTCTGACCCTCCTCCCACTTTGGGGCAAAAAAAGGAGAACAGGAGAGAGCTAACTGTACAGATCCCTCTAGTGGCAGCCACAAAAATGCGATTTTTGGCTACATCTGAATGAGCAGGCCCTTCAGATCAGGAAAATGTGTTTGGAGGATGGGAGTTGGCAGCAATGGAACCTGCAGGACAGGGATGAGAGACGTCTCTGCAGAAATGTTGCCCGGTCCCAGTGGCACCTCCAGGACTCAGTTGCTCTGCTGCTATTTAAAGTTTATGGAAAGGACATGTGCAGGAGACCACAGGGTGGAGATAGCAGGGTGCAGAGCAGCCATAGAGTTCTTTGAAGTTGAACTTCTCTGATTAATGCAGCTATCCAGATCTATTTGGGGCATACCAAAGGATAAATTTTGTGTCATCCCCACATGATCCAATACATACAGTTGCATTCCTTGCAGTGCTGACAAACTAGTCTCTGTTTTCTCCTCCATACATGTTAATTATAAAATGCTAGAGCACGAGATTCCGAAAGTCAAGGTATGGCAAATGAATGTGAAGCAAAAGAAGAAAAAAGCATGCCAACTTGTAAAACCACTGGAATTTTGAGGCCAATTTCTTGCCTGCAAAGTTTATAAAGATTCATACCTAATAAAGGTATAATCTCACTGTCCAACAAGTACGTTTGTTGACAAAACTCATCCTGAAATTTTATCATATTTTCATATGTCACAGCTGCTCTTTGCCTTATCGTGCAACTCCAGAGAGTTAGTCCTATCATAAGTACAGATGTTTTAAAATATGTGCAAATCAGCCTGCCCCTCTCATGTGTTTTAGATTTTTTTTTTAAACAAGTGTGTTCTAAAGAGAGCAAGAGACTAGAAGAAAAATATCTAGGTTATAATAGGGAATCTATTTTACCGGTCATATCATTAAATTTGCAATAAATTTATAATTTCACTGTAAGTTATACAATAGTTTACACTTCGTCTACAGATGATTTATTGATTTATGTAGTCTTCTCAGCTCAACTGAAATGATGTATACGTACTCAGATGAGAAGTCATTGTCTGAATCTGAACATATTTATGAAATGGCGTGTACAGTGTGACTGCCTTCAACAGCTAATAGAGGACTAGCTGAAGTAGTATACCCCAGCAGGTAGCAGTTACTTTGGTAATGTTGACATACATTTCTGTGGCAAAAACACATACGGCCTCCTGTGGAGATATTTCCCTTTTCATTTATAATTTTTACTAAATTTGCTCCTCTTGATACATCCTTACAAATTTCTGCAAGCCAATTATAAAATCAGCCTTGAGGAAGGCTACTCCTGCCTGTCCTGAATCCTAAAATATTTTGAATTCTGTCTCTTGACAAGTCAGAATAGCATTTGCAGAAGCCCTTGGGTTTGATCTGTTCTAATATAGAATCATTTTCTACAAGGATTCAAGGACGAATCATAAAATATCCTCGAGATGAATTTAATCGATTGAGGAACATAGAATCATCTAGGCTGGAAAAGACCTGCACATCAAAGATCGAGTCCACCCATTAACAGTGCTCTAAACCACATCCATAAGCAGCACATCTACACATATTTTAAATACCTCCAGGGTTGGTGACTCAACCCCTTCCCTAGGCAACCTGTTCCAATGCTTGTCAATCCTTTCAGTGAAGAAATATTTCCTAATATCCAGTCTAAATCTCCCCTGGTGAAACTTGAGGCCCTTTCTTCTTGTCCCATCCCTTGTTACTTGGGAGAAGAGAGCAACCATTGCTTTGATACAACCTCTTCTCAATTAGTTGAAGAGAAAGAGATGGTCTCCCCTCAGCCTCCTTTTCTCCAGACTAAACATCCCCAGTTACCTCTGCTGCTCATCATAAGCCTTGTGCTCTAGACCTCTCACCAGCTTCATTGCCCTTCTCTGGACATGCTCCAGCACCTCTTCGTAGCAAGGGGTCTAACAGGCTGCAGGGATCATAAATTACTGAGCAGATTTTTACAGAGCTGAAATTCAGAACCTACTGAAACCCTACAGGGTCAGAAAGATTGAAAGACAGTCCTAAGGAGAAAAAATGCTGCAGACAGACTATGCTGGGAGTCTCCACATGCCCTGGATGTTGCCGAGCAAGGCTGTATTTCAGCTCTCTCCAAAGCAGGACACAGAGGGGGCTGGGGTGGCCCTGAGTCACTGACTGTGTAGCTACACCATCAAAATCCCACCTCCACCCTCAAAAGGGTCCAAGGCAGCTGTTTCTGCTGAAGGTCACTGGTTAATTGTTGGAGGAAGGCTGCTGTGGGGCTAGCAAGGGGTGTAAAGGACCCACTACTTCTTTTTCCTCCTTTAGGGTCTCATTGCCAGGTCCTATTCCCACTGCCCATTTGACTGACCCCAGCAGAAGAACTGGGTTTGGATCTTAGACAATCTTGCAATTGAATATTTGAATGCCATGTAACCAGAATCTCTTATATATTACTCATGTACATAACAGGTTTACTGCATTTCAGGAAGCTTTCTATTAAAATGCTCCCAAATACTTACAAACAGTGTTTAAAATGTCTTAAATAATAAATCATAATTTATCATAAATAAATCATAAATAATATATATAAATCATAAATATATAATTACGATATTTCTCTTTAACAAAGACTCTTGTGCAGGCTGTTATCTATGGATGGCCTTAGAGCTGGATATACTTTAATCCTTAATGGAATGAAGTCTTTGTATTATATCAAATTGTATCAAAATATCTTATCCTGCATTAGGCATCTATGCAGT
>VZRU01004417.1:10724-23163 GCA_013398155.1 Pedionomus torquatus | reverse complement strand
CCCTTGTCCTGTCATCTGTAACTTGGGAGAAGAGACCAACCCCCGCCTCTCTACAGCCTCCTTTCCGGTAGTTGTAGAGAGCGATAAGGTCTCCCCTCTGTCTCCTCTTCCTCAGGCTGAACAACCCCAGCTCCCTCAGCCTCTCCTTATAAGATTTGTGCTCCAGACCCCTCACCAGCTTTGTTGCCCTTCTCTGGACCTGCTCCAGCATCTCAATGTCTTTCTTGTGGTAGGGGCCCCAAAACTGGACACAGTACTCGAGGTGGGGTCTCACCAGTGCCGATTACAGGGGAATGACCACCTCTCAGGTCCTACTCACCACACTGTTCTTGAGTTTCTGACAGCAAAGCCTCTATTTTGGCTACATTTGGTGTTACTGTGTGCGTCCTTGGTCATGGAGGCTGTACTCAGTCTGAGTGGGTCAGGAGAGCCCTGGTGTGCTCCCATGCTTGGTCTGCGGGACTGGGTACCAAGCTGGGGCTGCAGACTTCTCTCCTGAGCTTAACATGCAGCAGGGACACTTGGTGCATGCTCCTAGCATGCTTCAGGTGGGGGCTGAAGATGGTCCTGGACCTGCTGGTTTAGGCAGAGCACCCTGAGGAATTGACAGGGTCATTCTACGGGGCCTCCTCAGAAAACACAGCTGAAAGAACAAAAAGAACGGTAGCCTAAGGCCAAGTTGTGAGGGTGTAAAGGCAGAAATTCTCATATTGGGGCATTTGTTGAAGGGACTTTTTGGTAAGAAGAAAGATGGGATGGCTTCCCAAATCAGCACAAACTCCTTGGCCGTCTCCTAGCCCTGTCGCAGACGTTGCCTGGCATAACCAACTCCAAGTTTTTTGCAAAATGGAAAGCGTGTCAAAACCAGGGCTGTGGCGTTCTTCAACGAGGCATTTGTAGAATGGCTGAGGGGAAAAGATGCTGCAATGCACATCCAGACTGTAACAGCCGCTGGAGACACGAGGTGGAGAACAGATAGGAAGCAATCTTGTCACCAGGACGCTTGCACACATATAGGCTCATTAAAAAGTTTTTGGCTTACTTCTTTCAGGGGTGAAATTCTGTCTCAATCCACAGGAAAGATGAAAGAAAAGCAGTAAGAGGTTTTTTGTTTTTGTTTTGTTTTGTTTCCTTCAGCTCAAAGAATAGTTAATTTTCCATTCAGACAATGCCCTCCTTGCTCGCAGAGGTTGACATGTAATGGTGGTTTTAATCTTGTGCCTGCGATTGCTATTTCTAATTAATATAAAGAGACATAAAAGCCAAATTATATACCCCTGAGTAAAAGAGATTAAAATGAAAATACTGCCAATTCAGTTCTAATTTTATTTATAAACCTAATCTGAAACAAATGTCACTTTTTTAACTGGTTCTGAATATATCATGCTGACTGTAAAATTATAAAACTCCCACTGATGTATTCAGGAAATTCAGTTGAGCCCGCTCAGTAATTTCACTTTACTAGTCATTAGGTACAAATTACTGCTCACCATAAAAAATATGAATCAGCTGTCTGCGTTTCTTTTTGATTTGGAAGCTTAAGATCATGAATCACTCGCAATTAATTATAAACCACACGTAAACCAACAATGTGAAGCGTATTCAAAGCCTATGTTTAGCAGTGTATCATTTGCTTGCTGAATGTCATGCATTGAAAGCATTATTCTTAGGAATTCAAGGGTTTTCCCAAAACTTTCCACTTCACTTTAGTAAAGACATTTTATCAGATTCCCAGAGTTGGGGAAATCCTTGTTTCAACTGATTATTGAAGATTACTTAATGCCGCCTGGCATTTCCAGGGTGAAATTTATGTCACAGATAACTATATAAAACTAAGCTTAACAGATAAAAAAAAAACAATCTGGGGAAAAAAAGAAAAGAAAAAAAAAAAGGAGAGATCCAAAGGGATTTTTTTAGGCTGCTTTTTAAGAAAGCATTCTCTTAGACAGACATACCATAGTATAAAAATAACCTTAGACAAGAATAACTCAACTTGGTCCATTCTTCAGCACATACACTTCAACATGGATTTTAAAGGACATACTTTAGCTTTATCACAGCATATACTAAACTGCCCTGAGAAAGTGATGTATTTTTAAAGAAAGCTTGCAAGAAGGAGGCTAGCCTCGCTATTCTAGTGCAATGTTTTCATGAAAGAAACTGTAAAACGGGAAATCTCTTGTATATGGTAACAAGTAGTTCTTTATGCATCATTAGAGACAATTAATTTTCTTAAAAGACAGTGAAAGTTTTTTTTTTTTCTCTCTGATAATTATTATAAAATTAGTAGAAGGATATTAGTTATTTCTTACATTACAAAGTCCTTGCCTGACACAAAAGAGTATCAAAGTAATATGTATTTCAGACATTTTCTCTAAAAAAGAAAATCGGCACCTACTAAGAAGAACTGAGACCTTTAAAAGTTTTTATAGGTGCTTACTAGCCATAGTGTTCAATTTCTAGAGATTCCTGATAGATTTCTAGAGCGGCGTTGCTGCTAAAATTGCAATGTGTTCTTCAGATCTTCACCAGACTAAACGGGGAAGCTACTGCCTATGGGGTGGGAAGTCTCCTTCCAGAGTTTCTGCAGGTGAGAAGACACCTTCCTAGGAGGAAGGAATAATGAATATCACGAAAGCGATATCATTGGAAGAATGAGTTATACTGATCACAGAAGGATTTATTTCAGGCTTCTTATGCAATGCAAAGCATCTTCACATTATGATTATTGCTGGTAAGACTGCAAGAATCTTGCTCAGTACAAGATATTTATGAAGAAAATTCAAGAGGTATTAAAATAATAATAATAATTAAAAAAGGTTAATAGAAAGTTTTCACCTTTCCAAATGCTTTCTCCAAGTACATGACCAACAGATTTTATCCATCTGATTTGAAAATGTCCCAATAGCTGTGTTTCCCCTCACTTTCCTGAGAAGCTTATGACGCTCTGGGGTACAACTAATTATAAAAACTAAAGTATAACTAAAAGCGTTTCACCTCCTCACTCAAAACACAGCTTAAATTTCCTTTTGTCTTAATTCTACCTGATTTCTCCTGTGCTTGTACAGGACATCTTTGTGTCATCAGTATTTACCATTCAAAAGTGTAGGGATTGTAATCACAACCTATTCCCATGTTTCTGGCCCAACATTTTAGCCAGAGTCAATATAGTGAAGGATTTTAAAGTTACATACGATGCACTGATGCATCTCTTTATTTCTGGAAAAGCATCGATTTCACATTAAAAGGGAGAAAGAGGGAGACAATTACAGGTGATTCTTCATCACAGGTGTGGAGAAGGATGTGGTTACCTACCTTACCTCAGGTAGCATGAGCCAGTAGAGCAGTCCCCTAGTATTTCTCATGCTCTCTCATGCTGTAGATATCATTCTCTATTAAATAAAGCAAGTCCTTTGGTTTTTCCCTTGAATTTGCTAAGTTCAGACCTGTGCAATGATCCCATACGCCTGTTCTTTGAAGGCAGTATAATTCATAAGAAAAGAACACACAGCACTACTATTTTAGTAGCCTAAATATTTGGCAGAAAAATGAAAGAAAATTGTACTAGAAGACAGAGCTTTGGAGGCAAAATAAAAAAAAAAAAAAAAACCAAACAAAATAAACCACAAACATTTCATGATATAGACCCCACATTTCTTACTGTAAAAAAAAAAAAAAAAATCATTCTAATCCTGTGGCTTTAGTACTCAGTTCAGAGTTCACCTGTTGCACTCAGCTTTCTCTCATTAAAATTTTATCCCACGTATACACTCTGTAGAACTTCTGTTGGAGAGGAAGGAGGAGTGACAGATACTTCTTTTTAACCTTTAAGAGTAACACAACGTTAGAAGGGAGGAAAGTACGAAGATAGAAATGCAAGCAGGAAATAGAACAGGAAGATAGATTGATAACATAGCTGAGCTGGTTTCATAATTAAAATGGTGGCAGGGACTGCAGTTTGTTTATTGTTTGTCCAGACTAAACAAACAAATTGCATTCTTTGTATTTTAATATGATAAATCTATGTAAAGAAAACTTTTTTTTTAATACATTTTTTTAGATTCGTATTTTAAACAAAGAAACTAAGCTTTTAGCAACATGGATAACACATTCAAAGGATAAAACTTGCTGTTATAGGACGCCTATTTCCTTTCTTCTCATCTGGACCTGTGATAATATAAATTAACTTCATCTTTTGAAAAGTACTGTAGATCTCAGTGTGGGGATCATGCCTTATATTTCCAAAAAGAGCAATATCATTAAAGCATCATTATAGCAACAAATGTTGTTGTGTTGATCTCAACATACCAACTGGACACACAGACAAAGTGCAGAGAAGCAGGTGGTACGAATTGCTACTGGATTGCTTCATGACAATGCCAGTGGAGAATAATTTCTTAAATCTGTCATAGCTAATACAATAGCTCGATTTTATGCCACTTCAGAAGTCAGTTGGAAAATTTTTAACTTCATGTGTGGGGCTAAATATCCAAGCTGCATATGAAACATCTTACAATTAAGGCAGACGAAGACATGCCCCTTGTTGCTGAGACCCTACTCTGCTGATGTAGCAATGCCACCCATGAGATGACATGTGAACCATCCCTGGGAGCCCGTCCACCAGCTGGCAGAGCAGCTGCACTGGAATACCCACCAGTGTCTGCTCTTTGGATTGTTGCTGCTGCTGAATTTCACTGCTACCATGAACGTTGCTTACCCATCACTTTGAACTCTGCAACGGTATTGTCCCCCGTTAGATCATTTCTGATGCAACACAGATTTTTTAAAAATTCCAATTATATATTTACCCACTTATTTTCAATTACAGACTATTGCATAATTATGGACTTTTAAAGATATGAGTTGTTCCTTCCATTGTCCATCAAGAGATGTAATTAATGATGTTCAACTGTGTAATTAACATATGTTTATGACGTGTTATTTACAAGGCAGTTGGTCATGTATGGATCAGTTTTGGCCAATTTGGTCCACTGGATGATACCACACTCTGCAGAAACCTGTCATCTGTTTGAGAGCGAGGATGCTGAGGACAAATGCTCATGGCACACAGGCTCCTGCAGGTTGCTGCAGAGGGACTACCATTAGGGAATAACCATTTTGGAAATAGGAACTTTCTCTAAATGTCCATGTGTGTAAACCATAAGGGCAAGTTTAGCCGGATTCTCATATTCTTGAAAGTCTTTGTATGCATTTGATCTCCCTCTAATTCAGCGACCCCCTTATCTCACTGTGCTTACTGTAGCAAAAGAACTTTTGCCAAGATTAGGGGATATCTTGGTTATACGCCCACAGAAGCAGGGATAGCCTCATCAAATGGAGGTTATACTACAACTTGTTTTCAAAGAAGAGAACTCTAAAAAACACAGGTATGAATCACGCTTCCCAAAACAAACAAAAAAATTCACTTACTCTCCCAGATGAGTTATTGGAATGAGTACAAACTATACAATCCGACTACTTTTTTTTTAACTCCTCTGTTTAAAAAAGGAAAGGGGTGGAAGGTGGGGAATGCATTAATTCTGAAGACACTGGCAGTGGCTAAACCCTCCACACACAAGGGTGCAGAGGGGATAAGTGTTGCATGTTAAGCACAGAAATTAGTAAGAGATAATTGGTCTCAATAGGGGTCAGTAGCAACAGCTAAAAGGACTCCAGGTTTTATTCCGATTTCATTATCCTGCATTGCTCTTCCTTAAACTACACAGGCAAGTGACAATATGTAGTCCTCAAACAAGTTTGCAGGATGAGACGTACAGAAGAGGGACTGCTCGCTGTCGGTGGCTCCTGTTTTAATTTGAAGAGCTCATAAGCAAGACAGAGGAACCATGTCACTGTCAGAGTGCCTGTGAGCGGGTAGTTACCTGCATCACACTGGGCTTTTTTCACTTCATGGTCTTTTTTTTCTGGTTTTCATCTCATGCTCCTTAATCTAGATTTAAAAGTCAGTAGCTACACAACATTACACGTTTCGCTTCTGAAATTTTGCAGAAATAAGAGGTTTCTCACAAGAGGAGCACATCCCTGATTAGCACATCATCTATTTAGCAATAAATAGACCTTCAGCTATTCCTTTAAGCTACTTGTGACTTTCCCCCCATATTTCTAGATTTTTTTTCTCATTATTTACACATATATGGGGAAAAGGCAATTTTATGTTTTGTAATGACATTCTATGGTAAAACTGCACCTAATAATATTTGCAGAAGAAAAAAAATTAGACTTGCCTGCCTGGAATTCTAAATATTGAGCATAAGGCATGTTTATTCTGGCAAAACGGAAAACTCCTTTTTTTGGTGTTTGACTGCTGTTTAAAAATTGCTACTTTGAAAACAGCATTAAAAATGTACCAAAAAACGGAGAATTTTGGTTTGTAAATTATCTACTGCAAGCAGAAGGGAGACAATTCTGTTTCCTTAGTAGCAGGGTCAATCCACAGCATTTTTATTTTACTTTAAAAATAAAAAAATTTAAAAGTCCCTGGCAATTTTATTGACTTTTATTTTTTTACCTTAAAGGAGTAAAATGACAAACAACTGATCAGTAATTTGCCACTATCCAGCATACCTAGCATCTAGGTGAAGTAAATATTCTGTATTGGGTCCAAACTAGTCCTTTTAAAGATGGATCTCATAGATGATTTTAAAAGGTTACATTACTACCATGCTTAACATTATTTTGTCATTGCTTGCGAATCCTTTCAAATAATGACATACTTTTTTTTTGTAAAAGCAAAAAAAGCCTCACCGGTACCTGAATAATATCTTAGATTTTGCCTTACCTCAAGATTCTTTGCGAAATTATTCTGTATTGGGTAATTAAATATCTATGATCAAAGCAGATGAGTTCAGACTTTTCAATTAACAAAATTCATGGCATCCTGTCACTGTGCATGCTTCCAAAAATATCATACCAGTAGTTACAGTTTCAAGTACAACCAAATAAAGAGCCATGTAATCCAAGCAGGAAGCTCAACTTTGATTGAATAAGTAAAGAGCTGAGGGTTGGGGGAAGCTCCTTCCTTGTTTGAAGGATTTAGTAAATCAGAATTTTACCTTTGTTAGCCCTGTGGGAGTAGGGACCAAGAGTCCTAAAGCTTCATTAATTTGTGCTTAATAAAATTCCATTGGCAGGAAACGCAGCTGTAAAAAGCAAATGTGCGTCCTGATGTGCATATTTAATATCAATTTCTTCATCCCCAAAAGCTGTGTCTCTCTCAGGAGCACATTAAAGGCACAGACAAAGAAACATAAACATCAGAGATTACTTCCAGTGCGAACTGTTTTGGGGAAGGCAGTAAGCATTGCCAAATGGCGAGCTGAAAGAGATACCAATATGATTCAAAGCCTTCAGAAGGATTATACATCAAAGTATTATACCTTGATTTCTCCTTCTGTGAGGCAGAGCNAAAAAAAAAAAAAAAAAAAAAAGGCATGTGATGCCCCCTAGAACAAACTCCTCTTGTCTTAATGAATTAGAAAACTGGTTTATTTATTTCTATAGTAGCTTACTTATTGACACATTTTTGTGTGTGTGCAAAAAGTAATTTCTGGTTAATACTTGAACCATCTGTGCTATTCTAATCCTAAGCTTCTTAGTCTGTACATATAAAAAGACTTGTATTTTCTCTTTAAGGGGTCTTGAGGATTTTTGATTCTGCTGAAATTTTATTCAGCTCTCTTATGATTATATGTGTTTTCAAGACATTATGAACTTCTACAATAAAAACAGCACATGAGACAAAGTGATAGTATAGGTAAACACCAAGGGACAGAACATTAAAATCCAGACTCTATCGATATGATCAAGCAAAATCAATGAAAATCAAAATAGCTATTAGCCACACATAATACATTATATAGCATGTAAACTGTATACCACAGTAAATAAAAAGCTAACATTATCAGTTTTCTGACACTTCTTCCTAAACTACAGGAATGTTTCGATATTTATTATTTCTTTGGGTTAAATGTAGTTTCCTTTGTGTCATTATTTTTCTTTGCAATTTAATATTCTTGCCTTATACTTCAAGGTCCATCCTAAAGTACTTCCATATAATATTCCTGCATTTTTTACAACTATGAGGAATTACTACTTTCATTAAAACCAAAACAAACAACAACAACAAAAAAAAAAACCAACACAAGCAGCAATGTATTTAAAATAAAGATTCATAAGTATTGTGATTCTGCAAAAATTATATTTATTCTATAGGATATTTTGTCCAGGTAGTTTGTTCTAATGCACTGCATTTCGTACGTGAACTGCACCATTACATACCAATTTCTGTTCTAGCATATGTAGATTTAGGAGACACGATGAAATTAACTTCTTCAGACTGCATTTTTTGCTACAAAAGTCATCAGGCAGAAGTATCCTGCGATTTGGACCAAAATTAAACCATGATTTCATCAACCTGTGAAACAGACATAAGCTTACATTGTAACTGGGACTAATATTTCTAATAAAACATCCTTTTTAACAAAACTGAAAATCAATAATAAGAGAAGTTTCAAAATTGACACTAGCCTTTTGAGAAACTGGAAATAGATCTTCCTGTCAAAGACTAAAACTGCTCTCCTCTGTCTAGACTGCACTGGGAGCAAAATTATCAGATTTTCATTTCCTCAATTTCACTCCACAGTGGTAAAACGTGCAAGTATTGATTCAACTGCTGAAACAAAAAGCAGGAGAGCTCTTCACCTCGGCAGGGTCAATGGGTTTGTGGGTGTCTAATTATACCTATACAGAGCATATAAATCTTTCTACTAGTCATTACGTGAACGTAAGAGTCCAAAGGCATCATTAGAATCCTTTTAGCCAAACACTCATTCTTCTTTTGTTTTATGAGGGGTCAAAGAAACTGGGAGTTAATATTATCGTGGCTCATAGATTTTCAAATTTGTGTTTGAATGCAAGAAGCTGAAGGAAAAGGCTATGCGTGTACCCATGCATGTCCACTTACAGGTCTGCACTCTGCCCGTAAGCACACGTACAGATTCCTCTCTCTTTATAGCATTCAGTCGAGATACCCTGTAATGTAAACAGCAGGACTGCACAAACGCTCCAATTAATTGTGCGGTGCTACAAATACAGTGTCAGTAAAGCTTTTGGGGGAGTACTAGTTCGTTTCAAAGGCAGACAAAATGCTAAGAATGAGCTGGAAACACTAGCTGTGCCATAAGTACTAATCTTATTTTACATCACACTGGATTTCGCGATTAGCTGACCAGACACCTCTGTCTTTTTTCCTTCTACTTACTAAAATGAGCTGATTCATAGAAAAAAATAATACTGCCAGTGTATTAAAACAATATTCAGAATTAAAGAAAAAAAAAAGAAAAAAAAAAAGAAAAAAAAGAAAAAAAAAAAAAAAAAAAAAGAAAAAAAGAAAAAAAAAAAAAAAAAAAAAAAAAAAAAAAGAAAAAAAAAGCGTCTATTGCTATTAAGGAGATGCACTGCATTAAATTATATTGTTTTGTATTGTGTTGTCCAAATGGTTCTTAGGTTGTATAACCAAGACAGTAAGAGAATAATATCTGTACCTTAGGAAAGCTGTCATATTTTGCAAGCAGCTTACATAGATGCTGGGTGCTCAGCATTTTGAACATTAGATGGAGTTAGAGCCTTTCATTTTATCTACGAGAGTAGTAATAAGATCCCATATCAAGAGCGAAAGTGATATTTTTGAAATATTCTTTTACTGGGAATTCAGTCTTGATCTTACAAACCCACCTACCTACTCAAACACAAAAGTTACAATAGGTGGCAAGCCTGAAGTACCAAAACAAAGAAGTAACAACTCTTAACAGGGAGGAAACAAACAGCAAAAAACCTTCAAAATGTAAAAATATTCACATTACTAAAAAGAAAAACAAAGTCTGGTCTTACCTTTTTTAATAAGGTCTTTCCAGCATTACATGAAGGAAAATCTTCAGCACAGGGAGATATGCTAAAAATTGTGGATTGGATGATCCGATGCAATTATCCACCACATTGAGAAATGAGGTTGTTGGTCCAGTTGTTGATATTTTCTGTCCTCTATTCATTATTGTTCTACGCAAAGCATCTTCTGAGGCCTGGTGTAGGTGCAGCAAGGGCTGCATGGTTTTCCCCTTGTGCCCCTTGGCTAAAACCATCTCGCTTCCTACAGTCCAAGCCTCGTCTGCCTCAAGCTCCTGTCAAAACTAGTTCCGCTGTGGTTGGACTGGAGAGAGCAGGATAACAGGTGAAAAATTGGAGAACCCCAAAAATGAAAAGAGGGGAGAGTTTGTGCATTGATGTCAGAAGGAAAAAACGGTGTACAGAGGTGTGATGCATCAGCTGAACACCCTGATAGCACAAGAGCTTAAATTTCTCCAGAGTTGTGCTGCTAGAGGGTCCTGTGCTCCTTCCTTAACCTCTGGATGCGCTCATCTCTGCTCCCTGTGCCCCAGCCCATCTTCTACCCCTACTCCTCACATCGGCCCATTCCCTCTCCAGTTCAGCATGGAGCCCACCTGGCGATGAGACCACCATCGCCGCACCAAAGCCCCTCCAAGAAACCCTCCGCATCTCACTGGTTTGGGTGAAAGGTCCCTGCTACTGCCCAAAACCCATTTCGGGTAGGGCACCAAGCTGGCAGCAAGATCTGTAGCCAATATTTGGATTATGTGTCTAATATTCCCGCTGTGGATGTGGCCTCGTGCCTTTCAACGTGTGCTGTTATGGGGCCGGCCGGGAGAGGAGCACACAACCCTCCACAGATGCAAGAGGAGAGCGCTGCTTTGATGGATGTCCCTGCGGCCGCTCTCCCTACACCTCACCCACTGACCCGTTTAAGAGCCGGCTGCCGTAAGTGCTAACCAAACATGAGGAGAAATGACATCATGCCTCATCCCTCAGAGCCTGGGTGAAGCAAATGGGACCAAAGACCTGTACGTAAATTACGGCAAATTACTTAGTCATGTGGGAGATTTGGTCTGCTCAGGTGAGAGTGGATCGGTGGCCGGGCTGAACTGGGACAGAATAAAAGAGGAGCTGCAGTAAACCAGGGCAGTTCTCAGCACCCAGACAAGTAATACAGGAAAAAGACTCCTTTTCTGTTTTGTACAGGGACTTTCATACTCTCAGGCATCTTAATTACTGGTTAAAGAGGCAAGTAATCCCTGAGAAGTCACAAATTCCACACAAACGTGCAACAGAAATAGAGGTGTGTGTTGATATCCAAAGTGCAGAGATGCAAATACTCCACACTAAGAGCTAAAATTAATAGAGTCATCGCCAACGCTATCAACTTTGAATGGTAGTGTCTAAAGTCATTCAAAGATGGTTTATATGCAACTGAAGAGAAGCACGTTATATGCAACTGAATGCACGTTATATGCAACTGAAGAGAAGACCTAGGTTAGGAAAACAATTTATTTTCAGTATTAATGGGGAGGATCAGGCAAAGGGTTCGACGTGGATAAAAGTCATATAACTAAAAAACTGCTGATTGAATTTATAGTCTTCTCTTTGTACATATCCCTTTTTATTCCTGTTCCCCTCTTACGGTGGAACTTCATCTTTCTACCTTAGGAGTTGTAGACACAGTGGTATTTAAAGGAAATTCTTTTTATTCCTTTATTTATTTCTAAATAAAATTATTTTTATTTATCCAGGAATCTAATAAATAGAACATGATGTATATGCTAACTTGTTCCAGATTGACTAACTATCCTTGAGCAACTGGAGTTTATTTACATGTTTTACAGTATTAATTCGATTATATTATAAAAATAAGCATCCCTGATTATAACTATTTCTAGAGCTTTAGCTTCAAGTAAATTTAGGTATGTATTTATAGTGCAGTATCATATATGCCTACCATAAACCAATGGTCTTCTCATTCTGCTACTAAAGTAATTTCATGGCATTCATGGACATTTCTTAACAAAGAAGTCAAATAAACCAGAGGTTAGGTTATAAGCAATGTCAGAAATAGTCACTTTTTGCCTCTGAGGCAGAAACAAAGAATCAGGTCTTCCTGTGGAAAAAAGTTCAATCATCAGAAGCAAATTCGTCTCTTGAAGCCACGTTCTTCCTGAATTCTGGAGTTTAGTCACCTCTGAGTTACTGGCATCACTGCACTGATACCAGCTTCTTTACCCTGAATCAGGTGGAAGTCCTACAGACTACAAACTTTAAATTACGGTAACTTCTTTCAGAAAATTGTTTAGAGTTTTTGGTTAAGAAACTCATCACTGTTTTGTATTGATATGGCTTTAAAAAATACTAGGGGGTAAGTCTTTACTGAAACAAAACTTAACTTTTAAATGACTGACAGAATTTTGAGAAATTGCTTGAAATCTCCCTATCTTTACACACCACTTTCGATCATTTTTTTTTTCTTTAATTTCCACTGTTGGAATATCATAACAGCAATTCCTGAATAATCTCT
>VZRU01004417.1:0-10680 GCA_013398155.1 Pedionomus torquatus | reverse complement strand
TTTTTTTTTTTTTTTTTTTTTTTTATCTGAGGATGTACGTTGTAGGGATTTTTTCTACTGATTTCCTTTATTGTCTGTGTGCTTGAAAAACACTGAAGTAAAGAAAAAATTACTGAAAATAGGACAAGATACAACTCTCATTATGGAAAGTTGTTTCATTTCTTTTCTTTCTATTCGAGCTTCCTTATTTGCTGGCAAATTATTCTTCATGGGGGGTGAAAGACCAAACATACTGTGCTATAGTATCAGTGCCTATCATGGCTTTTGATATTTTGTGGGATACTTCAGCATATTCTGGAAAATGTTCCTTCTGCCTAAACCTTCCTGCACAGTTCTCCCACACTCAGCTCCTGCCACCCCTCAGCTTGTTTCTCGATTATTTTCTCCTATTCTCAAGATATTCTATCCTTCCACGCATAAATAATGTTTCTCCTGAGTGGATCACTTAAACATACATAATGTCTCTTAATTCCTATAATTTCCTTCTTTTTTTCCTTTATAATTTCCTTAATTTCCTTCTCTTAGTAGATTTCACAAGACACGTTTTAAACTGAAGATGTTTAAGCCCAGTAGTTTAAGACTTAATAAGAGCAATGTAAAGAAAAAGAGTGAAGTTTTAAGGACTGATTAAGCCAAACACTGCCTGCTAAATAAATTTAAATAAGCCATTCAGGGTTACTTCACAGCAGTAATATAATTTCATTTTTACTGTTTTATACTATTAATAGCTTTAGAATAATATTTTCGTGGTACTTACAAGGTTAATATCTTAGCCATTTTAAAGTTCATGCTGCATCCCGATAACATATTTAATGGCAGCAAAGCCTCAAACAAATTTCTTGCAACATTAGCTGCATTTAAAAGTATAATCTTATGCTGCTTGCTCTTGTTCAGCAACATTTCAGAATAATTGGAGAGTGTATGTATTTACAGTGGAGAAAATAACATGCACTATTAACACTGCTTATGATGCTTATCATTACTTTAGATGCAAAGTCTGAAAAAATATTGACAAAACTCATGTTCTAAATATATCCTCATTAAATAGGAAGCATCTGAGCTTGTAGGAGGCATAGGAACATGCATATATTTTCAAAGAATATATCACCATTTAGATTCAGGTTTACCCAATATTCTTAGAGATGTTATCCAATTATTTCCTTTTAAGATGGATAACTAACAGATGCTCCATCTAAGCTACTGTCTGCTGAATTTACTTGAAAAAAAAAATCCTATTGAATTCAGTGAGAATTGACCAAACATCTTTGCCTGAAACTGGCTGGGGTTTTTCTGTTAGGTTTGGGGTAGGTTTTTGTTTGGGTTGTTGGGTGGGGGTTTTTTTTGGTGGTTTGGTTGTGGTTTTTTTTTTAATAGCATCTGAGCATTCAGATTCCCATTTAAGTTCTATCAAGCCCGGTGCCCAGACCTGAGAGTTGATGCCTAATTCTCATCACTCACTGTAAGAGAGTTTCACGGTTAAGCTGGAGAACATTGGTGTGTTCTGCATCTCCTCTTTAGAAAATCTTAATCAAAAGATTACTCTTTAAAGGCAGCCAATGTTGCAAGAAATCTCATTGGGGCTTTGCTCTCCTTAAGTACATTATCTAGCTGGAGTACAAATTTAAAAGGTTAAGATGTTAACCTTGGCTTTACACTACAGATACTGTTCTACAAATACAGATAATGTAACGCTGAGTTTTCTTAAGAAGAGGAGGGGAACGAAGCAAACATCTTTTGGACTTAAAAACAGGAGCACATGGGGGAAAACACACAAAAAGCATCTGTCCTAAAGAACAAGGAAGGCTTTAGTTCAGTCCTTCTGAATAATCTGCAATCCTAACACACTTGTACCACACCAGTTTGAGTAGCGCTTTATGTGCTTATATCTATCCCCACACAGGTGTAGATTACGTACATGCCTAATTATTTGCTTTTGAGTTTAGTGGTACCCAAACAAGTCTCAAGCCTTGCCCTGAATCATGGCCTAAGTGCCTAACTTCAGCAATCTACTTTTGGCCAGTCATTATATGCAGATTTAACACGTGTAACTAGTCCATAATGAACATAATCATCATTAAAACTTCTAAAGAAGGGCTCTCTGTGTATAACGTATTCAGGACTGACTGCTGGGTTTGGTGTTTTGTGTCTGGGGCTTTCAGTCTATTTCAAGTGAAAATATATAATTCCAGGCCACTCTTCCAATACATCACAGTCATTTTCTGCACTTTAGTTGTTTTTCTCTCCATTTTTCCCACAAAATAAAACATCATTACAGCAGGTTTAAAGTGCACTTTAGTGCCTGCAATCTTCCCATGCTATTCTTTAATATTTCATCATTAAATAGCAAAATAACCTGATATGATCCTAATTTAGTGCCAATTACACTGCATTGATCAAAGTGACCTTTTCATACTGGAGCACAAAAATCAATCCCGCTGTACAACAAATGTCAGGGGGATGAGAGCAACATATAATCTGTGACAATCAAAACATTACTTACAAATGAAATCACCAATGACCTGCATGCCAAGGCAATTTCTGCATAATGTGCACTGGTTTTGTTTGCAGCTTTTGTTGGGATTTTTTTGTTGTTGTTTTGTTTTGTTTTGTTCCCCACTGTCTGCTGCCAGACATAGTTGTGCTATTTCAGAGTTTCACTGACAACACTGCAAATGGTCGAAGCCCTACGACTGGCTATCCAAATAACCTCACAAGGCGACTATAATCTGTAATGCATCTTTAATGTTCCGTGAAGTGTGGTTTTTCTGTGGACCCAACAGTCAGACTGCTTTCTGACAATGCTCCCGCTCCAAAGTTTGGTGATATTCCAAAATGCAGCCAAATTGACTAGGTCAGGGGAAGGCAGGGGAAACACAAACGACTGCTCAGAGATCCTCACTGTTCTGCCTTCGTTCAGTGATTCATGTAGCAGATTTTGACTTAGATATCAGCTCTGTGAAGTTAATGACATCAACTGAAGTGACATTACCAGACACGCCTGGACTCGACCCGTTATCTCTGCCAGGTTTAGAGCTCAAACAAGGAGGCAATGGGATGCACGTGCAACATCGCCTACCAACTGTAGCCAACAGAAATACCTATATCTGTAATTCATAAGAGAAAATTTACTTTAGGTCAATTTCCAGGGGTATCTTTTTTTAGCTGTCTTTTAATTACATAAATAAAGCTATCTAAACTTCAACTTGATTTGTGTTCTGTTCATAGTAAATCAGGGATGACCCCTCCATTGCAAAAATCCTTACCCACACACAACAAGATTACAATTCATGAATCGGAGCTAAAAACCAATGTAGCTAAGCATCATTTAAATCCACACTTCTCAGCCATTCCACTGTTGTGAGTGTGTCACAACACAGGTAGATCTGAGGCTGTATTTCAACTATTGGGGTCTTCTTCAAGCATGTAGACTTCCAGCATGTAAACTCCTGAGCTGTTCTTCAAAATTTTTAGACCTACAGAATCAGCTGGGACTCCACAGGATACAAATCCATCTCCTCCGGTACCTGAATAAAACTTACAGAATTTGGGAGCTGAGATCTGCCAATGTCAGCTTGTGAGGTCTTGGCCAAGTATTTTTCTCTCTTTGTGAATTGGTTGATTTCCTGTAAAATAGAGGGGGTATATATACACATCACTCTTGGCTTTCTTTGTCTTTTTAGATCTCAGCTGGATCCTTCTGGGTGATAACTTAATGAGCAGAGCCTGTTTTTTAAATAGCTGAGCCACGGCCCTATTCAAGATAAGGAGTGGGATCTTGAAAGACGTTCAGTTCAAAAGCTTTAAAAACATTTCACCTTATTTTGCAAACATGCTTGGTAAAAGATTATCTCCCAAGAATTAAGGTAATTCCCCAGGGTTGGGGGTTTTTGTTTGTTTGTTTTGTTTTCTTCCATAGTCTATTCCCTAGAGAGAAAATGTTCTCATTTAAATAATTTATCCCTAAGAAAAATCTCAAAGGCCCGGATATTTTCCCTGCTCGCACTCACTAATCTGCTAATCAACCAAGAATGAGAGAGCATGGGAAAACCTAACTTCTAATATTGGTCTCAGAAGTGCTTGTTCTTCCAGATGCTTTAAGTTCAGACCCAAAATAGACAAAAAAAAATAATTAGGGAGAGAGATTCTCAGGGTTTTATCATCGCTATTACTGTTCTGGGGGTCACAAAGCATTTCCTTTTATAGCATTTCACTGATAATGAAACTATATAGTCTCAGATAGGAATATCTAAAAAAGGGAAGCTAGCTGTGCTTTCTACCTCATAGGTGAAAGAAACCTTTGGTGCAGGACTTGAGAGCCTAGGAGGCCTCTATATCAACGTTAAAGAGCCCTTTTGGACCTTAAAGAAAAAAAAACTCTAATTTGAGGGCTTTCATATAAATTTGTAAATTTTTTGCTTGCTAACTTTCAAGAGCCATAGTACGTGTTCCACTTACCAAGCTGATTAAACTACGGTTCTTTCTCTTGGCCATATAACAAGAATATCTCTCTTCCTAGAAAGTCCATTAGCAAACGTGATTTATGACTGACACTTCCACAGCTCCGTATGTAGCCCTGCTAAGAACTAAATAATATTCAAGAGCTGGTTATGAACCAAAACCAATTCATTTCACGCTGATGCAGAATTAGCTTCAGACTAATGTAAAGGAGCAGTATGGGCAGACTGTTAAGGTGACTCCCTTATATTTAACATGTTCTCCAATGCAATTTGCAGCTTAACAGCCTCACTATAAATGACGTGATTAAGTTTTATACATTTCTGTATATTTGATGTATTTACCCAAATGCAGCTGTCGTTTTGTATACTGTTTCAGATGTTTAGAACTGAATCAATTGTTTGGAGTAATCACAATTTCCAAAGATTTATTTTTTTTTTTTCAGTGTTAAGCTGCAACGCAAACATGAACTAACAAAGTAAGGATGAATAGACAGATCTGATTTTTCCCATCACCGTGTGAAAATTGGAAAGTATACTGACCATTAAAGAATCACTTGAACAGATTCATTAATTCATCATTTCTGCCAGATATAATCATTTCAATATTTTGCTCCACTACTTTCAAAATATTGGTTCAAAATAACTGCCCCAATTCAACCTCTAGCGTGTCCAGCTCATTCTCTAAAAGCAAGATCATTACTTCTTTTGAGTAATTACCTTGAGGCAAGTGGGAGACGATTTGCCTGCTGTAACCAAAACCAATCAGTGTTTTGACCAATTCTGGCATTTTAATAATAGATACTTCATTACATTAAAGAATTATAAATAGGAATATATTTCAGAATGGACCATATAGGGCTCAGTATAAAATCAATAGTGCTTATTGATTAAATAAGTTTTTATATATATATACTTACATACATGTATAGATATACATATATTTATAAGTCTTAATTTATAGCCTAACACATAGACAATGGGTGTCTCAGGTACAAAAAGCTTTTCATTCCACAGCAAAATATAGGCAAAATTGTATAAAGGAGCAGAAAAGTTGTAGGTCTTACCTATCGATACTCAGTACAGTTTATCTCAAGGTCTAGGGTCTAGGGTGGTCTTTAACTTGTTGCTAACCAGACTTGACCAATATGTGCAACATGATTGCTCATCACTAAAACGTAGAGCAAATTATGAATTTAGATGGCAGTTCAAGACTACCTCTGAAGCCAGGGCTGAAAAGAAAGAACGCACCAAATTACTTTTTAAATAACAGGAAGCCAATGAATTAAATTGAAATTCTTTGTTATATTAAATGAACATATGTGACCCATACATTTTAATACAATATATAGCCTATTTGAACATTCAACAGAGATATTTGAGATATTTCAGCCATAGATGGCCATGGCTGCATTCCACTCTCTTGGGAAATACGTTACCACTGTGCTGGGTAATGCTATCTCTAAAGCTTTTATGTTTTAGCATAAGAGGTACTTAAAATTATTACATTTCTATTGATTTTGAATGCCACAATTTCTATGAACATCTGATTTCTTTCTTATCTGCATTCCTCTAAATCTATATGTCCAAATTGCATTCAGAAATTTAATCCTCAGACACTATAGAAAATTAATCGTTTCTCCACTCTGGTTATAAATCATACCTTATTAGAGAAAATCAAATTTTCTGTGATCCCAGAACAGAAAATTATTAACTTAATTCTTTACAAATTGCACAGGAGATAATATCCGATAATCCATTAAGAACATCTGAATCGATGTCTATCACCGTAATGTAAAGCCCACTGATAAGAGTATGCATATTGCTGATTACGAGTTACCACTACAACCGTCTATACAAATTTCAAAGAACTTGAAATTAGTAGATTGCTAGTTTATCAAGCAACTAATTTTGTTAAAGAGGAATAGCTGAGATATTTTGCATGGATAAGAATCCGAGTCAAAAATGTATTAACACCCACAAGTTTGAAAATACAATAAAGCAGTATCTCACATGTAATTACAGAAACTAACTTCACTTAAATACACATATAGACATTTACAGGTCACTTGGCCCAACCCAAATGTCGTGTGCTTCAGTGCAGAGATTCTTACCAACTTTACCAGGCTTTATGGAAAACCTTGGCAGTGTGGCATTACATCTTTCCATAAAAAGATGTAATACAAATAGCTTGTTAAAAATAAAGGATAGTTTTCACAGGAAATGAAGAGGACCTGCCACACTTTTGCTTTAAGCATATCTTGGAATGAGTTTGCTCCATGCGTATTTATGCACTAGAAAATCCTAACTGACCTGGAGCAGATTAAGTGATTATAGTGTGCAATTCAACAAATTCCAGAAACACGTTTCAAGTCCCTGAGTCACTCTCATGCTGTTCAACTGTTTACGCGCTGTGAAAAATTGCTGGATGACAAGCATGCAGAATAAAACTATTCTTATCAAGAGGGTAAGTAATTCTGTGTCTCTTCTGCTGAACTGACCTCCCAATCTATCTCCTATCCCAGCGTGTGTTCTAAATAGTTCCTTACATTCCTAATGAACTGCAAGTAATTCAGGAAGGAAAATAAGTCTTGAATACTTTGTAGCTAGACCTTTGTTAAAGCTCTAAAATAATTCTTCCCTTTTACAAGATATCACTTGTATCAGGAAATTAGTAACCCTGAGCACAAGTAACACTTTCTTGGGAAATGTTAAAAAGAATAAATCTTAATTACATGAAATAAAGTAATTTCCTTCTTTGAAGAGAAAGGGATAATACTTTTAAAAAGACTCCTTTTCAGTCATACAAAGTCTTCTTCCAGTCTGAACCGAGAGAGCTGTTCTAGGAGTTCCATTTGTTTAAGAAAATAGGTTTAAATTGATTAAACCAATCATTTTATTCTAACTGCTCTTTTTAAAGACAACTGCTGATTGCATGCCCCTTTTGTAGCTGTAGCTGAGCCTTAGATGGTACAAAATAACCATCTTGCCAGTTGTCACAACTATTTGCGCATTCTTTAATTAAACATAATATATAAAACCGTATAATTTACATCTAATTGGGAAACATCTTCTTTAGTCAGAAGGCAGCATGGACTGACGGCGTAAGTAGAGAATTGAGTGTCAACAGGTCCTGAGCTATGGTTGGACTGTACTAGAGGATCACAGAATCACCCAGAATCACCTAGGTTGGAAGGGACCTTTTAAGATCATCTAGTCCAACCAATGGGAAAAAAAAAACAACAACCAAACCAAACCAAAACAAAAAAACCCAAAAACCCCCACAAAAAAACCAACAACCATAAACAACACACCACATCACCCAACACTAAGCCGCATCCTTGAGCCTAGCCTTGCAAAGATAATCTTCAGGTTCAAGAAACTCAGTCCTTGTGGAGGATAATTCCAGTCGACCATTGACTTCATGAGGGTGTTTTGAGAGCTGGTTAATGCCTGTGTAGTGCAGACTTGAAAATAAAATAAAAATTTAGCCCTGACTTGCAGGAGCAGCATGCTGTGATAACAGCAAGGATGTGGCAAGGCTGGTCTTTAAATAAAGTGGAAGAAGGCCTGTAGCTGCAGGCTTGTCTTAAAAAAAAACCCCAAACAACACAAAAACCTGTGTTTCACAGTCATGGTGTGGTTTGCCACGTAGTTGAGTTTTCCTGAGTTTAGCAGGTGAACTGTAAATGAAATAATCAAACTTCATGAAATAACAGGCGTAGGTTTAACCAAGGAGAGACCTCACAACGATGCTTGGTGGAAGAGATGCATGGAGTTGAAGAATTCTTTTCCACACTGGCTGAACACAAATAAAAGAGTGTTAAGTGAATCTCCAGCAGATCTGACCCAGGCTCACACCACATTCAGAAACATTTGTTTTAACTGAACATCAGTGGGGCTGGGAGAACAGCTTTATTCAATTCTTTGTGCAAACACCTTCATAACAAAACTCAGCATTGTTATTTTACAAAACCTGACATTGGTAACTAAACAGGTTAATGAAAACCGTGATGGCCCTCACTCATTTCAGCATTAAAGTGCAATTATGAAGGAAAACTGGTGATTCGGTGCAGATCATCGGCCACTGTACTCTAACCTCCTTTGTATATATGGCAACTCTTTTGGATTTGGGTTTTTTTTTTCAGACATATTAAACATATACACAAACAGCATATACGTTATATTGAATAACTACACAACCAACTGTTTCAACAAAGGCAGCAGCTTTCACATAGCCAGAAATCAGATGCTAATTGAGTCATTATGTACTATAGCAGGCCAAACTTTTTTTCAGATACTCGGTATACTTTGAAAACTTGATATTAGTGTGAAATCTCAAACTGCTCTTTAAAGTGTCTCTTTTTTTTTTTTTTTTTTCTGCAGAAAGACCCAAAACCAGAAAACTTTGGAATCAAAGGAACAATCTATTATTATTCATGATCTGGTATACCTATTATCAGCAGTGCACTTAACTGAACAGGCCAGCATCCGTGCTGCAGTCTAAGTTAATCTCTTGCGTTTCTGATTGAGAGCTCTTTTTCTTAAACAAAGGAAAAAGCATTAAGGTAAAATATGCCCAAAGGTCCTTTTATTGCATATAAAAATTAACCAGGACCCTTTTCCCACACATGGGAATACGCATGCTGTTAAATTCAAGACAAGGAAAATGACTGCTTGTGTACTGACAGGGAAGTGGCACCTGTATTTTGGGGATAATATCTTTCTCATCATTAGACTAAAGCTTTATCGGCCATGAAATTTTTAGATTTTTCTCTTTTTTTGACACAATATACATCATGGTTTGCTTTACGTTTAGGTCTCCAGGCACAATCTGTCCAGGGCAATTTTCTGCAGCTAAAGAGAATTTGTCACAATCTGGTAAAATTCCAGAGCAAACCTCCGTTATGCACAAGTGTTTTACGAGCTAGACAGTACACCAATACCCAGAGGCAAGGCAAGAAGTCCCACAGAAGCAGAATCTCCTCCATGCACCGTGCCCTGCCCTCTCTGAAAATTAAACACTGAGTAAAGCACAGCATAAAGTCAGGCAACCAGCAGCCCTCTACACCCTGCAGCCTGGTCCTGCGTTGTCCCACATGCCATAGAATCAAAGCCACTACTAACTCAAGCACTTATGTCCATATTACATGTACTCGAGCATCAATCCACTGGAACTTGCCAGACTTCTAGTTACCAAAAGCTGCAAGTTACAAAAGCAACAGGTTGGTTTCCTTTGAACAGGTGAGCAGGTCTTTGACCCCTGTGCAAGCAGGATCTGGATCTTTCATTGGAGACAGATATATCAGTACATCAGCTGAAGAAGAAGCAGGACTAAACAGCAAATAAGATATGATTTTGCCCATGGCATAACTATTGCACTAAACCCTCATTTTGTCTCCTGTGCTCCACTCCTCTACTCTTACTACAAGTGGCAAAAGATCCAAGCTCAAGAATATGAGACTATTGGAGCACCTGAAAACTAGCACTCATGAAGAATTATACAGCACACAATAGATTGAAGCAATAACCTGAACTGCATTGGACAGAAAACTTAAGGACAAATCCTGTTACTCAAATTATGACCATCAGTGGCTTGAATGCAAGTTTTTGCCCAGTACTGCATCAAGAAACATTCTTCAAACCTCACCTTTGATCCCAGGATGTCTCTTTTCCAGCTCATACACTGTGATCAGCTGACTTCATCCAAGTGGTCCCTGAAATGACAACGAAAGCTCTGTAACAAACGGTCCAAGAGTAGCCTTAGTTAGAAGTTATGCAGCTCGCTGCAGAATCTTGGGCATCACAGAATCATTCAGGCCAGAAGGGATCTCCAAAGGTCATCTAGTCCCACCTCCCCGCAGTCACAGGGACACCCCCAACTAGACCAGGTTACCCAGGGCCTCGCCGAGCCTTACCTTGAATATCTCCAAGGAAGGGTCCTCAACCACCTCCCTGGGCAACCTGTTCCAGCGTTCCACCACCTTCTGGGGACAGTCTACTCTGTCTCCGAACCTACCTCCTGGCAGCCAGGATCCTAACACAAGGGCTAGACGAGGGGCTGGGGAGAGAGGAGTAGTGTGCAGCTCAGGCTGCATCTCCATGTGTTGGTGCTCCTCACAGCATCTACAAATAACTTCATCATTATCTTAATATTTCAATAATACAAAATATTGGAAAGGTGATTCAGCCCTCTGCTGCTTTCTAAGCCAAAATCCAGAGGACG
>VZRU01004413.1:27312-58943 GCA_013398155.1 Pedionomus torquatus | reverse complement strand
TTTTTTTTTCCAACTGGTCTTTCTTGGAATACAAAATTAAACAAGATTATTATCTTTCGGTGTTATAATGCTGTAAAGACCCAATGTAGTGACACTGATATAAAAACAAGAACTATGTAATTTAAGCAATACACGAGTTATAAGTGTGAAAATCAACTTTATTCTATAATTATAGTTAGGTAGTAGCTGAGTATAAGGGCTGTGTCTGTGTGAGCATCCAAAGTATTTCAGTGATTAATTCTCTGGGTGGTCCAGGACCTTTCCAACTAGTCATCTGCAAATGTGACCTTGTGGATTGACTTGAAAGAGGAGTCTACTTTGAAACTCAGTGACTGAATGAACATACCCCATCAAATATTTCACTGACTGTTAAAGAAGTTCCCAAAGGGTATGGAGAACTGGATCCAGGGGATCTGGTGCTCCTGTTAGGCATAAGTCCGGTTTCCTTCCACAGGAAAATGAAAAGAAGTTGTAGGTTTGAGGTTTATGCCAGACTATGGTCACACATGAGTCATGAACCTGTTCCCAAGAATTATGATTTTTAAACGTCACATATAATAAAAAATAACCATGCTTTATCCTTCCTTTAAGCAATTATAAAAAAAAAAAAAACAAAAAACAAAAAAAACTATTGGATTTTAATAGCAAGATTTCTTTATAACTTCAGTGACACACAAATTTTATTTCAAACAGTCACTCATAATCTCTCCAGTGGTTCTGCTTTCTGTATGGCATTTAAATGTTTCTTAAAACTAAGAAATCCTTGTCTATGTCAAGGAAAAAAAAATACAGCTGCTGTCAAATGGATGATTCTTATGAATTATCTGCCTTCTGTACTGTTAGAGTAATGCAAAAGGGTGAACTAATTAGTCCTGAAGCTTACTGCCTATCAGGAGCAAGACAGGTTAGGATCTATACTCTGAGGTATTGTTTCAGTGACAGACTCAAGTGAAATGTTCTGTTTAGCTTTGTTGCCTAGCTGAATAGGACACAAATAAGCTTTCAAACCCATGAGACATCTCCTACTATTGTTATTGTTTACTATGTATAAGCATGGTATTCAGAAATATAGCAGCACGTTTGTCTTGAATCTTTTCTGGTTCAAAACTCTGCAAACTATTTTCTTTACACACTTGTTTACCACAGTCATTTGCTTACAATAGTGAGCTGAGATTCAAATATGAATGTAGCTTAATTTTATTAAGTGTATTGAATCATGGCATGAAAATAGTCCTCATAGAAACATGTACCTTCTATATGGTCTTTTCTATTCATGCTGTATATCCTCAACTTGAGCAGTGTTTGACACAGTCACTAATGGTCTTCTTATCATCAAATTAGTGAAATATGAACTGGTTAAGTGGTTGATGTGGAAAACTAGGTCGACTGCTGGGCTCAAAGAGCTGTGATGAGAGGTGCAAAGTCCAGAAGAAGATGAGTAAATAACCCTTCAGGGGTCAGTGCTGTGATCAGTATTGTCTATTTTCTTCATCGACAATCTAAGCAATGGGATGGAGTGCATTCTCATCAAGTTTGTGGACAACACCAAATTGGGAGAAGTGGTCAGTACGCTGGGGACAGTGGTGTTATTCAGAAGGAACTAGACAGGCTGGAGAAATATGCTGCAAAATCCTGCACTTGGGAGGGGTAAGGCCATGCATCTGGGGGCCAACTGACAGGAAAGCAGCTCTGCAGAGAAGAATCTGAGAATCCTAGAGGCCAATAAGCTTCTCATTAGCCAGTCATGTACCATTATGTCAAAGATGGCCAACAGCATCCCAGCTGCACTATGAAAAGTCTTACCCACAGGTTGAGGGAGGCAATGCTCTCCCTGTCCTCAGTCCTTATGAGGTGACATCTGGGGCTTTGTGACCCACTATGAGTTCCCCGGTATAAAAGAGACATTGATATAACGGAGGAGGTCATGAAGATAACTAAGATATCAGAGCATATGTCATATAATGGGAAGCTGCAAGACATGGGACTGTCCAGTCTAGAGAAGAAAAGGCTACATATAGGTGTTCTTGCTCTCTACACATACCTGACCAGAAGATAGGAAGAAGGCAAAGACCTCTTAACAGAAGTTTGATAAGAAGTGATGGACACTGTTTGCAACAAGGAAATTTCAATTAAATATGATGAAACATATTTCGATATAAGGGTAATCAAACACCGGAACATTACTCAGTGAATTTCTGGAATGTCCTTGGAGGTGTTCCAGACTGGACTGGACACAGTTCTGGGCAACCTGGTCTGATTAGATCTGCTTTGAGCAGGTTTGGACTAGAGACCTCCAATGGTCCTTTGCAATCGACAGTATTCTATGACTAACATACAGCATTCTGTACATCCAGATATACACCCCCAGAGCTCTGAGCAGGGCCCTGGGTTGAGGGAGCCACATCTGCCATAGATACCTCACTTGTCAGAACAGGGACTATGGGATTCTGTCCCTTGCAATGACACCCATACCTCCAGGCTGAAGTAAACTGGGATTGGCAGCCTGGACAACCCAGGTACATGGGCAGGGACACATAACACCAGAAAGGAGGGCCTGGTGTTAGACACTCTTTTTGTATAACAATTTTAGTGTTACTAAAAATGAGCTATTCTGTATGAGTTTGGAGTGTGATTATTAGTATTGTTGTGTGAATTTTAGCTCTATATTTTGGGGGATTGTTAAGATTTTAGCTGGACTAACAAGATATTCTGATTTCCAGGTAAGAGATGTGTTCCATTTTTGACAATAACAAGATTTTTGTGTAACAATAGAGGGTTTTGATCAGTTCCCTCTATATTACTTATGTAAGAAGAAACTAAGACGACAATGAATGCCTTATTTCTGGATGAGTTACAGTTTCATTTTAGTCATGAATTACCCAGGAGAGTCCTTTGTAAAAGCTGAAATTGTGTGATGAGCGCCAGCAGCTCATTTGATCTATTGCTGCTGATATCCCCAGTTCCTGAAAAACGGGAGTTGACTTTCAGATGCTCTTTGGATTGTCAAATAATGAAGCAGTCCATACTGCAATCACCTAATGGTTGATGGAAGCAGGATGATTTCCGAACTAAGTGAAAGAGTTTTGGAAGGTTGGAGGAACTCCGCATGCAATATTATAGAAACTACTACTGGAATATTACATTTACTTCAAGAAGGAACATGAAAAAGTGTTATAACAATGATCTGACTTCTAGGAAGTTTGTACATTCCAAGCTTATGAAAATTTTTACAACATGATTTACTCAAAGTTTAAAATTGAGTATATAATAAAAAACACCCCTGCAAATATTTGTTATCTCAAATTTGTAATTATTGCTTTGAAAGTAAAGTGAAATAAAGCAAAAAGTATATATATAATGCATAATTTATTGTAGTGAAGATGATTAATTATTGCTTGATCCTACCTAGGGATACAATATGTTAAGGAATTCCCACTATATGAAGTCCTTCATTAGACATCCAGGCCAGGCTGATTCTGAAAATTGCACAACAGCTTACATAGAAGTTTCCAGCTTGGTACGGGGAATTTTCTGAAGAGATCCATTGGTCTCTGTCATTAATGTGGTAGGAGAGGGCAATCAGAGTGGTCCTTATTATCTTAAGATCTTTCAAATATGGAGGGATGTTATTGATTTAAACATTCCAATTCTCATCAAGTTATTAGATCAGATGTTATCTAAAAAGAAAAGAAAAGAATTTGAATGTAAAATAACATTCCATTTCAAAATATCACAATCCTCATAAGTACATTTACGTTGCTTAGTGTTCCCTTCTAAAAAAGATATATTTAATATATTTTACCAATAAATTAAAGATACCAGATTTTTTTTTTCTTTTGATGAGATATCCTCAGACTAAATAGTTGCACATACAATGTTAGACATTTCAGCTAACTTGTAGCTGAAATCAGCAAAATTAACTCTTTTTATTCTGTGATATCTTAGCTTTTTTCTTTCTCAGTTGTCTTTCTCTATTTGCTTAAAAATAACTTAAGGTTTGGAAGGCTACTCCAGTAAATGTCTTACAGCCAGGCACTGCTTTTTGTTCCAGTACACATTGGCAATATACAGGAATTGTATAGATATACTGTAATTACAGTAAAACAAAATATAGTAGTTGTTTTGACTATCCAAATGTTGCATAGGGACATGTATTACTAAGTTGAACTAGCAGTTAAAACCTCAGCAAAACCAGAATATTTAAAATAATATCTACATTTACATAGTTATTTTTAGAATTAAAAAAAATATAATATGAGTTGATATTTTTATCAGATATGGATTAATGAGTATTTTAAAAAGTTAATAAAATCATTTATAGAATTAGTAAGAATTATCCTAGCATTTAATGTGCCATAATATATTCCTCTGAGCAGTGAAACATAAGCGTAACTTTCCTGTGTTTTAAGTGGTTCTGTTGAATTACAGAGCAGAAAATATATTCTGTTTTGACAAATGTGTTTAATTAGAAATTAATAATATTGCACTAGCTATTCTGCTTTTTCTGAAAAGCCTTTATTAAATATAGTTAATGGAGAAGGATTATAGCACATAGTACAGAAACTGGACCATATCTGTCCTTGTCAATTTATTTTATTAAATTCTGTGAGACTGAGACAGTTTCACATCGCTGAGGAAACATTTCACTCTCACAGCAATAAAACCAAATTATTTAAAAATATATTTTTTCCAAAACAATTCCAAGATTTTTTATCATTGTTAGATGTATCATGCAGTGCTATCTAACTTGTGGACTGGAATAATATAGAGTTTTGGTCAAGAAAAAATAACACTTTAAAAACTTTTAAGGATATACAGGCTTAGTCTTGATAGAATGTTAATAAGTGATAGATTTATATCACAAATCTACAGTAAAAAAAAAAAAAAAAAGATACAGTGGTAGAGAACAAGATGAATGTCTATGTTTTTCTTTTTTCAAATCCTACTCATGTATCACTGGTAGATATTTTTCTCACATCCTGAGGCTAAGTACATACAAATATTTATCATAACTAACTGTGTGGTATCTTGAAAATGCTAGATGAATTTAGGTTGTTATATAAAACTCAAACTGTCTTGTTTGGGTACTCAGAAAGAAGCCAGAATATAAACAAGAAGACTTTCAGGCTTCATTCTTTTAAAGGTTTCTTATTATTAGAATTTCTTATTTTCATCTTCACATTTAATGAAATAATTCATCATTTGTTTACTGGCTTTTTTTTTTTTTTTTATCTGACATTAGAAAATTAGAAATAATAAGAAAAAAGAACCACTGGACATCTTGTGTGGATGATAAAATGATGAGTTAAAATATGCTATAATAAGTGTTCATGTTTCTGAACATAAAGACAAAAAGGAATTCTTTTACAAGGAAACGTTTTTTTTGGATTAAGAGATCTGAGAGAAATGGGAAGGAGTCTGTTTATTAAGACCGGTCAGTTCTCCAGATGCCCAGCAGTCATACATGGTTCTTTAAGTTCTTTCCACCTCTACCTACCTCTCACTCCCACCCTCTGCCTGTCCTACTTCTGGATTATTTTCTCTGCTTTTCTTGCTGTACTTTTATTTTTAAAAATCAATATCAAAAGTCTCAGGCAGTTTCTTCTTTTTCCTGTTTGCATGCCAGACTATTTAATAGTGTTTGCACAAGATCTCCATCTCAAATTGATGTTCATCAGCCTGCTTCTTTGAAGCCTGCTTTTATTAGTTTTGGTGCCTTGTCCATTTTGAAGATCAAGATAGAGGATTCTCTATGTATTATACTATATGACCTTGAAATGTCTTATATTCAGTGACCCTCTTTCTCAAAATGACCTGCACGTAGCAATCATATCATCACCTCACTATAACTTATGTTGGCCTGCTGCCAGAACTGGAGGAAAGTTAAGGTACTCATCAATTATGATTTCCTCTGCATTTTTTTCATGAAGCAAATCTCCAAGCACTTTCTGAATAAGTGCACTGGCATTATCTTTTCTGAATTTTCATTTTATTCATTTTATTCTTTAATTCATAACTCCCCTCTGTGTAAGTTTTCAATGTTATCCATCTGGGTTTGGCTTTTTTTTTTTTTTAATAATACTTTTCTGTTTGATAGAATATTCCAGATTCTGGCATCTCTTACTTTCTCTTCCCATTTATAAGGTTGTATTAAAACTGTACGTTTCTTCTGCATTTTGTGCTAATACTTTAGAGATAAAAGACACAACTGCCCCACAACTACTCTAATCTTTTATCTTGGCAATTATACTTGACGTGGTTTGTTTTGGGTTTTTTTAGAAATTTAATTTTTTCTTTTTTTTCCTTTTTTTTTTTCACTGTTGCAGGACTTAGGGAACAAGTTCTTTTCTCCATTCACAGTGGTTTTTATTCCATAACAACATTGTTTAGCCAAAAAACATCTCCCTTTTAAAAATAATATTTTCATAAAAGATGGAAAAAGTTATGTTTTGCCTCCTGTTTTGGAATTCATATAAGTAGAGAGTAACAGAGATATAATTCACCTTTAAGTCTCTTGGAGTTAGTATGTAAACATAATAATATTTTCAATTCTTGAAGAGGGTCAATTAAAAAAAAAAAAACACAACACAGAAGACAAAGTTGATCATCGGTATAATTTAGCCTTTAGAGGCTACTGAAATTGTTCTCTTTCAAATCATTCTTCTAGTTTGAAGAACAGATATTTAAGAAAAGTTATATTTTATGTTCATTTCCTCAAAATTCCTAGTATCCCGTCATTTTTTAGAAACAGTGCTTATGTTCTGTGAGCTAAAGAAATGCCTTGCTTTCAGTCAAATTCTGTCTCTGTCTGGCTAATTTGATCTTATCAGTGACTCATCAAATCTATTTTTCTGCCTTGATACTAAACCCTGGCTTTTTATGACACCTCTTTATAACTATAAAATCCTTTTTCCAGTGTGGCAGTTTCTATGATGTCTGAATGGATATAGATTGTAAATTCTAGCTTGCAATTCAGCAAAGGATGATTATGAAAATTCACTAGCTCTGGAGATATTGGGGTTGACAGCAGGACTTACACAGCTAAAACCTATTCATTTTGGTTTACTTGAATGAGGAAAAATGCTTTCACTGAGCAGCAAGGATAAAGCACTGTTTTTTAAAGAATTATTGATTTTTCAAAAATAGAGTGAATGAGTGATATTTACTCTAAATCTACGAAGCTGCTGTAATTAATTTGTGAAAGGATTGTATGAAATCATGCATGTATGTACACATACGTGGAGATGTCAGCATATGGCTACCATATGAGTTGGAAAGCAAAAATTTATTAAAACAACAGCCCCTTGGTGAGAATAAATCTACAGACAGCTAACACCTTGAGGAAGGCTGAGCCTAGAATTAAGATGCTGTGCATGATGTCCAGGTCAACCAGCTGAATCAGACAAGGGAGTGTCCTCTTTCCTGAAATCTTTGGAGCTTGCCTGTTACAGCTGGACCATAGGGTTTTGTGTGAGTTTGTATTCTGCACAGAAATCGTGCTTTTTAGGAGAGATATCTTGGAAAAGGAATAATCTACCTACTATATCGATGTTCTATCATAAACACATTTTAAATCAGAGAATCATAGAAACATTTAGTTTGGAAAGGAACTTAAGGTCATCAAGTCTAATTGTTAACCTAACATTGCCAAGTCCACCATCAAATCATGTCCCTAAGTGATGCATCTACATGTTTTTTTCAATACCTCCATGGATGGTGACTCAACTGCTTCCCTGGACTGCCTGTTCTAATACTTGCCCACCCTTCCAGTAAAGAATTTTTTCTTACTATTTATCATAGAATCATAGAATCATAGGTTGTTTGGAGTTGGAAGGGACCTCAGAGATCACAGAGTTCCAACTCCCCTGCCATGGGCGGGGACACCTCCCACTAGACCAGGTTGCTCAAAGCCCCATCTAGCCTGGCCTTAAACACCTCCAGGCCTTAAACACCTCCAGGGATGGGGCATCCACAACTTCCCTGGGCAACCTTTTCCAGTGCCTCACCACCCTTAATTTAAAATGTTATGTTATTTAAAAATGTTAAAATATTATTTAATTTAAAATGTTACGTTAAGCAATTGACTACTGTAGTTCTGTCCCTGTGTCTACCTCAACCCTAAATTTCTCCATGGCACCTCTTCTTCATGACTTTGTAGTACAAAAAAAAAAACAACAAACCCAAACCAAAACCAAACCAAAAGAAAAAAACCTCCAAGCTGCACATTTGTTTTACTTGATTTAGCTGTGACAGCAGTTTCTCTAATTGATCAGGTGCCTAAAGCCAAATAGCTCTCCTTTTACAGCAATATAACCATAGTTGAGATAAGTAGTTATTCTGCACCAAATGAGACAGATATGGCTCTCACACAGTGACGTAGTGTAGAGAAATCCAGATATGGTAGGACAGCAGAGACCTGGCACAAGATTTGGTGCAGGAAGCACAGGCATAGGTGGTAAGAGACAGGGCACAGACCACAGACTTGGCATTAGAAACACCATGGCTATGAACAATTCACTCACTGTCAGTTAATAAAGTGCAGACCCAGAGCTGGACAATGTCAGTTTTATGGGTTACAAAGTAAAAGATAAATATCCAAGATAAGTAAATGGCACCATATGCAGTGAATTTAGATATAACATGGAGCTCCAGACCAATGAAGAAAGAGTGAAGCTATAAAAGCATGTAAGTAAACATGTCAAAATGATCCCTACTACATCCTTAGAGAGAAGGGAGACCCATCAACATGAACATCATAGTCCTCTCTGTAAAGGACTCCAGAGGCTCACAACTCGCTGTCAATCACTTCAACTCACACACACATACCAGAATTAAACCAATAACCTTTATGGCCAGAGAAACATTGGGAGGGCGAGCATAACACTTGGAACAGGGGCTGAATCCAAGAAGCAGATTTTACCTGTGTTATCTCTTTTTTTTTTTTTCCTAGCAATTAGATCTATACTAATAATGATTAGACTCCTAATATTTCATTTATACTAACAATAAAATCTTGGCTTTAGTTATATATAAAGTGCTCTTACTTTTTGACCTTGAGCAAGATTATGAGTGCAGTAAGTTTAAGTATACTGTCAGGACTTAATTGATAACTGTTGTGTTATCAAGTCATTTTAGCAGTAAAATGTGCATCTTACATAATTTTTAAAGAATATGAGTTGAGTTACTTTATGTGGTTTGCAAAAAAAAATAAATGTTGGACTTAAAAATTGTTCAATCAATATCAACCTTCAAGAAATGTTCAGCAAGAAGTTTTAATCCAAGATCTACACAGACACTACTTGAAATCAGATAGCAAATAAGCAAACCCAAAATATTAAAAGAAACAAACAAACAAACAAAAAAAACCAACCTGATTTTATTCAGTAGAACTAGTAGTACAAGAGAAAGTTAATGGATTAGTTGATGCATTAAATTCATAAAGAGTGAGGTTATTACTCACACTGAAATATGTAGAAAATTTTTAAAAATTCATCTTTATTCAATGCAATTAATATCAGTGTAACTATGAATATGACACAGACACTACAAGAGGCAAGAGAGTCACAAATATTTTTTCAGGGATTTTGAGGAAAACATATTTTGAAGGGAAAATGTTTGGATTAAATTAAACATGTTCAAGTAGTTAGTAAATAGGAACTCCTGGAAATTTTCCCTTAGGGACAAGGGAGCAGAAAAGAGCTGGCAGATCTTTAAGCTTTTTTTTTTTTTTTCACAGAGCGCAACAGCTCTTGATCTCCAGATGTAAGAAATTAGGAAAGAAAGGCAAGAGACTGCCATGTTTGAGTTGGGACCAGCTGGTCAAACTAAAGGGGAAAAAAGAAATTGGTAGGCAGACTTTGGGACAGATATCCCAGGAAAAGTATAGGGCTGGTGCCTGGTTGTGTAAGGGTAGGGTCAAGAAGGCCAAGGTGCAGCTGGAGCTAACTTGGCAAGGAACATGAAGAATAAGAATGGCTTCTACAGGTATGTCAGCCAGAAAAAGAAAAGTCAAAGAAAGCATACCACGAAAGCAAGAGTGGTAAACTGGTAACAACAGACAAGGAGAAGTCTGAGGTGCTCAACAACAGTTTTCCTTCAGTCTTCACTCACAGCTTCTCTTTCTCCACCTCTCAAGTGAATGCACTGCAAAGCAGGGGCTGGGGAGGCAAAGTCCCTCCCACTGTAAGAGAAGGTCAGGTTCATGATCACCTGAGGAACACGAACATACAGAAGTCTACAGGACCTGAGGCAATACAAACCAGAGCCCAGAGCCAATTGGCTGAGGTAGTTGCCAAGCCACTCTCCATCATATTTGAAAAGTCATGTCAGCCAGGTACTTGGTGACTGGAAATAGGGAAAAACTGCACCCATTTTTTAAAAGAGTAAAAAGGAGGATTGTTCATGTGGTTCAGGGCTACCCCTGGTATTAATGCAGGCTGTTGGATAAATGGATTGATAATAGCCCTGCTGATAACGAATTGGGAATACTGGTGAATGAATGGCTGGACATGAGTTGAATTTGTGCATTTATGGACCAGAAAGCCAGCTGCATCCCGGACTGCATCAAAAGAAGCATAGCCAGCATGTTAACAAAGGTGGTTCTACTCTGCTTTCATGAGACCCCACCTGGAGTATTGCTTCCAGCTCTGTGGTCCTCAGTACAGGAAGGATGTAGACCTGCTGGAGTGGGTCCAGAGGACTGCCACAAAAATAATCAGTGGAATAGAATACCTTTCTTTTGAGGACAGGCTGAGAGAGAATGGTTCCCACCCTTGCTTTTATGTGCATTTTTTTTTGGTGCTGCAGAAAACTTTGGCTGTTTTTAAACAAATGATGTCCTGAGTTTCATGCAAGGGATTGAGTCACTGAATAGGCCGGAAAGTGGAATTAAGTTCCATTGTATAAGAGTGAACAGCATTAGCTGTAAACATGATAAACTCACCTTCACTGAAAATAATGCTTGCAACTTAGATATGTGATTATTTACAATATGTGATTTATAAAGATATATTAAAAAAAAAAAAAAAAGAAAAAGATAAACAGTTTCTAAGTTATTAATCTTCAGTAAGTTACAAGCCCAATTCCCCTAAACTTACTTTAGAAAGACAGAGAAAAGAAGTTTAAAACATAGTAGTTATTTTTGATGTAAACACGGTTACATACATTCTTAAATTTTTGCAACTCAAAATTTTTTCACTATACTTCTTAATAGATAGTCAGATTGATCAACCTCTTTGCTAAACCTAGAATGCTTACTTTAGTTAGCATGTCCTTTACTTTTCACTGAATAAGTTGACCTGAAAAAAGATTAGACTTTTTAAATTTCAATGAATAAAGAAATATAAATCACAACACTGTATAAATATAGGATATGATCATCTAGATTAATGGGGATTGTAGCAGAAATATAAAAACAGTAAATGTGTACCATCCAAATGGTAATTTCTCAGATTTTCTTGGTTTTATACAGATATGTTAACCTCCACTTCCAGGATGAATAGGAGAAGAAATAATGGGTTTAAGTGCAGCAAAGGAGATTTCAGTACGACATAAGGAAAACTGGAACAAACTGCCTGAAGGAGTTCCTAAAATTGAGGCCTTTGAGGGCAGCCTCAAAATACACTTGGCAGGCATGAAGTAGGTAAGTCTGATAATCTCACAAAACAGAAGTGGACACTATACAGTTCTTTTCCAGCTGGACTGTATAATACTGTGTCATTTACCCTTGATCTGCTCTATGCTGGTCTGGGAATGCCAGTTTCATGGGACAGCTGCAGATCAGTCCATGAGAAACGCTGGGTTTCTTTGTTTGCTTGCTATTTAACTTCAGCATTTTTTGGAATAAACCCAATTTTTAAAAAGCTTCCCATGAAGTTCAAACCGTATTATTGAGTCAGATTTAATACAGAGCTTGTGTCTGACACCTTCTAGGGTAGTGGCATTCCACAGTCTCATTAGTTTTAGGCTTCAGAAGCACTTCAGAATCTTCCCAAGCCCACAATTGCCTTGACATTATTTTCTCAGCAGCTACACAGCAAATAGAGTTCTTGTTTCTATTTAAGAACTTCATGGACAGTGTGACAGGAAATCGAGAATTTTATGATTAACAAATGGTCATCCTAACCACAAAAATACAAAGCAAAACAAATGAACAACAGCAGCAATCCTTTGGTATTAGAGAAGCAGTCGGTGTTGCATTCTTTTAAACCCCCCCAAAGTACAAGTATAAATATATCCTGCTTTTTGCTCTGTAAATTAGTGATGGTGTCAGGTTTAGAAGCCTATTCTACAGTCTTGATTTTGATAGTGATGCATGTTTCACTGAGCTGGTACTTCTGACTAAGAAAAGTATCTATTTTTCATTTTATTTCTAAGGACTGTCATTCTTGATTTCAGTCAGAAAAAAAATCAAATTTTCAAGATTCTTTTTCAAAAATCCAGCATTAAAGATATTACAGAATTGATCAAAATAAACATCAATAGTACTGGAGAGATTTTTGTTGTTGTTGTGTCCTGATGCAAGGTGCCAGTGTATTTTTCAGAAGTAAGGGTGATTTTGTTCTTTTGGTGGTGCTTTTTTTTTGTATGTGTCCTGGTATTAGTGTTTGATTTGACATTTGAACAGTTCTACCATATAACATTTTGACAGATATGCTAAAATGGAGATTACAAAGTGAAATCTCTGAGAAATCCACACAAAAATAATTAGTTATGCCAGAGGCTTCCCTTTGTTTCACTTCACTAAGACAAAATAAATTGAAAAACTGTAATATAGATTGTGCATATAGTTCTCCAGCTTCACAAGAGAGATGAAGAAGAGTGCAGAGAATAAATCTTGATGCATGAAGTTCATTGAGTTTGCAGATACGCTACTATCTGATCCATATCTCTTTTCACAAAGGTAAGATTTGTAAATGGATTATATTGTATTTCTGTATACATAGATACGTATAGACACAGAGATACATAATGTGTCATGTACTTGTCTAAGGAAATGGTAATAGAGCTTTTTTTAAAGATTGAAGGTATGAATGCTAATATTTTTAGCAATAACAGAGTGCAACCTGAATAAGATGGCATTAGTATACTTGGCCTTTCAATTTATCTTATTAGTCTTACATACTTATTTTTATCTTGGTGGCACTAATACAAACATGTAAAAAAAAAACATTAAAAATGCTTAAATACAGCCTCCCATTCTAGTAAAGAATATTATTTTTGAGTACAAAATGTTTAGTTCTAGTAAATAAGATACAAAGTACACATAGTCAATATTAGGCACAAAATGTCATTAAAGGACTGTATCAAAGAATGCAGTGCCAAAAATGTTTCCTCTGCTCTTTAGTTTTGACTTCTGGTGGTGGAATAAGAGCAGATACTGTTCTGACCCTGCACAGAATAAATTGAAAGGAACAGAGTGAGAAGCCTGGTGGGTTTTCCACCATTATGGAATTTCAACCATTATACCACTTCAGTTATCATGAGCAGGATGTTCAGAAGCCAATAAGGAAATCTACTTCACTAGAACCATTTAATGTGTTAGAAGATGTTATGACATGAAGGATTATCTCGCCTGTAGATGTGTAGAAATCACAACTGTGGTGGGTTTGTTGGATTCAGTAACGCACAAGGGTACAGAGGCTTTATCGTCTATGAGGGACCCATCCATCCCACAAGTGTAAGACAAACCAAACTGACCCTAGAAGTGGGCCCAGAGGGGGTCTAGTAAAATAGCAGCCTCATGTCAAAGGTGATCCACATCATGGAGTTTGGAGTTTGTCAAGTGTGCCCTACAAGAGTCCAAGATCCAGTAGAAAGTTTGTGTGGAGAGTTCAGCCTGTTTAGGAAAGGAAAAGTATGTGCAGCACAGGAAGCTCTCAGAGAGAGAGTCTGCATTTTGCATAAAAATTAAGTCCTTTTTATATCATAAAGATGTAAAAGGTCATAGAACATCACCACTTCAAGTAGCCAATACGTTCTGTTAATTTCTACTTTTCACCTGGGGCAGCAAATAGCTGATGAGGTTTTCTGTTCTTTCAGACCAATTTTTTTTCTAGACAGTTTTCCTGTTATTGCAGTTAGAATAGTGGAAGTAGGTAGTAATTCTTACTTTCTCAGGTTGTTTTACTCCTTTTTGCATACTATCTTTTCACCTTTTCATTACTGCTCCTTGATTTTACAGTTCAGATATGTTCAGTTTCTTACTACCCAGCTATACTTCAAAGATGCCAGCTGCAGTTTTCAAGGATGCTTCTGGTTCCCATGCCTAATTCTCAGGCTCACAACTCCCACACTTGCAGGCAATTCCTCTGTAAGGTTTTCAGCAAGTATTTTCTTCTGTTCAGAAATTATGCCTTTCTAACAAGGTGATCTTTCTGGCTGCTGACCTCAGAGAGAGAGAGAGGAAAAGGAGGTGCAATTTCAAGATTCACATTACCTTTCTGTGTTACAGAATTATCCCACTCCTTTCTATAAGTATCTCAATATAGACAACATTTATTCCTCATAAATTCCTTAAAATTGCATTGGAATGAATGTTTCTTTTTTATTTTTTCTTTTGTTATGTCAGGGTTTGTCCTGAGACAAGAACAATAACAATAAGGAAAGAGGAGGCTTGTGTTGTATATGACATAATATAAGGCTGTTTGCATATAATTGTAAAGAAATGGAAATGGAAAAGAGAATGCAGTTGTGAATAACTTCCTGCCAAATAGGAGTAACATGTTATAATTAAGGACACCGTTAGTATGTTAACAATGACATTCAGATTCTCAGCATACTTAGGGTCGATGTATGTCAATATTCCATGTTCTGTAAACTCTGAGTCAAAGGGCTTTTCAGAACATTTTTTCTTAAGAACATATTTATGTCTGAAATCTGTAATGTCTTTTCCTCCAATGGAAATGTCAGGCTATTACATTACGAAAGTAAAGTTAAAAAGATTTAATAGCCACTGCTTGCTTTCTGAAAAGGAAAGACTACAAAAGGGAGATCTTTAACTGAAAAAATATTTTCTTGTTTTTCTCTTTTGACACTTATGTCATCACCAAGTCCTGTGACAGGTAGCTGTAGTGGCATTTCCTGAAAAGAAAAAAATATAATGACAAGAAATTCTATTGATATCACTGGTGTGTGGAAGGAGTTAGACCTTTTGCTATCTGAAGAATGGTAGATGGTACCACTGATGGTATCTGCTTAAAAGAAATCATTATGTCTAGCCAGTAATATAGTGTTACATTCAAATTACTGCTATTAAGGTTGTTGTTGGTTTTTTATTTTTTTTCAGTCAATATCACATGTGAAGAATTTTCTCTAATTGCATGCTGGTTAAATAATTTGCAGATGATCCTAGGTTGGGTGCGAGTGCTGATCTGCTTGACAGCAGAAAGGGTCTACAGAAGGATGTGTACAGGCTGGATTGGTGGTCCAAGGATGACTGTGTGAAGCTCAACAAGACCAAGTGTCATGTCCAGCATTTGGGTCACAACAACCCCATTCAATGCTACAGGGAAGAGTGGCTGGAAAGCTGCCTGAGTTAAAAAATGGCCTGGGGATACTGTTTGACAGCCAGCTGAACATGAGTCAGCAGTGTGCCCAGGTGATCAAGAAGGATGACAGCATCCTGGCCTGTATCAGAAATGGTGCTGCCAGAAGGACTAAGAAGTGATTGTCCCCCTGTATTTGGCACTAGTGAGGCCCCACCTCAAATATCATGTTCAGTTCTGGGTCCCTCACTACAAGAAAGACATTGGGGTGCTGGAGCGTGTCTAGAGAAGGGCAATGAAGCTGGTGAAGGGTCTAGAGAACAAATCTTATGAGAAGCAGCTGAGAGAACTGGGGTTGTTAGTCTGGAGAAAAGGAGATGAAGGGGAGACCTTATCACTCTATTACTACATGAAAGGAGGTTGTAGGTAGAGGTTGGTCTCTTTTCCCAAGTAACAAGCAACAGAACATGAGGAAATTGCCTCATGTTGTGACAGGGGTGGTTTAAATTGGAAATCAGGAAAAAAAAAATCATCATTGAAAAGTTTATTAAGCATTGGAACAAGCTGCCCAGGGCAGTCATTGAGTCACTATCCCTGGAAATATTTCAAAGACATTTAGACGTGCTGCTTAGGGATGTGGTTTATTGGTAGACTTGGCAGTGGTAGGGTAATGGTTGGACTTAGTGACCTTAAGGTTATATTCCAACATAAATGGTTCCATGATTCTAATGGGTGGGACAAAAGGTGAATTTATTGGACAGATTTCCAAATTGTCTAGTAAGCTTTGTTAGAGTTGAACTGCTAAAATAAACTACTAAGATTAGTTATTAAACTACTAAGATGTGTTATTATCCTGTTCAATACAGATCTTACGTATCATGCACCACTGTTCGGAGGTTCACTACAAGCTTACTTGTATCACTGACTTTTCAAGGATTAGAGGATATATTTTTGGCAGCAATAGTATTTGTATCAATGTTCTCTGAAGGTTAATTATTTCTGGAAATGGCAATGATATCATAATTCTAGGCCTGGTTCCACAACTTTTCTTCCTACAGAGCTGAAGTCTAAGAGAAGCCCAAATAAATCAGTGAAGTCATTCATAAATAATGGAGTATTCACCCTGAATGAAAATGGAAAAATCTATTTCTCTACTGTCAAAATACCTTATGATTTTTTTGATTTCACCCTTAAATTTTGGCTATTTGTGTAACAGTGGCATTTTCTACTGACGATTCTACCAAAACATTAATAGCACAGTCAGATATATTTGTTCACAAATGCTGCAAATGTGAAATACTAAAGCTACTTCTTGCCTTTCTTATTGGAAACAGTAATTTCAGCAGTACAAAAGAAAACATTGTGAAGCATGTTGTTTTCAGTTCCTTTGAAATTCTTGCATCTTATTCTGAATCTCTTTAAGAAAATCATATGTCAAAAAAAGCAAGGAAAAGGCAATGACTGGTTATTGTGTTTCTATTAACATAACACCAGCCTTAAGTAGAAGTGAAAAGAGCACAGACGGTTCTTGGTGGAAGTAGAGAAGAAGAACAGCTTAAAAAATTGCAAGAAGAAAGTAATTGTGTTGGTTTGAACTTTTAAAGCTAAATATTTTAAATTTCTTTTCTTATTCCTTTAGATTCAACTGAAAGAATTAAGTTGCTGTCTTAGTGGTGTTATTAAATCCTACAAATCTAAACCATTATCATGAGCCATTATCATATTATCTTACTGAGCAGCAAGGAACATTTTGGGGTCTCAGCACATCTACTGAAGCCTGAGAGCTGGCAGCTCCAGTTAGAATTGTAGGCTTCAGTAACTACTTTTATAGTAATTTTTTTCACATTTTGAAAAAGAGAATCTGTGTATAGAACAGGAAGTAATACATTAGGAAAGAGATTTGCAATGTGAATGTCAAGAAAAGCATCTATTATATACAATTTTTAATAACATATATATATGTGCATATATGCATATGTATCTGTTCTTTAATATATATTTTCCAGTCTTTTAGAGTAGTGTCTGAATTTAACTGTTTATATGCTGATGTAAATGTCCAGCATACATCTTTCCTACGTCATTGTTACTATGCATATCTGTCAAATATCATTGGAGTCTGGTGCTGTTGGCTAGCACAGACTTAGTTTTCTCTAAGTCTCTTACTTTCTTTGGTAAGTCTTCTAGTCATCATGCAGAATCAACTGAGTGGCAAAGCTTCATGATCTCATGAAGATCTAATGATCTCAATTTCATTTCATATTTAGTAGGACAGGTAGACAGTGAACTTATTGATTTCATTTCTAGTCTTTTAATTTAATACAGTTCTTTAGTACGTTTCTATTTGAACTAGCTGTTTCTTACAAAAGGGTCCTTTTCATAGCAAAAGAACTTTCATGTTCAGAAACAGACAAACCATTATTGCCTATGATCCACTTACAAGCTTTTTCTCCCATTTTTTCAGATAAATGCTGTCATTTTTAACAAGATGAATAGTACTTAGTGTCTATATAGCGGTATCATAAAGTCAGCAGACAAAATGTGGGCTGAAAATTTAAGCAGATGATCTCTTTGAAATTGTATCCCCATAGAATTTCAACAACAAAAGAAAAGATCCTTCCTTTTCTGGAAATTCTGTCTTTCTGGATCCTGGATAAATAACACATTTAAGAAATTTTATTTCTATTCACCCTTCACTCTTTCATTGACATATGAGAATGTCGAGATACTTCTAAACATCAGGACATAAGGTTTGTACTAACAATAAGTGCCAAGAATCCAAACTGAGTTAGAGGAACTGTTAAGACTTAAGAGTGATGTATTCTCATTGAATGGTACATCTGCTTTTGATACAGCCACATACATTGTGATAGCAACCAAAACAAACAGGCAAAAGTCCTACACGTAGTACAACTGGAAAATCAGCCTATGTGCCCATCACAGTCAATGGAAAGTAGTCACCATTTCTCAACAAACATGACTTCTGCTAGCAACTTAGTTCTGTTATTTCACACTGATATAAGGTACCCTTTGAGATCACCTGTGATATTTTTGACATCCACACAGGGGTTGCAGGTCAAAAAACAGGACAAGTTACTTTCTAAACTAGCAGCTAAAGCTCAGGTAAAATACCATAGAGTGCATTAAATGTCACTAGACACCTATTAGATGCCCATTTTTAAAAAAGGTAGAAAAGAAGACCCTGGGGACTACCGACCTGTCAGCCTCACCTCTGTGCCTGGGAAGATCATGGAACAGATCCTTCTTGATGCCATGCTTGAGCACATGGAGGACACCGAATTGATTCAGGACAGCCAGCATGGCTTTACTAGGGGCAGGTCCTGCATGACTAACCTAGTGGCCTTCTATGACAGAGTTACTGTGTCGGTAGATAGAGGATGAACTGTGGACGTGATCTACCTGGACTTCTGCAAGGCATTTGACACGGTCCCCCACAACATCCTAATTGACAAATTGAAGAGATACGGATTTGATGGGTGGACTGCTCAGTGGATAAGGAACTGGCTGGATGCATCTGGTCACATCCAGAGGGTGGTAGTCAATGGCCTGAAGTCCAGCTGGAGAGCAGTCACAAGTGGTGTCCCTCAAGGGTCCATGCTGGGACCGATACTGTTTAACATTTTTATCAATGATATAGACAGAGGGATGGAATGCACCATTAGCAAGTTTGCAGATAACACCAAGCTGTGTGGTGGTGTTGATATACCAGAGGGAAGGGATGTCATCCAGAGGGACCTGGATCAGCTGGAGAGATGGGCCCAGATGAACCTCATGAGATTCAACAAGAGCAAGTGCAGGGTTTTGCACCTGGGCCAGAACAATCCTTACTATCAGTACAGACTCGGGGAAGAGGTGCTGGAAAGTAGCACTGAAGAAAAGGACTTAGGAGTACTGATAGACAAGAGGCTAGACAAGAGCAGGCAGTGTGCACTTGCAGCCCAGAAGGCCAATCGCATCCTGAGCTCCATCAAAAGATGTGTTGCCAGCAGATCCAGAGAGGTGATTCTACCACTTTACTCTGCTCTGGTGAGACCCCACCTGGAGTACCGTGTGCAGGTCTGGAGCCTTCAATATAGGAAGGTTATGGACCTGATGGAGCGGGTCCAGAGAAGGGCCACGAAGATGATCAAAAGGCTGGAGCACCTCTGCTATGAGGATAGGCTGAGGGAACTGGGGCTGTTCAGCCTGGAGAAGAGGAGGCTCCAGGGAGACCTAATTGCTGCCTTTCAATATGTAAAGGGGGCCTACAGGAAGGCTGGGGAGGGTCTGTTCACAAAGGCCTGCTGTGATAGGATGAGGGGAAATGGCCTTAAGTTGGAGAAGGGTAGATTTAAGTTGAATATTAGAAAGAATTTCTTTACTCTGAGGGTGGTAGAACACTGGAACAGGTTGCCCAGGGGGGTGGCTGAGGCCTCTTCCCTGGAGATATTCAAGGTGAACATGCAGATATTCAAGCTTGACGAGGCCCTGGGCAAATCGGTCTAGTTGGGGGTGTCCCCGCAACTGTGGGGAGGTCAGACTAGATGACCTTTTGGAGGTCCCTTCCGGCCTGGACGATTCTATGATTCTATTATTCTATACAGAAGTAACTGAATTGTTTTGAGATTTCTGTATGAGGATGAGATTAACTAAATCTTACCTTCTTAGGGACCGTAAAGGAAATTTGTGGTGATTAGCTCAGGTAAAGTTGTTTGCCATGTAGCTGTCTACATCTGGCAAATTACATCCTGTTTTACTCTGAAGGGAGAAAATAGTGATTACTATGAAATGAATGCAGAAAATGAAGAATTAACTGAAAGAAGGAAATGTATAAATCTGAGGGTGGAATAAACCTGAGAGTAAAACAATTATGTTTAATCGTCTACTGGTTTGTTAGGTATCTAAGAGATCTATACATTGATAGGCATGTACTTAATGAAGTAAGTGAAGTCCAGACAGTCAATTGAATTATTTAGTTCACTTTGAAGTACACACTTAAGACATCACTCAGTTCCCTAAATATTTGAACCTAGAGTTGTTTAAGGGTGAACCACCTCATTTTACCACTTTATTTAGCTGGGCAAGGCAAGTGCTTGGACTTGGTCTCAGCATTCAGCAGTCTCAGCCTCACAATGAATTATTCTAAAGTTGTTCCTGGATAAAAATGTAGTCATGCTTTTGATCCATATATTCACGTTCTCCAACTGCCCAACTTCAGTAGTACTGGGACACCTACCAAGGCAAATGACAAGTATCCCACCTCTAACTTCCCACAGAAGCATCCATGTACATATGTATCCATAATTGCACAGGTATAGAATGGATAAAACATTTTTTAATAAGAGTTAATGGAATGAATGATTATATTTTAAATGTTAATAGAAAATAATTTTTAAAAAGTTGAAGTCTGGTTTGGCATCCCTCAGTCCACAAGGCTGTAGAACACACACCAACACTTTGGTCGATTACTTCAGAAAGGCAGAGGGGCACCAAAACAAGAAAAAGATGGGCATGAACAAGTTGTAACATGCCCTGGGGTATGGAACCCTCCTGAGAGGTCCACCCAGGGGCCCTGGTGCAAATCATGTCACATGCAAAGAAAATCCCGGACCTGGGAGGCCCTGACATGCACTCCCAGCCCAACATGATAACTGCAGTATTACTGGGTGAGATTTTGCATAGCGGCACAAGTCACGGGCAACACTGTAAAAAAGAGAATAGTCCCATCAATTACAAACTGGATTTGAAGTGTCATACAGAGAGGACAGTTGGAGGGAGCTCACTTTACCCATGGTTCTTTCAGGACCTGGAAAATCATTGAGGGTTCCAGGCTGGTGCTATATGTGTTTCCTTACTCTTATGTAAAGCTGCAAAAGTGAGGCAGAAAACTGAGCACACAATCAAGCCTGTTACATTAGACAACTATTGTGAAACCAGCAAGACTCAGACTTTGGGACACAGTCTGCAGTCCTGTGCTCTTAGAAATAACAGTTTCTGCGGAAAGTGAGTGAATCAGTAAAAGCAGTGGTGGTACTGCAAAGCTGAAATACCACAGAGGATGGTGATGATAACAAGGCTGGTGTAAGTGTTGGTTCTGGGGCCTTGGTTTACAAATTGGCTGAACAGAAAAAACAAAATATGTTACAACAGGGATTGTTGATTTTGAAAGCTACTTTTTGCATTACTGCAAGCATCTTGTTGGCAGAGGGTTATGGGGAACACAAGGGACCTTAAATACAAACTGTTTTTCTTTTTCTTTTTTCTTTTTTTTTTTTTTTTCACTTCAGACTTTCTTACTTACTACCAATATTGTAAAAGCCATAGGTATGGTCTATGCCCATTCCTAAACCAGAGACAGCGAGTGATGCTATTCAGTTGTTCTAAATAACAGCAACAACTTCTATTTTACTTCCAGAATTTACTTTACAGAATTTATAGCAGAGAAGGATCTGATAGAATTGCTGAATTGATAAGCAGAACAAAAATGCTGCATGACAAATTGGGAAGGTAGCACTGAGTGGCAGACTCGTATTTGAGGATCTTCTACATGTTAATATATACATTTTTCTCCTATCTGAAGGGCAAAGGACAAAATAACAACAAGCTTTGGTAGCTGTTCTAGAAACAAATTTTCCTGGTTGCTGGCATTACTGTCAGCTGGTATGCTGAACTTATTTCTAATGTGTAGCTAAGCAATTCCCAAATAACTTCTCAAAAGTTGGATGCTTTTCTATACAGGCTACAGAATATACCTCCAACATCTGCACCATACGTCACAGGAGCATCTTGATATCCAGGGATACCATAACCAGCCTGGGGTCTGTGATAATTTACATAAAAGAACAAGTGCCTATAATTTTTTACTACTATCATTTTGGCATGATTTCTTAAGGTAACAGAGGACCAAAGATGCAGCTTCAGAATCACCTTCCCAAAGCAAAATGAGACATGGTTGTTCCAGTCTGTTTATTTCAACACTGATTGTGTCAATGTGTTGGCAGTTTACTGGCACATCATGCAGCTAATCATGTCACTGTTATGATTTCATTGATATTTCTACTGTCTGGAGCACAGCACATAAAGGAACTATAAAGCCTCCAACAAGCTGGTGCTCTACAAGATCCATGTAAAGGCAGAGTGAGTTAAACCCTTTGGCAATGTTTGCCACAAAGGGAAATTTCTTAGCAGCAACACTTAGAGAAGCCTCCAAAACACGTGCCAGATCCCAGATGGAAGAAAAAGTTTAAGGTTTTTTGTCCATTTTGAGCCTTATTTTACTTATGATTGGCCCACTGTCAAGAGTCAATGTTTTGTTTGAGTCAAGCTTTGTTTTGAGGGTTAAGGTAGTTCATACATTCCATTAACATGGAGAGGGATGGTAATATCCTTTTCACAAAATGTACTGCCATGTCTTGCCCTGCAATGCTATTTCAGAGACAACATCTTTGCTGATGCTATTCCAGCTGTGCAGGTACTATATCTCCACCAATCCCACCTCCCACTAACTGGAGAGCTCCAAAGGCCTCACCACCTGTGCAGTAAATTTTGAGCTGGTGCTTTGTCAACAGATTATACACTGTCATTTCTGAGTAGCATGATGTAGAATCTCCTGTCCACCATCATCCTTTTTCTCCTTGCTCTGCAGCTAGGCACTAGGTACTTTGAGCATGGGAGGCTTCTCTTCAGCTCTTGAACTTCTAGGGCAAGCCATACCTTTTCAGTAACAGCTGTTTCTTTCTTCATTTTGCAGTGATGATCAAATCGATTTTGTAAATTCAGTCCTTATCAGGATTGACTTTTTGAAGTTCTTCAGAGTAAAATGTTCCTTCAAGTGCTTCATAATAGATTACAGTCTATTAAATGGAACACAGTTATTTTTTCCCTTCTCAAAACTTCAGCTCCTATGAAAATTTCATCTGATATTTGTTAATAATTTTTTTTCCAATCCCTCTGTTCTAGACATGCAAACACGGACTTCATTTGGGAGAAGAGGTTCAGATAATTTTAAACCCACTTGCATATAGAGTTTTCCAAATGCTTGCAGAGTTTAGAAGGTTCATGTCCACAGGTTTGGCTCTGGTAGTTCTGTGGAAGCTGTGGAAGCTCTTTATAAACTCCAACAACATATCACTGTTGTATATTGCTACACTGGTTTTGACTGGGGTAGGGTTATTCTTCACAGTGGCATTTAGAGTGGTATGTTTTGGATTTTTGACTAAAACAGTGTTGATAACACAGGGCTGTTTTAGCCACTGCTGGACAGTGCTTATATAAAGTCAAGAACGTTTCTGCTTCTCACACCACCCCACTAATGAGTGGCTAGGAGTTCAGAAGCTGGGAAGGGACACATCTGGGACAGCTGACCTCAGCTGACCAAAGGGATATTCCATACCATATGGTGCCACTATCAGTGACAAAACCTTGGGGTAGGAAAGGGGAAGGGGGAACATTCAGAGTTATGGCATTTGTCTTCCGAAGTAACCGTTATGCATGATGGAATCCTGATTTCCTGGAAACTGCTGAGCACCTGCCTGTTGATGGGAAGTAAAAAATGAATTTGTTATTTTTCCTAGCTTACTCACACAGCTTTTGCTTTACCTGTCAAATTGTCCTTGCGTCAAGCCACAAGTTTTCTTACTTTTACTCTTCTAATTTACTGCCTATCTGGCTGTGGGGGAGTGACTAAGTGGTTGTGAGGTGCCTAGCTGTCTACTGGGATTAAATCATTACTATAAAATATCTCCACATTCTAAGTGTCCTTTTTAAATGATCTGTAACAGAGGTTTTAACATCATTATTAGCAACAAAATGGTGAACATTACACAGCCTTAGTATTTTTTATAAAATATGGTCAGTCTGTAGTATCTGAGATTTGTGCCTCCTGCTAAAAGTTGCTTTAAAAGCACAAGCTGTTGCAGAACCTTTTTTACCTTTTATTTCAGTGAGTCAGGAATACTTGGATACAATGGCATTGTCTTAACACTGTAACAACACTGTACTTAACACTGTCATTTTACTTGGAGAACTGTTGCATATCAACCAAGTCTGCCTGCATCATGCATCCATGACTCCCAAAGTACTTTCTTACAGATTTGCATAAGATATAAGCATCCTGAATTGCAAGCTAGGTTGACACTCGGCTTTGGTTTAGATCAGCAATCTGCCTTTTAGTAGCTTCAAATGGGGTTTTATGCCCCCAAAGATTCTTACCTTTGTATTTTAGGGCTTTATTTTTTGTTTTCTTGGGTATTTTTTTTAATCTGTTGTATTCACCACCCACTTAGTGCAACTTTATTTCAGTCTTAAGTGCAGTACTTATTTACTAACAATTCCACTGAAAATAATACTGTATCCTGTTCCTTTTTTTAGTCTTCCTTATTCCCATTTTATGTCAACTGTAAACTTCACAATAAAATCTGAAATTATCTGGAGTTCAAGGCTAGTCAAATCCAAAATTTTGGGGTCATATTAAGCTTATAAGAAAATCTATGGTATGAAGAAAAAAAATATCTAAATATTGCTCCTGAGTAAAGTTCAGTGTGTTTTGCCATGGGCAATAAACCAATAAAACAATATTGTTTAGAGAAAAATTCTGAAGTGATGTACATTTCTATAGTCATGAAATTAATAATTGTGTTCTTATACATCTGCAAGAAAAAGTTTAACGGAAGTTGAGAATGTTCAGTTCATGGTAAAAGAGGTTGATGTTCCTGAAATGTACAAAATGTATGCTGCTGCTATGTTTCAGTTACTTTTTTTTTCCAAGCATAATGTTGAATTCAGAGCATTTTTTAGGTTTGAATTGCAAAATATTTAAGAAAAAAAAATGGATTAAAATCACATATAAACAAATATAAAGAAAATTCTTTTAACAATAAGAATATAATTGAAATATAAATGTAAGACACTTTTCTGTGTCTTCCTGGCATATGAGTGGGTATATGTGTGTAGTATTTTTACATTTACACATGTATTTTTACAATGTACACACATATAGATATGTATTTCTATTTTTTTACATACATGCATTATGAATAATTATTTGCAAGAATGTATATGTGTGTCTACATACTTTCATGTCTTTTGTCTTCTGTTATTTATACACAGGACCAACTTATGAATATTGAATTATCTCTTTGAAAGTTGAAGAAGATTACTTTGCTATGAATTAATTTTTTGATGTGTTCACACTGTTCAAAACTAATAGGAAAAGCACTGGCAAATAGTCAAGAACTGATAGTTCAACATATGCATGTGATTCCCTTCATAAATTTATGTGAAATGTTTAAGATAAAACTCTCATGTGAATAATAAATAATAGTAAAATACCTGTGTAATTAAGTAAAAGGATCAAATAACACAAAAATGGAAATTCTGTCAGAAAATTTTGAAAAAAAAATGTTGAAAAAAATTTATTGCTGTTTGCAAGATCATAAAACATAGTATTTTATGCCTATCACATTTAGCTTTCAATGACAATGCAAGTTCATCATCTGTATTCATGGAGCACTAAGTATACTTTCTCCCTTCCTCCTTGTTCAGCATGCTAATCAGTTTCCATAAAATAGGAATGTGTCCAGAAACTCAAATTTGAGATCTCACCCAGGTTCTTTTCTCCTTCAAAGTAAAATTTTGATTATACATGACATTTATATATGACCAGGAATATAGAATAAATTTTGAGATTAGATATAGTATGAGTTTCCAAACAAATAAAAGAGATATAAGATCTTGTAGAAAACATAAAAAGATGAATAAATCATGCAGCCTGAAATCTAAGCTGCTAAGTGGTTATATTAGACCAGAAGTGAACACAGTGTGCTTGACTTGGCTGTCCTTATCCGCCAGTCATAAGAGCTTTGCTTGGATAAGTGGCCCTAAACTGAGGGGAACAATGCATTAACTATTATCACAGTGGCTGATCAAAGCATCACTGATGAGCATTCTTTCTTGTCACTATGCTCACTATGCTAGAAAAATCTGCAACGTGCAGTGGCATATCAGAAAACGTATGTCATAATATAAATAAATAAATAAATGAATAAGGAGACACTGGGTTTAGGGAGTAATGTGGGAAGTTTTAAAAACTATTTTCTAAAGAAAAGACAGCAGATTAGTAATCTTGTTTTTAGAACACCTCTTTGTCTTACTGCTTTTCATCATAAGCAAAAAGATTGTAGAAACAGATAGTTCAGTGATAATCTGTTTAAGATCACTGCATGCTGTGTGCTTGTAGGGTGCTCCACTACTAGAAAATAGGCTATTCAGTAATGGAATTGGGTGGCTGGGGTGGAAGTGATTCTGAGAGAGATCTCATTAATTCTACTGGGAATAACACATAATTTTATCATTTACTTAAACATAAGGAAGATTATCTGTGTAGAAACTTCTCTTGGCTTCAACAGCAAGAGCTACAAGATGAATTAATTTTTATCATTTTGGGGTATCTGGCTTGGAGATAAAATGGAACTCCTGTGACTGAAGTGTTGGAATGGAAGGATACAGACTCTTCAGCGAGGGCAGGTAGGGGACACCAGGAGAGGATGCTGCCCTCAATGTCAGTGACCAACTGGAGCACATGAAGCTCTACCTGTGGATAGATGAGGAGCCAACTGAGAGCTTACAGGTCAAGATTAAAGGGAGGACAGGGGCAAGAGATGTTACAATGAGAGTCTGCTACAGACCACCTGACCAGAAGCTAGAGTTGATAAGCCCCTTTAGAGATAGGAGCAGCCTCACGTTCAAGAGCCCTGGTCCTCATGGGGGACTTCAACCACCCTGATATCTTCTGAAAGGACAACACAACAGGGCATAAGCAATCCAAGGGGTTCCTGGAATACATCAATGATAACTTTCTTCTCCAAAGGATGCAGGAGCCAATAAGTAGAGATTCCAAGCTGGACTTTGGTCTCACCAGCAAGGAGGGACTGGTGAGTAATGTCACGCTCAAGGACAGCCTTAGATCCAGTGGCCATGAGAGGGTGAAGTTCAAGATACTTCAGACAGTGAGGGAGGTACAGAGTAAAATCTGAACTGATCTCCATTCTTAAAGATAAAATTTTATGAAAATGTTGAGTATTTGTGAATACAGATTTTAAAAAGAGCTGCACTGTACATTTAAATTTCATTTTGTCATCCTTTGCTTGTGGCAAACAGCAGAATTTAATTTAGAGGCAAAATAATCACACAATCTGTTTTGGGAATGGAACTAGGATAGACTATGACATTAATATCAATGTCCCTTAGATGGGATATTGAACAGCTGCACAATCACAAAAGAAATAGAGATGTGCATCACAAACATACTATTTGTTAAAACTGATTTAGAGCTTGTGGATCCACTCACTCATCCATGCACACACATCAAGTTTAATGTGTGTGTGCATGAGCAGGTCTTCTGCAGTGCATTTTATCAATACAGATTGCTTCATGAGTAAGGAACATCTGTGCTGCTGGAGGAGAAATGGAAATTAAGAAAGTATGCCATGTCTAGTATCTGTTCTTTTGATATGAAGTTTTTAAGAACCTCCCCCCAGGGAAAAGCCCAGTATTCAAGAGCATCTTAACTTTCCAGAATAGCCCAAGATCAACCAATTCACTTATGCAACTGGTAAAAAATTATTGCATGGTCTAGTAATGCATATGGAAATTTCTGTCCTTTGTGTTTAGTAACCATGAAAAATCTATATTGCTGCTTTACCTGAAGGCTTAAAAATGTTCATTTAAAAAGTTTCATAAACTAAACATGGCACACAAATCTTTATAACTCACATTTCTTGTACACTGTGTACACTACATGTTTCAGAAATGTCTTCTATTTGGTCTGCCATCCTAAAGAGGGTGGGAATGGAATGAATATACTGACAACTTAGAGGTCAGCATATACGTATTCAGAGTAATTTGAACTTGCTCTTCAAATAACATGTTGTTTTACATATCAACAAAATAATGCCATGGGGAAATCCCCTCCTTTCAAAGTTATTTAAATGTTTGTTCATGCTTCAGTGACACACAAAATCTATTTAAATGTAAATAATTAAATGCTAGAAGGCAAGGCTATTGGCATTAAAACCACAAAAAAAAAGACAATAAAATTTTGAATGCTTGTTTTCCATATGAGTTGAGATTTGTGCTAAACCTCCATCATAAAATATATACTTATTTATACTAACTGTTATCACAGAATCACAGAATTGTCAGAGTTGAAAGGGACTTCTAGAGATCATCTAGTCCAGCTCTCCTGCTATAGCAGCATTGCCTAGAGCACATTACTCAGGGCTGCATCCAGGCAGGTCTTGAAAATCTCCAGAGAAGGGAACTCCACAATCTCCCTGGGAAGCCTGTTCCAGTGCTCTGTCACCCTCAACAGAAAGAAGTTTTTCCTCGTATTTGAACAATATTTCTTATGTACCACCTAGTGCTCATTGCCCCTTGTCCTCTCTCTGGGAACCACTGAGAGGACTCTGGCTCCATCCTCCTGGCACTCACCCTTTAGATACTAAAAGCATAAGTAAGGTCTCCCCTCAGCCTTCTCTTCTCCAGGCTAAAGAGTCCCAGCCTTTCTGCATAACGGAGATGCTCCAATCCTTGTATCATCTTTGTTGCCCTATGCTGGACTCTCCCAGTTCCCTGTCTCTCTTGAACTGGGGAGCCCAGGAATGGATACAGTATCCCAGTTGTGGCCTCATCAGTGCAGAGTAGAGGGGGGGAAATGACCTCCCTTGATCTACTGGCCACGCTCTTCCCTATGCAACCCAGGATTCCATTGTCCCTCTTGGCAACGAGGGCACATTGCTGGCTCATGGATAGCTTACTATATAAAAGGACCCATGGATACTTTTCCTCAGAAGTGCTCTCTACCAGGTCCACCCCAAACCTTTAGATCTGCCCTATATATAGGTGCCTGCAGGTCTCTTCACTTGCTCTTGTTGAACCTCATTAGGTTATGCTCTCTACCCAGCTCTCAAGCCTGTCCAAGTCACACTGGATAGTGGCATAGACTTCTGGAGCATCAGCCTGTCATCAGCCTATCATCAGTGAACTTGCTGAGGATACACTCGGTCCCCACATCCAGGTCATCGATGTATATGTTGAACAAGTCTGGACTGAGTATTGACTGCTGGGGGACACTACTGTTTACAGACCACCAACTTCACCCTAGTCCATTAATTACAACCCTCTGAGTTCTGTTACACAGCCATCTCCCAATCCAACTCACTGCCCTTCATCTAGCCCACACTTCCTCAGTTTCCTAATGAGGATGTTCTGGCAGACAGTGTCAAAAGCCTTGCTGAAGACGAGGTAGATGACATCTGCTGCTCTCCCCTCACCCAGCCATCCAGTTATGACGTCATAGAAGGCCATCAGATTGGTCAAGCATGACTTACATTTGGTAAATCTGTGTTGACCACTTCCAATGATTTCCTGTTCTTTAAGATGTTGAGACATGACACCTGAAACAAGTTGCTCCGTTACTTTCCCAGGGATAGAAGGGAGACTAACTGGCCTATGGTTCCTTGGGACCCCTTCTTACCCTTTTGTGTAGACCAGAGTGATATTCGCCTTTCTCCAGCTCTCAGGCACCTCTCCTGGTCCACATGACTTTTCAAAGATGATGGAGAGCGGCCCAGCAATAACATCTGCCAGTTTTCTCAGCACTTGCGAGTGCATCCTATGAGGGCCAGTGGACTTAGGGATGTCTAGTTTGGCCAAGTGGTCTCTAACCCAGTCCTCCTCTGCAGAGGGGAAATCTTCCTCTCTCCAGATCTTCCCCCTTGTCTCCAGGGTTTGGGATTCATGAGGGACGGTTTTAGCAGTGAGGACTAATGGAAAGAAGGCATTCAGTATCTCCACCTTCTCTGTGTCTTCCACCACTAAGGCACCCTCCTCATTCATTAGTGGGCCTACATTTTCCCTAGTCTTCCTTTTTTCTATTGATATACTGAAAGAACCTTTTCTTGTTATCTTTAAGTGTAGTGGTCAAGTTCAGTTCTTTTGTCTTAAAAACTGTGTTTTTTTTATTTGGTCTTGAACATCAGAATGGTGTACTGTGTATGTTTTACATAAAGATTTATTTTATCACACTGGAGGTGAGATACTCATTTGGGAACTGAAAGAAACAGAGGGCAGGGAGCAGAATTTCAGTTAGAAAATGTTGTTAATGTTAATAGATCTATAAACCTTCAGTTTATCTTTAACCATAGTGACCAAGTTAAATTATGCTTGAGCTTTGGCCATTTTAATTTTCCCCATGCATAGCTTCACTCCATCTTGGTACTCCCTATAAGCTGCTAACGCCCTTTTCCAAAGACCATGAACTTTCCTTTTACTCCTGAGGTACAGACAAAGCTCTCTATTTAGCTAGGATAGTCTTCTTCCCCATCAGTTCATTTTTTGGGACCTCGGGATGTCCTTTTCCTGTGCTTTTAAGCACACCTCCTTGAAGTATGACCAGCCTTCTTGGGCACCTATGCTCTTCAGGACTGTCTCCCAAGGGATATTCTCAACCATGCTCCTAAACAGGCCAAAGTCCACCCATTTGGAAGTCCAAGGTGGCAGTTCTTCAGGCTCTCTGCCTTGCTTCACAAAGATCTGAAAACTCTATGATTTCATGATCGCTCTGCTCAAGATGACCCCCAACCTTTACATCCCCCAAAAGACCTTCTCTGTTAACAAGCAGCAGGTCCAGTAGGGGCTTTCCCTGGTTGGCTCCCTCACCATCTGTGTTAGGAAGGTGTCTTCCACACACTCCATGGATCTCTGGAACTATTCCCTCTCTGCTGTGTTATATTTCCAGCAGCCATCTGGGAAGTTGAAATTCGCCCTGAGAACAAGGGTAAGCAATTGAGAAACCCCTGTCAGCTGCATCTAGAATATTTCATCAACCTTTACATCCTGGTTGGGGGGTCTCTGTAACAAAGTCCTACCACGGTGTTATATATCAGTAGATAAATGTATTTATTTATACAATCACAAACCCCCACGTATACAAGCATTTCACATATCTCTTTGGTAGTGGTTTCTGTTTGTGTTTTTTTGTTGTTGTTGTTGTTGTTGTTGTTGTTTGTTTTTTGTTTTTGTTTTATTTTTTTTTTTAAATAATTGCTCCTATGTACTCTCCACCCAAAATTCCAAAATTTTTTTTTTTTT
>VZRU01004413.1:0-27216 GCA_013398155.1 Pedionomus torquatus | reverse complement strand
TTTTTTTTTTTTTTTTTTGCTATGTGCTTATTTTTCACAGTGAGCTTGAATCGGGAAATGAGAGCAGTTATATTTCTCAGTAAGGCTGAACACTTGTCAGGCCTTTAAACAATAATAAGATAGGGTTAAATTCCCAAGCACTAAGGAAGGACATTTTCTGATCTTGTCTCTCATATAAATAAATAAATTCTGTTGTTGCCACATAATGAACTCTTACAAGCATCAGTGACTAAAGCATTAATTACATTAACTCTTGTAAGCATTCAAACTCAATTCCCTCTTCTGGGACTGTCAGGAAGAATATTAGAGTCAGTTTGTTAAATGTTTCGCTTAGGCCTGTCTCTGCCATCTTTTCTCCATTCAGCCATTTCTGTTCTTACCAAGTAATCTTTCTGAATGGGAGACAGGCCAGCAAAGACATTATTCATTGCTATCTTTTAATGTACCAGTAGAACTGCAGTACAAAGAGAGATTTTTATTTTATATTTAATCTTTAAGATGACCAAGATTTTTTTTCCTTATTGTCAATACACAAGATCAAATCAAAACTAAGGGGAAGTAATTTGTGAAGGAAGAATACATAATAGTGTAGGAGAGATTGTAGATAAGGAGATGAGCAGGGGGAAGCAGATGATTAGAGGAACCTGATAGAAAGTCAGAAAAAGAACATAAAGGAACATCTAATAGACAAGATGTATTTAATGAGAAAGAACTGTGATGGCAGTGATGTAAAATAGGCAAGATATAAAGGAATTTTTAAAGGGGAGAAATAAATATCTTGAAAAAGAATTTAAATGAAGATTTCCTGAAACCAAAGAATTAAACTCAGTAAATTTGGTTGGAAAGATTATGCTTTTATTCCTAAATAGGAGGGCTAACCACTGACTCCTTGTTTGAGATCAAATACTAATTCTTACATTATTCAGAAATACATAGGGAAGTTTGCTGCCATATGGTGAAACCCATTGCATGTTTGTTTGTGCTCTGACATTTGAAGGTAAACTGGTGAAGGATGAAACAAAGTTTTAGCCAGCTCAGATTATGGTACTGGTATCACTCCACAGTATCTGACTATCAGCTGACACATCTTTACTCTGCCGTCTGCCACCTCTTATCACAGAGAGAGCTGAGTAGGAATGTTTTCTTCTGCATGTCTGGCTCCATCTGATGCATTTTCTTCTAGAGGTGCACTTAGCCCATGTAACTCCATTTATATCTGTAATCTGTAATGGATAATTAAACAGAGAAAAAGCAAGACACCCGGACATCAGCCCTTTACAAACTATGACCAGTAATATCCAAAAAAGCTATGTGAAGCTGTGGCATGCTGGCAAAAATGAGGAGTGATATCCAGAAACAAAAAAAAAACAAGATGTGCTTACTTTGAGCATTAAAAAGAAAACCATAACCAAAACAAGCAAAAAACCTCATGTTATCTTTTTTACTTTCACTTGAGCATTTTGGAATTACAAAAGTGACTGAGTAACAGCTTATTTTTATATTTACCAAAGCCTCTTGGTGCCCATTTATTAAGCTTTCCATACCACATTCGAGTTCTGGAAGGAGCTGATAAAAACACAGAATTCTTTATCATTGGATAATGCTGTTGCAGAGGATCACCCTTATTCTGAAATATTCACCTGCTTTGACAAGGGACTTAGACTAGATGATCTCCAGAGGTCCCTTCTAACCCCTTATCATTCTGTTGTCATCATCATTCTGTGATCCACTTTATGAGACTGTGGAGAAAGAAGAGAATGAGAGTTGTATAAGAAACAGCTTCAGTATAGCTGACTGCTGTCACTATTTTAGATATAAAGGCAGCTTCTTCTCCTGAAGGCAATGATACTGTCTCCTCTTCCTTTGCTGCTGCAGATAGGTACTCAAAAGAAGTAGATGAGTCAAAATAGTTCCATCTGTTTTACTGTCATAAACTTAAAAATATGTTTTGATTTTAGTATAACACACATGACATTAATTCAGTAAGGAAAACTAGAAAAAATATTTATTTAATAAATTGTATTTTACCTCTGTATTTCATCTTGCCTCTTTAGAAAGAGTGCCTTCAAATGCAATAAGAAAGTTGTGGAGATTTTCAAGACCTGTCTGTATGCAGTCCTGAGAAATGTGCTCTAGGCAATCTGCTTTAGAAGGGGAGTTGGATGAGATGATCTCTAGAGGTCCCTTCCAACTGACAGTTCTGTGATTCCATTATTATATAGTACTAATTGTTACATATTACTGGCTTTTTCTGAAGTTGCAACATTGGTGTCACATCTTTTGTTCCTACAAAAACCTCAAAAATATTATGGCTTAAAATTAGGCACAAAGTAAAAAAAAATATAAAAAATATATTTAAAAATAGTGTAAATACTAGAATAGGGTATAGTTAGTATAAAAGTTGAAAATGCAGAAAGGTAATAAATAAATGCATATTTTTTTCTTCCTCTCTAAAGAACTAAATGTACCAAAAATACTTGTTCATTTTACAAAGACAAAAAAAATGAAGTATTAAATACTTTTACAGCATTTTGGCACTTTGTACTTCTCTGTGCTTTCCTAGTAACAGATTCCTATGTGCTGAATCCTTAGCAAGAACTGACTAAAGGACTTAAAATTTAGTTCAATCATTTTTCTGTCTTATGCAAAACATGGCTCTGACTTAGGTCATCTTATTCTTAATTGCAGAGAAGGGATTTAAGCAGGTGAATTAGCATTTACAAAAATAAATCCACAAAATCATCATATTGAATTTTCAATGAAAATGTGCTTTAAGTTCCTCCTCTCTTAAATACTGATAACCTGGCTTCATGGCAAGCACTGAGGTATCTGAATGGACAGTCCCCACAACTTTCAAACCACACAGAGCTGTGCTCAGATTTTTCCATGTGCAAAGTAAGGAGAATGTCACACACTTCATTTACACTGTGCAAATAGAGAAGATCAAACTGACTGTGAAAGCCAGCTTTGGAAATAGAACCATAATGGAGCATAGATTTAACATAGCCAGATGACTTGTGCATACACTGGAACACTGCAGGGAACAAGAGAGCTAGTTCAGGTGCACATTTATATTCAGACTTCTCCTCCTTATTTATCCATCTGATACTTATTAATACGCTTGCAAACATCTAGAAGCTTAAACCCTTTGTTTTAAGCAACCTTATTGTCCCCCGCCAAAAGAACCCAAACCAGAACTCAGGACAGTAGACTCAGGAGCCAGGCTGCATAAAATGAAAAGGAATCCCAGAGATCTGTAAATCCTTGTCCTGCTGGTGTCAAATAGAATTTCATGACCCATTTCTGTGGCACTAATGTATCATCTAAGGATAGCTCCCATGGGTGGGCACAGTGTCTCTGAACTCCCTAAGAAGCTAGCAAATGCAGCTTGCCTTATCTTAGGAAGTTTTGCTTCCTTATAACAGCACAGTTGGGTCTAGTAAGAAAACTGCGGTGTTTGTACCACAGTTAATTTTGTGAGAAGAAAGCTGCTGAGCTGAAGAAGATAACAAGGATGGCTCTTTCTTTCTTTGCAGAATATATGTCTTACAATTTGATTTTCTTCACTCTTTTCTAATTGTGAAGTCTTTTTGAATTAAGCACACAGCTTAATTTCATTAAGGTATAGAATTTAAAGATCCCTAGTAATTTTGACTGACTGTTTTTATTGTATTTTTGAAAACTTTTTAGACCTTTTTCTTTTAAAGGTGTTTCAAGTGACATCTCACCTAAGTAGTACCAAAAGGTCATGGAACAGCTGGCATCCTTATTTCATAGATGACTGAAGCTAAGGAACTCCACAGATATGGAAAATGCTATTCTCCCATTAAGAAATCTGTTGTCGTCATGTAAGTCAGGTTTTTATAATGCCAAATTCCAGCATGCCTCTGAACAAGCATGATTCTACCACTTAAGATTATATTTTTTATATGTTGTATCATGCGATTGTTCTTATAAAAAGATAAGACCTTTTTGGTGGATATTGTAGATGGCTTTTTTTTTTAAATCGTAGTAATTAAATATAGCCAGAGCAATACTACCAAAATACATTTTTAATGGTAACTGAGATAATTGGAAATTCCGAGTGGCCTGTATAGTTAATCCAGACTCCTTTATGAGTATCAGTGCAAATGAATGGACTTCACATTTTGTGAGCAAAATTTAGAGCATGTTTCCAAATTTTTATTGTAGTAGTTCTTCTAACAACGTCCTAGGTGTCTGAGTGTGATGTCAAAACTGAGCAAGTCCTAATATAACAGTCCTACTGCTAAGTAAGCTGAGGAACAGAGACTTCATCATACTACAGAAAATTAGGAAATATAATCTTTTCAGAATTCAGACATAGCCAGAAAATAATTTTTGAATGTGATTGCACCAAGTCTCTGTTTAAGATGTAGCATTTTCATGTGCTCACAGCTTTCAATATAGCTTCCTTGCCGCATAAATTCTCCTTTTTTAATATGATTTAATATTTAAATTGCTGTCCTCCTTCTCTTCCTTCGTAACTTTCATGAAATACTTTGATTACATACAAAAAAAAAAAAAAAAAGAAAAAAGAAAAAGAAAGAACCACCACCAGATTCTCCTTTTAAAAGCTTTTCAGTGTCATTGCTACTACTGATTACAATAGCAGCAGAAATACTTTCTTCATATGAATGGATTTTCCTCATATGATAAAACAAGCTTTCCATTTTCAGTTTACATATAAATCCCACAAGTGTTTTGGATTGTTTTGATATAATATTTCATACCTTCATACTTTGAAGGTTGATATAACATTTTAGTATTGGCATCAAGTATATTTCAGACTTCTGAGTTAGCATTTTGAAGGACTTTTTTCTGTACCTTTTAAAACAGGTGTCTGTGGCTGTGTATGATATGAAAAAAAAACAACCGAGTAATGGGAAAAAAAAAAAAAAGTAATAAGAAGAATATCTTTCAGATCTTCAGTCAGCTCTTCAAAGTAAGTTTACAACTTTCTTTCAGACTGTCACGTATAGATCTGTCTGTGTCAGTTTTTATAAATTCTTCTGATAGTTTGTGTGGTGGCTGACCCAAACCTTGTTCCCTCTCAGTTTTTGTTAAAACTAAAATCACCCATGAGACAGGTTCTTTTTATAATCTTGAAAGATCTGGATTATAAATCATGTGGCAGTCAAAGGAAATAAAACAATTTTATAGCCCACAGTATAAAGCAGTAAAACACACACACACACAAAAAAAAAAAACCACACCAAAACCCTCACCCTANAAAAAAAAAAAAAAAAAAAAAGAGAAACTGCATTTCAGTCTGGGTGAGACAGCTTTTTGATGTCACCTTTATGTTCTTTTGTGAAATTATAAATATCATCTTAGGAAGTACTAACATGATGATATTTCAAGATAGTTTGACACTAATGTTTGTAACCACATCATGAAGAAAGAAAAATAAAACTGTGCAAAGGTAATTCAAGCTGACAAAACATTGGGAAAAATGACATCACATTTGCTGAACTTCAAAGTTTCAGCTACTGTCTAGAAACCAAGCAGTAAAAACTAGATAATGGACCAATTTTCCATATAGAATAGCTTGTAAAATATTTTTTCATCATGTTCTTAGTATTCTTACTCTTCTGTTGCTGTGTATTCATTCTGTAGTGAACTAGTGGAGTACAGCACAGTGACTTATGGGACTTACAGGAAAAGTAAAAGTCATGAAAGGTCCTTAGTGACCACCTCAACTTCAAGCACACAATGAAGTTAAAAAAATGGCCTTAAGCATGATTAGACTCATGACATATCTTTTATGTTGTTTCAGGCTGTTTGTACTTCAGTAGCTCTGTTTCAAGCTACATTGTGTTCAGTTTATAACTTCAGCTGGTGTACAAACTGATGCACTGGGCTTTTTTGTGCTGATTGTTCCAGAAAGGTNCTTTCTTTGTGCAGACAGTATGAAAGGAAAAAAAAAAAAAAAAAAAAAAAAGTTAAGCTGTATATTGAAGATTGAACCATATATTGGTTTTACATCACAAAGTTTTGGTAGGAGAGGGGTTAGAGGGGTGGCTTCTCTGAGAAGAAATAGGAAATTGTCCCCATGTCTGGCAGAGCCAGCACAGCCGATCCAGGACAGACATGCTGCTGTCCAAAACTGAGCCAATCAGTTCACATTTAAGAAAAGGTAAAAAAAGCTGCACAGCAGCAAGTGGACAAGAGGAGTGAGAATACGTGAGAACAGCCCTGCAGACACCAAGGTCAGCAAATAAGGAGGGAGAGGAGGTGAACCCAGTCCTGCGGCAGAGATTCCCCTGCAGCCTGTGATGAAGACCATAGTGAAGCAGATTGGCCCTCAGCAGCCCACAGAGGATCATAGTGGAGAAAGAATCTCTTCCCTGCTACCCACAGAGGACCGCACACCAGACCAGGCACATGTACCTAAAGGAGGCTGTGACCCTGTGGGAAGCTCACATTGGAGCAGGCTTCTGGCAACTCCTATGGCCCTGTGAGGGACTCATGCTGGAGTTCCTGAGGGACTGCACTCCATGGGAAGGACACACATGGGAGAAGTTAATAAAGGACTGTCTCCCATGGGTGGGGCTCTATGCTAGAGCCAAGAAGAAGCATGTGGAGGAAGGAGCAATAGAGTGATAAACTGACCACAACCCATATTCCATGACCCCTAAAACACTTGGGGGAAGGACGTATAGAATTTGGGAATGGAGTTGAGCCCAGGAAGAAGAAAGGCATGGGGGGAAAGGTGTTTTAAGATTTAGTTTTATTTCTCATTATCCTACTCTCATTATCCTGATTTGATTGACAATAAATTCATTTCCCCAAGCTGGATCTGTTTTGCCTGTGACAATAATTGCAGAGTGATCTCTCTGTCCTGATCTCGGCCCGTGAGCTTTTAATTGTATATTCACCCCACCTCTCCTCCTAAAGAGAGTGAGTGATGGAGAGGCTTGGTGGGCACTTGAAGCCAGCCAAGGTCAACATAACACAAATTGTGACTGATTTTTCTCACTGTGATAGTATTCTGGAACAATTCTTATTTAAATGTAAAGTACATGAGTAGTAGATAAGCTTGGATTTATATGAGGTCTTTGGTTGACCCTGAGGTATCATTATCCACATCAAAACTTAGTATAGCAGACTTAGAAGAGTTCAAAATAAACTTACCCTCTTATGTAAGATTGTGTCTTGTTAAACGAAATTATCTTATGCAACCTTATGACATAGCTGAGGAGGTTAAATAGAATACTATATGAATGAAAGAGATTTTGATGCAAGACACTTTAAAAAGAAAAAAAGAAAGACAGTAGGTTTCTAAATACTAAATATTGGTCTAAGCTGTCACATTCAGAACTTATATAATTACTTCACATTTCTCTACAATGGGAATAGAATCCTGGCAGCATGGAACATTCCGAAGAACATTTTGGGCTTTTTTTTTTTTTTTTCCCCTCTTGAAATGTTTTTATATCCTAAATGGAAAAAAAAAAGAGCTACAAATTATGTAATAATTGTCTGTAGTCTTGCAATTATGATCTATCCTGAGGAAAAACAAAAAAAAAAAAGAGATAATAAAATTAAAATGTTAGTATATATAAGAAATACGCTTTGTCTTTCTGATTTTTTCTTTATTCTAATTTCTAATAGCTGAATAAATGTTAAAGCTTTGATTTGCAGCAATTTTTATTATTCATTGTTTTTACACAATGAATATTCTTTTTTAAGATGGACCATAATATTTAATTTTCACTATTTTTAGCATAATTGCAATAGCAGAGCCTTTTAGCACTTCAGAGGACCATTATTTAACTATCTATCTATCTATCTATCTATCTATCTATCTATCTATCTATCTATCTACATATTATGATAGAGCTGAAATCTGAGTTGAGAATGTTTAAGGTAAGTATAAAAAAACTGACTGTATTTATTTTATTTTCCTTGAGACAAATTGGTTTATTGAGTAATTTAGGTCATTGATCTACCCTGATTAATATTTTGATTCTATCCCTGATTAGTAGAAAGTTCAAAGAGATCTTGCTGCTGATACTTGTGTTAGAATTATTTGCTGATCAAGAAAGGGGCAAAAAAAAGTTTCTTTAAATCAGGTTTAATTAGGCTATTCTACAATTTTGACTGAAGTAAGTACCAATTAGCTGTTTGGGAGATGAGAGCTACTTTTATTAGATTTACTTTCTCTAAGGATCTGCCTTCTCCAAAATGTTTCTTAGATACTGTCAGTGAGTGACTAAAAGGCAATTGTCCTGAGTTTTTAAATCATTGTAGGTAAATCAACATTTCCTCATCCAGTATATGCATATATGACTTCAAAGTGTAAACATTACCTCAGACTGGTTTGTAACACGTTATACAGTTTATATGTGAACCTGCACTGCATTAATGTTAAATGTGTTGTACTGAAATATAAAATATGAAAGTTATAAAATACAGGTCAGTTTCTGTTGTAGTTTTCCTAATAATCACAAAATGTTCCATTGTGATAGGACAGAAATTTCCTGTTCATAGAATGAACAGGGGAACTTGCTGTAACTTAATCACTCTGGCTCTTCCCATGCAATTTTTCTATTATTTGTCAATAGAAATGGACTTCCAAAACTATTTAGTTATTTTGAAAACTTCACTTTTATCTGTCACTGAGGAGCCTACTTTTAAATTTCCTTTGTGACCTAGTAAAGACACTTAATTGAGTATGTTTATGAATGATATGATAAATGACATCATTTTGATCTAATGAGCCTGACTGTAGGTAAGTCTGTGGGATGCTACCTTTGATTGTAAAACCCCAAAGATCAAAGGCCTAGCATAGATGTTACACTTTACCTCTTCTTTCCTGTACCATAAACAGAAGGTATGCCAAAGCAAAAAGTAATATTGCCATGAAATTCCTTCATCCATTATTATAATGGTAGAAATGGATAAATATAATGGATCAAAACTATAAAACAAATGACTGCTTTAAAATAAAACATCTAAAATATATTATCTGAAGAGTGTCTCTGCTGATGGTTGGCCTCAGCAATGGTGAGAAAGTGGTTTAAACCACTCATTCTTATTTTTAGAGCCTTATTGATTGTAAATTTTATATTCAGAGAGTAATTCTCAAGATATACTTCTAAGCTCATCAATAGTAGGATATCCTTGCTTTGAAGTATGCATCTGATTGTCATACATTTAACTCAAAACCATGGCATGCTGGTCCACTTATTTAAGGTAGAGTGCTGTAAGAGCTGGAAAACTGTATTTAAGTCTGGTTTTATGTATTACCAAACAGTGTGAGAAGTAATATAATTAGTAGTAGTAATAGTAGTATTCCAAATACTAGGTATTTTAAAGGTCATATTCCAAACACAAGGTACATTAGAGGACAAAGCCAGCCACAATGGAAATGTGTTTGGAATATAATTGAAAATCTGGATCTAGAGTCTTTTCTTTTTTTTCTTTTTTTTTTTTTTTTTTTTTTTTTTTTTTTCCTGAATGATGCCTCACATGGCAAATTTGCATTAATATTTTCTGACTTAACACTACTTCTACTTACTGATTTTAAACATCTGATGTAAGTTTATTTTCATTTCATTTAGTAGCCTCAGGGCAAACTGAAATCTTACTGCTGCTTATAAAGAGGGAAAGAGAACCTGTCCAACAGACTAATGCTAACACGCTATGAAATCCACAGAGACTCCTGCTCCCTGGGGAAGAGGTGTGGTGCACGTATCATGTTGCTGAAATAGATTTTCTTGAATAAAATTGACAGATATGGTTTGAGCATTACATTGGGAATGGATAGAGGCAATATTAGTCTTGCTGGCATTAGGAATGATCAAACACTGGAATGGCCTTTGCCTGGGTAGTTCTGAACACTGCAGTAAAAATAAGTGAATAAAGGACAAGCGGCTTCCCCAACTAAAAAAGTATTTTCTTCTAAGATTTTTTTTCCTACCTGCTGTTCATTCTCTGGTTAAATTCCCACCAAACTCCTCTGGAAGACTTCTTTCACTTTGGCTATAATTAGTATACATTTTGCTTTCTGCATTTTTCAAGCTCCTGTCTCAAGTGTTTACCTAAGTAAAATCTGACCACATAAATTCTTTCAACACTTTTGAATCAGTATTCTACCTAGGAACTATTTTTCACTAAGTGCTATTTAATTACTCTTTATATTTTTAGGGAAAATTGCATTCCAAGGCTTAGAAACTGTAGGCTTTGGTAGTTCGATATCACAGCTCAACCTTTTGTGTTGTTAATAAAGCTGACATCGTTTTCAGCTCCATATATGTGGTCATGGTTTGGGCCGAACTGGCAAATGAGACAAATAACAGATATTCTGCCCCACTTATCTCTCCAAGGCGAGGAGGGAGAGAAAGATATTTATGAGTTTAGAAGGACTTAAACTACTTTATTGAAACATTAATAAAATAACAAAAAGGAAGTCATGAAATAGATATGATATATACAAAACCATATTAAGCTCTCAGGATCAGGATAATGTCACTGATAGGCGCTGGGAAAGCCCCAGACTGGACTTATGAATAGAGAGGAACTGGATTTTGGATCAAGAGCCAGGAGCACTAGGATTGGAATCAAAGGCAGATGAATAGAGAGTCCTCCTTGGAAACTGGGCATTGAAGAAAAGAGGACCTGACCCTTTTGCTTCATCAGCTTTTGAATTGAAAGTGAGACAGATGGGACAGAATATCCTGTTTGGGTCACCTGTCCTGTCCACTTCTCCCTGTAGGTGGGACACCTCTACACTTTTCCATCTCTGACCCTCCAATAGGACAAATAACAAAGTTAGCTGATGTTGGTTGTTACAGCAATAAGTAAAAACAAGAGCCTCTCTGAATACCATTCCTTGGCATTAACTATAAACAGGTTTTCCTTCACTTTATTGTCTTTTTAATGGTAGGCTTGCTGAGAAAAAAAAAAAAAAAAAGTGCCTCACATAGCTGGTAGATAGCAGATGATATCTGTATTTCTTAGGGATTTATAATTGCCAAAATGAGACAGATCACTGTTAGGAGCTGAGATTAGCATCCCAAAACTCTCCTGGATTTAAATGAACCATGTCACTCCTTTCACAAATAACAGACCACAGAACCACTAAATTGTTAGAGTTGGAAGGGACCTCTAGAGGTCATCTAGTCCAACTCCCCTGCAAAAGCAGGATTGTCTAGAGCATATTACTCATGACAGCATCCAGGCAGGTCTTCAAGATCTCCAGAGAAGGGATCTCCACATCTTCCCTGGGCAGTCTGTTCCAATGCTCTGTCGCCCTCACCTTCAAAAAGGATTTTTTAATTTTCAAATGGAACTTCCTGTGTTCCAGCTTATGCCCATTGCCCCTTGTCCTGTCACTGGGAATCACTGAAGAGTCCAGCTCCATCATCCTTCAACCCACCCGTCGTCCAGGTCATCGATGTATATGTTGAACAAGCCTGGACTGAGTATTGACTGCTGGGGGACACTACTGTTTACAGACCACCAACTTCACCCTAGTCCATTAATTACAACCCTCTGAGTTCTGTTACACAGCCATCTCCCAATCCAACTCACTGCCCTTCATCTAGCCCACACTTCCTCAGTTTCCTAATGAGGATGTTCTGGCAGACAGTGTCAAAAGCCTTGCTGAAGACGAGGTAGATGACATCTGCTGCTCTCCCCTCACCCAGCCATCCAGTTATGATGTCATAGGAGGCCATCAGATTGCTCAAGCAATATTTACCTTTGGTAAATCTGTGTTGACCACTTCCAATGATTTCCTGTTCTTTAAGATGTTGAGACATGACACCTGAAACAAGTTGCTCCGTTCCTTTCCCAGGGATAGAGGGGAGACTAACTGGTCTATGGTTCCTTGGGTCCCCCTTCTTACCCTTTTGTGTAGACCAGAGTGATATTCGCCTTTCTCCAGCTCTCAGGCACCTCTCCTGGTCCACATGACTTTTCAAAGATGATGGAGAGCGGCCCAGCAATAACATCTGCCAGTTTTCTCAGCACTCACGTGTGCATCCTATGAGGGCCCATGGACTTAGGGATGTCTAGTTTGGCCAAGTGGTCTCTAACCCAGTCCTCCTCTGCAGAGGGGAAATCTTCCTCTCTCTAGATCTTCCCCCTTGTCACCAGGGTCTGGGATTCATGAGGGATGTTTTTTAGCAGTGAGGACTGATGGAAAGAAGGCATTCAGTATCTCCACCTTCTCTGTGTCTTCCACCACTAAGGCACCCTCCTCATTCATTAGTGGGCCTACATCTTCCCTAGTCTTCTTTTTTCTATTGGTATACTGAAAGAACCTTTTCTTGTTATCTTTAAGTGTAGTGGTCAAGTTCAGTTCTTTTGTCTTAAAAACTGTGGTTTTTTATTTGGTCTTGAACATCAGAATGGTGTACTGTGTATGTTTTACATAAAGATTTATTTTATCATTACATAAAGATTTATTTTATCACACTGGAGATGAGATACTCATTTGGGAACTGAAAGAAACAGAGGGCAGGGAGCAGAATTTCAGTTAGAAAATGTTGTTAATGTTAATAGATCTATAAACCTTCAGTTTAACATTCAGTCAAAGTAGGCAAGAGGGATTAGAGAATGATTCTAGTGAAGTAGTTAAGACATTTATGTGGTTGACTCAGTACAGACTGAAGAGAGACCTCAACCTAGATACCACACATGGACATCTTATTGTGTAAAATCAGTGCAGCATTGTTACCATTTCAAGTGAAATTGCTATTGCCTGTCACTAGGAGGTATTAATCCCTTCTTTTAATTAGTGTGAAAAGAGTGAAAGGACATTTATTTAGATTTTAATATGTTGAATTAAATACTGTGATTCTGTGCATGCAGAGGACCAGAATCCTAAAACCTGTCAGAGTACCCTAGAGGTTCCCTCCAATATGTCAGTTTTCAGATGCCTAAATACATAACAGGTTTTGAGAATATGACTTTTCAAGATAGAATAGCACAAACACCAATTAAACCTTTTGCTATATCTCAGCATAAGCCACTGTACCGAGCATTTATTGACTGTTACAGTAATTGACACTAGAAGGAGAATTACTAGATACTGAAACTTAATATCACTTTAAAATCCAACATAAAATAAGAGATTAGATAATAAAATTAAAATGATAAAATAAAGCTAAAATGATATCTAAATGTTTTTCTCATGTTGATGAGTTAATGATATTTTATACACAGTTGCAGCAGACTTGGTTTTGTGGTAAGACTTGCCACTCAGACTTTATGTTACAGAAGTTGTAATAAATTTTGGGATAAACTTAACATAAACTATTTTCTAAAATGAGAAACAAAAAAGGAAGGCTTTTGTGACCTGACCGTGAATGTGTTTGCAGCAAGAAAATTGCTGTTGCAATCTCTTAAATTAGTTGTTTGACCTAAACTAGACCAGTATTTCATATTGTAATATGTATTTTTTGAAAAAGTAACTTCACTATTATTACTTTTTTTTCACAGCATTCCCTAAATGTTTTTGCTAACATTAGTCCCCTCAAGTTTCTTCAATTTTTGAGGGCATATCCTCCAGACAAACCTTTTCTTCCTTTTCTTTTCAAAACACAGGGCTGCTGTTTAGGTACTCCAAGAAGCTGCTCTAATTATTGTCTACAAGCGTACCATTAGCCTGGGCACAGCTAACTGCCTTTAATTGACAGAAACAGCTGGGTAATTAATGCTACCCCAATACTATAAACACTTCTTTGAATCCTCCTGTGACCCTCTTGGGTATCATAAGTCACAGTTTGAAAATGTAGGACTGGAGAAGTTGTGACATTTACTCTTAAATGCAGAAAATTCAATTCCTTGTGATGTATTAATACATCCTTTACCATAGTCACTCTCATTACTTATTAATATGTTTATTTATCTAGCTGTAGTTATATCATCTACAATGCCCTATCTGTACATAGCTGAGAACAAGTAGTTTCCATCCAGAAATATTTAGAATACAAGACTTCAGTGATTAGACCACATATCTCTTTGCCTATGCAGCAAACCTGTCTGGAGAAATCTCCATAAGAAATTCAGGTAGTTCAGACTGCATCAGGAAAGAGGAGAGTATGAAGAAGGCATGATGTTGGGAAGACTTGAGGAAAACATGTTTTGCTTTCCTTTGCTACTCTAACTATGAAGAAAAGGAAACAAAAATAATACAACATTGTCCATAAACTTAGGGTTTAGTTAGTAGAATAGCTTTCTACCTATGTTTTGAGCCTATTCCTTCATAGGTGTCTCCACTGTACAGTCCAGTAACAGGGTAAAGTTACCCAAGGTTTTTGGAAATAAGCTAAGATTGTGACTACTGTCCAGTTACAATAGTAGGTCAGGCCGTGATAACCTGAGAAATTGCCCAAACTAGTCTTCCCTAGGACTAGTTTAGGAAAATCTAACAAAGTTAAACCATCCCCATTCCTGGACCTGTCCTCAACTTAGAAAGGATGTAGAACTGTTGGAATGGGTCCAGCAGAGAGCCACACAGGTAAGAGGGATGGAACACCTCTCCTATGAGGACAGGCTGAGAGAGCTGGGGCTGTTCATCCTGGAAAAGAGAAGGCTCCAGGGAGACCTTCTAGCAGCCTTCCAGTATCTGAAGGGAGTCTAGAGGAGAGAAGGAGAGGGACTCTTTGTCAGGAAGCGTAGTGACAGGACAAGGGGTAACAGTTTTAAACTGGAAGAAGGGAGATTTAGATTAGATATTAGTAAGAAATTCTTTCCTGTGAGGGTGGTGAGGCACTGAAGAGGTTGCCCACAGAAGTTGTGGATGCCCAGTCTCTGGAAGTGTTCCATATCAGGCTGGATGGGGTTTTGTGCAACCTGGTCTAGTAGAAGCTGTCCCTGTCCATGGCAGGGGGATTGGAACTCAGTGATCTTTATGGTCCATCTAACCATTCTATGATTCTGTAATCCCAGGCACAAATACAGTTTGGGCAGAGAATGTTTGAAGAGCAGCCCTGAAGAGAAGGATTTGGGAGTGCTCGTGAACGAGAAGCCAGCGTGAGCTGGCAGCCCAGAAGGCCAACCATATCCTGGGCTGCATCAAAAGAAGCATGACCAGCAGGTCACAGGAGGTGATTCTCCCCCTCTACTCTGCACTCTTGAGACCCCACCTGGAGTACTGTGTCCAGCTCTGGAGTCCTCAACAGAGAAAGGACACGGACTTATGGGAACAAGTCCAGCAGAGGGCCACGAATATGACCAGAGGGACGGAACACCTCTCCTATGAAGATAGGCTAAGGAAGCTGGGGCTGTTCGGCCTGGAGAAGAGAAAGCTCCGGGGAGACCTTCTAGCAGCTTTCCAGCATCTGAAGGAAGACTACAGGATAGCTGGAGAGGGATTATTTTACAAGGGCATGTAGTAATAGGACAAGGGGTAACATTTAAATTGGAAGAGGGTAGATTTAAATTAGATATCATGAAGGAATTTTTCACTATGAGAGAGATGAGACATGAACAGGTTGCCCAGAGAATTTGTGGAAGCCCCATCCCTGGGAGTGTTCAAGGCCAGGCTGGATGGGTCTTTGAGCAATTTGGTCTAGTGGGAGGTGTCTATGATGCTATGTTCTATGATGCTATGGTTTTCTGATAAGCAGTATTATAAAAACTTTCTTGTCTTAATATGGATACATATCTATCTACACATTTGAATATTCAATATGAAGACTGAGAAATTATAAACAATGCTTAGACTGGCATTTCTTCATGACAGTTCCTGTGTTGAAACATAACACAGAGATTTGAGAGGTTACATGAATAAACAGTCATTTAAGATAAACCTATATATAAGAAAATGTGGATAATTCTGTTGCTGTAGTTCCTGACCATTCTCACATAGTAAAAAGGATTACAGAATCAGAGGTTTAAAACTGATGCCCTCAAACACCTGTACATTCAGTTTGCCATTCAGTTTAAAAAAATGTCTGGAAAACTTATATCCTTACTTTTTAATATTATTTTTATTTCAGTCTTATTAATTTTGAATTTGTCTATTTTTCAGTCCATCCAAAAATCAGTATCTCAGTCATAAGCAAATAGCAATTTTCCCCTGTTTGTAATTAATAGCTGTCACTGTCCTTTGGGTCAGACAAGTGCTAGCAGAATGCTAATCTATGTTTAGTAATGCAAACCTTGGTGTGGTATATCAACCTAGACTTCTAATTTTCTACTTAGACAACTGACCAATGATGCAGTTAAAAAAATCCGATCATATTTTTGTTACTCTGTATCAAATATACATATGCTATTTGTCATTATATGAAAGTAAATCTTCAGAATATAAGTCAGAAAACTGTCTCTCTCTGTATATCATACAGATTTTCATTAAAGCAGGTACTATTCAGTCTATCTGTCTGACCAGTGGTTAGAAGGAGCACATTAGGGAGAATTTCACCTTAGTACACACATCTGGTGTTTCATCTGTGTTTTATTTTGCTTGAGAAGTTCAGTACTTTTGGACACCTACCTGCAAATCACTGTCCACACAAATTTCTATAATGATGGTAAAAAGTCAAACAGAAAATAATTTTGACTTGGTTGAAAAGCCAGATTTCAAACTCACAGATTTAATCTTCACCCCAATAAAGTCAGCACAATGAAACCTGGTCTGTTAATCAGAAAAATGTAAATGCACTGGCTATTGATAGTTTACAGTGTATGCATGATTTTTGTTCTTGTTCCTCTGAAGCATATTTTTACATAACAGGCACAGAATTTTTTAAGTAGTGTCCCAGCTGGCTACTATGTACATAATTCTTGTGGTTTTGTGCCTAAGAAGACAAATTACTACCAGAGCTTTTTGGGTTTTATTAGAGAGGTTAAAGATTTGTACATTGAATACTCAGTAATTTGCAGGAGGTGAATTAAAAAAAAAAAAAATCTCAGCTGCTCTCATTTTAGATGGTTTTATCTATTACAGACATCTTTTTTCAAGTGTGCTTTCATTTCCTCCACCTATTCTCACTTTCTCTGGTGACTTAATTACTGAAGGCCTATTTTGGTTGCCATTATCTGTATGGAGCCTACAGGAGGGCAGGAGAAGGACTCTCTGTCAGGCAGTGTAGTAATAGGACAAGGGGTAATGGTTTTAAACTACCAGAAGGGAGATTTAGATTGGATATTAGAAAGAAATTCTTTTCTGTGAGTGTGTTGAGGCACAGGAACATGTTGCCCAGAGAAGTAGTGGATGCTCCATCCCTGGAAGTATTTAAGGCCAGGCTGTATGGGGCTTTGAGCAATGTGGTCTAGTGGGAAGTGTCCCTGCCCCCAGCAGGAGCGGTGGAACTCAATGATATTTAAGATCCCTTCCAACTCTAACTATTCAATGATTCTATGAATTAGGACTCTTGTGCTCATAAATCTATCCCCCACTATGTTTTCTGCATTTACTGTGCATAGATATAGTTTTTATTGGTTTATATATATTCTTATACCTCTCTTAATCTTGGGAAATAGTAGAAGAAAAGAAAAAAGAGATTCCCATCCAAACGAGAATAAGTGATAGGTAAATAATTAAGCTTTTTAGTAAGGTTTACTATTCTGGCATTTTGCCATGCTATGTAATTCTTTTGGGTCTTGGAGTCTTTGTGTTACTGTTGTCCATACTGAACTGGGTGTTTCTGCATAACTCATCGTGCCAATTTGTCCAGGCACTGCCAGGACCTGATGGTCCATTCTGAGCTCTAGAGTGTTTATCTCCAAGCATTAAAGCATTACATTACCCTGCTCTAGACCTGCTTAAAAGAAAACCGAACAAAATAATGAACGCTGTCTCCACGGCTTTTTTGGGGGAGTTGATTTTTTTCTGTTGCTTTGGGTGCTCCTTTTCCCCCATCTGATTTAAAAAAAAACAAAAAACAAACAAACAAACAAAAAAAAGTTACGAAGTGCTTATAGACTTCAGTATTCATGGTTTATTCAGACCTTGATCATGTTTCTTACCACCTTGTTCCTGGTATCTGTCTCTCAGTGCCATACAGTACTGCAGAAATACTGTGCTTACTGCCCTGCTATTTTTTCTACCAGCACTCTGCATGGTCTTGTTTACATAGTTTCGTCTTTTAATATGCATACTGCCATGTGCAGCTAACTTGCCCTTTATCGTTTTACTTGATCCGGTGAAGTACTAACCACCTTTGTCATTGGTAAATTATTTTATTATAAGTTTCACTTATTCTGCCAGCACTAGCGAAGTTTTACTTCCTTTAAATGATCTTCACACATTAATCTTTAGTATAGATTTAAACACCTGCATGAACAAAGGAAAAATAAAGATCAGCTGACAATTTGGGGTTTTTATTTCTTTTTCCCCCAAGATTATATAGTAAAGGCCAAGAGGCATCATCACTGTGCACAAAGTATTTATTTAGGGATGCTCATGATTTTCCATAAATAAGCTTCACAGAAAAATAATGAAGGATGAAGCTATTTGTAGAAAAATATAAACTTATTCCACCTTCGTTGTGAGCAGACTAGAAGCAAAATAACTACTTTAACACATGGCTGAGCTTGATCTAATACATCTGACCTCTCAATAAAGCACACATGTGTAGTACTGTGTTTGTGCTAACACGTTGCACGGCTTATGACCATCTATCTTATGGTAAGCAAAGCAAACTCACATCTGTCTTCAAAATATCTGTAGGTATAACAGGCTTTTTTAAAATTATTATTCCTTTTCTTTTAACTGTTACAATTGTGCACCAAAAATGCCATCTGACTGAACAGGCAGATAATAGAAACCACGGAGACTTGATTCAGTCGCCCTTTTCCTCCTATGGCCGCCCATATATGGAAATGTATGTCTGAGTACAGTGTGTTCTTGCACAAGAGAGCAAAGTTGGGGGGAGACATTAAAAATAACTAATTTCTGTATGGTAGAGTGATTCTTATGACTTTACAAAGAGGTCATGTTCTTGGAATACAGTAATAAGTTACCTTTTTTTTTTTTTTTTCCTAAGGCTTAGTGTGTCAGGAGCACACTCTGTAACAGTTAGGCTAAGGACTCAGCAAGGACTCAATTTTATATAGTAGTGAAATGAATATTTTATAAATCAAAGTGATTTTTTGTTCTCTCTTGATTTCCCTCATCTTTCAGAGACAACAAAAGGAACAAAGAGAAAAGATCCAGCAAGTGCATTTACCTAATAGCCCAATCCAAAAAGTTAAGGAAGGACATTGTTTTAAGAAGCCAAATTTCAAGAACCAAGTAATGAAAGGACAACATTTATAGTGGAAAATTTGACCTAATTATTGTGGACATTTGCTGATATTCATGCATCATGGATATTGCAATACTGTCCTTCACTTCACTTTCCCCCTCCTTATTCCCTCCCTCCTCCTCCTCTCCTGTGGAGCAGGGACTTTATTGGGAAGATTTTTGTTTCAGTGGTAGCCGAATATCTCTGATAAGATAATTTTTCCTTGTATTGGTGGTACAGAAAGTTTCCAATAATGTAATATTTAATGGAACTCTGAATGAAGAGCAAGTTCATCACCGTCTTAACCCCTACAAAAAAGATACTGAATGATGACGTTTTTATTTTTTAGATCTAGGTGTTCTTCATGAGACAAAACAAAACAACAAAACCCCGCAATTATTAGTAGCATTCCTAAATTAGCTTTCTAGACTTTAATAGAAAGTTGCTATTAAACCAATCTTTACTTTGTGGGAGGAAAACAGACAAATCAGCAAAACAAAGTATCAAACAAACACTGTAAAGACGTATCTTATTTCGGGAACATAATTTTTAAAAACATATTGATGTTTTTGGTCCTTCCATAAAAAGCACTGTAAGCTATGTTTCTGTATGCAAATGCTAACTAAAAAATTTCATCTGACATTTCACATCTGTATTCTTTTTATAGCCAATCAGGTCATCTGTTACTCACAATTAAGGCAGATCAATAATTTGAATCTGTCTTGAAGGACTGAATTTTTATGAACTTTTTGAATTATTATTTAATAAGCCATCAGTGCACAAGCATTACAGCACAGCTAAGAAAAATGTGAATCATGACAAATCTGATATGTCTGCATATGCCATTAAATTGCAGCAATAGTAGTGTTACGGTGACAGCTTCTGTGATTTTCTATTTAATCCTCTCATAATTCATGACAATTACAATTTTACATAAACAATGAATATAAAGTGACAAAAAAATAAAGCCAAAGCAATTTCTGCACTTCATTTTATAGTAACAGATGTGGTGAACTGAGGATATTAAAACAAATCTCTGAAATTAGCACGAGAAGTGTTCAAGGTAACTGCAAGGATGTTTGACCTAGAGCTCCACCTAGTGAAATTTTCGTGAAAAAAATAACAGAAAAGCAAGTTTTCACTTGCTCAAAATGCAGTCTGTAAAGTTAAAGCTTTATGAGGTTATGTCGGCCACAGGAATCACTCAAGCTGCTATACAGTGGCAGTTTATTTGCATTTCAGAACGAATTTATTTTAATTAGCATAGAACATTCGTTCATTTCTTTCCCCTGATGATTTAGGAAGGTGAATAGCCATGTTTAGAATGGTGTCATTTTAAGATTGCTAAAGAACATGCTAACTTTTTTTTTTTTTTCCCCAGAAATCATGAATACCTGAAAAAAAAAAAGGAAAAGAAAATATCTTTACTTCTTTATCCTTGATTCATTTTTAACCATATTCAATGATATTTTGATAGATTTCACTTCCAACCATTTAAGTTCTTCTGCAATCAGTATTAGGTATCAGTCTGAATCCTAATGTCATGTTTGCTCAGTTTTGAGGATAAGAAAGGCATGAATTTAGAGCTGAGCCCATATTAATTTAGTGATATTGTGATGGTGAATGTGTCAGAAGTTGTAGTGAATTTTAGTAATAGCAGAAATATGTGGGGGAAGTGACGTAGAAGAAGAGACTAAAATGAATGAAAGAAAGAACAAAATGCTTTCTACATTTTTCACCGCTGCCCTTATTGGTGCTGTATGGAAAAGGAAGAGCCAATACTGCTCAGCTGCATGATACCATTGTGTTGAAGGCAAAATTCTGTAGCATTGGAAGAAAGTGCTCTATGCTAATTTTCAAGCAAAAGAAATTTACTGACACAAGCATGCAGGGGCAAGTATCAAAAATACTGGGAGAATACTGCCTTTAAAATAAAGTCATACTATAATTTTTTTAGCATTTTACTGTTTATAGATATTATTTTTTAAATAGGCAGCAGACCACATGGTAAATAGCCAAGTTATATTATAATAATGCTTATCATTAGCTCTTTCCAGATTCAGAGTTCAGATAAACAAACAAGATATTTAAACTCTAAAATGTTTCTAGCATGTAGGGAAATGCTATGGTCTTTTCTACAGTAGAAAAGACTTATAGTTGTTTGATCACTCAATGACAGATTGTCCTTGTGAGAGTATAGGTTAGTGAGAATAACCTGTGAATATGTAATTAAGAGTTTTAGCATGTATCCATACACAAGGGAAGTGCAAAAATTTCTCTTGCCAACCTAAATTTGATTTTCTAGTTTTCTATATATTTGCAACTTTAAGAACACGCAACTCTTTCAATTTGTGAATAACTTGCTATATTTTTGTTTCTTATTTTCTTTAAAATAAAAGATTCAGCAATATGTACATTTCAGCAGCACCCTTTGCTGAATCATTATAGCTGCAACAGAGATTGATACAGCTTGAGAGATCTAGTATCTGAAGAAGTTTTGTCTTATTTGGATGTTTCAGGATGTAAGGCATTGAGTACTGAAAAGGAGTGTGGGACTGGGACTTCCTCTTACTAAGAATTCCCAAGTGTTGGAGGGCAGATGATAGTGCGTGTGTTAATGCTCTGTTTTGGTTTTCCACATCTTTCTCATCGAGATTTATTTGTGTGGGTGTGGGTACATATATTTGGGTTAGTAAGAATGTGACTACAACTAAGGGACTTTCTGAAATTGAGAAGACTCTACTAAGGGAAAAGCATATCAGTAAGTCATCTATGTAGTTTTCACACAGTACTGTGAGCCATTGATTTTGTTTTCCAAGCTCTATATTTGCCAAGAATACATTTTACTGGAGGAAGAAGGTAATGAATTAGAAAAAACACCCAAACAACATAGCATATCTCTCATAGGCAGAGTCTGATAATGCATGGAGCATTGTTGACCAGGGTGTATGGAGGGAATCATTATATATTTATTTCATATTTACACATCCTTGGGCCTTGCCAAAGCTATCATTCATAGTTGACATCAAATGGTCACTATAATCTCTAGCAGAAAATAACTTGCAGGTTTAGGGAAGGAGAATTCACCAATTCTAGAAAAAAAAAAAAAAAAAAAAAAAGAAATAACTTCATTTCAGCTATAACCTTGGATGCTTGACATATCCTGCCACTTGCAGCCAGGTTTATATGCTTTTGGACACTGTTTGCAACTGAAGTCCCTGAAGTTTTCCCTGAAGTCACTACTTAGTGAATGTGTTTATACTGCATGTGTTGCAGCTGACCTGTTTTTGCTGTGAGAGTCTGATGCATTTAATTAATGTGTCCTGGGGAAAGGCAACCTGTTTCCTGGGGGAAATGAGGTGAGAAGAGGTAATAAATAATGGAAAATAGATTTCAAAATGACCTTAGAGGTCATCTAGTTAACCTTTTTCATCACAGTGAAGTGTATAAGTGCATTGCTCCTAGTTCTCATTTGAGAAAGTTCTGTTGTTATCAGTGCACAAGAAGTATAATCTTTCATGCTGTCCCTGAATCCTTCTCTGAAAAACCCAGGGATTTTTTACCAAGCACAGGTAGTTGTTTATGCTATAGGAACATGCTGGTATTACAATGAAGTTTCTGGAGTTACTGTTTCTGCAAAGAGAATACTGAGCCTGGTGTCCAAAGGAATTAGGAGTGGAAAGATGGGGAACAATGGAACAGTGATGAAAAGATGATGTAAAATGGGCTAGGCTGGTCAACAGCAATGAAAAATACCACATAGAAGGAGTTGTGGATCTGGATTTATGGTTGAAAGCACAAGGAATTCTAGTAGCTTTTTTTTTTTTTTTTCTCTCTCCTCCCTGGATCTACTTCTGTCTATGTAGGATATTATAAGATCATGATGAACTCGGGGATAACATTAGCTTTGCTTTCTGAAGGTGGGATATAGACTTCATGGGACCACTAAGTAATCTGAGTATAACTGAAGTGTGAGAAAGAGGTGAGAAATCAATTTCTAGGTATTACTGTAGGTCCCTATATCTAGTGCTTTTTGAGTGAAGTAGCATTTTGTAAGGACTTGGCTTTGTTAGCATTGAAATAATTCCTTTTTCTCATCTCTTTCCCTTTTCTGAAACACTATACAGGTTGTGTCTCTGCAATCAGTTGGGAGACAATAGGGGAGCAGAGGGGGAGATCTGTCCATATATTCTCTCATTATGATCATAGTTAATAATGCTCCTGTTGGACCTATCCTAAATCATACTCATGTTATTATGCACTTGGAGTCCCCAGGTTGTCCAATACCTGGGGTACATGGCACATACAGGGTACATTCCCAGTTGTCTCGATCCTGAAATCAACAGCACTTCAATTACTCCATGGAAGTCCAGGAAAAGTTATATCTTGTCCTCACTTTGGATTCAGAAAACACTTGACAAATTTAACATTTTTAGAGCTATGGTGAATATATATAAATATGTGTACACTGATCTCCCTCACCAGAAAGTTTCAAAGTAAGTCAGATATTAGACTGAAAAAAACATACGTACATTCAGGAGACAGATAGTTTCTAATGATACATACAATTTATTTAAAATTGCCATTGAATATTTTATATTTACCCTTTTCTTCTTTAGAGCTGCATATCCTAATAAGTCTTATGAATACAGCAAGTAGAAAGCATTCACAGAAAATAAAATTATCCTGAAATGAGTAACCAGAAATAGTCTTTATATTTCCACTGTTTTTACTGGAAAGAGAATATATGTCTATTCTAAAGTTAGACATGCAAAAAAGTGCAATGAGATTCATATAGGAGTTACCTCATCAAAAATTCAGTCACTATTAAAATTTCTACAGGTATTCTTGACCTAACTGGTACTTGCTAAGAAATATGCTAAGTATTGAATTCATTCTTTTTTGCATAAAATGTGATCTCCTTTTCTTTCTAGACATGAGTATCTGAAATTGTCATAAAACATTCCTACATACAACCTCAGCAAAATCCTGTATTAAGTTTTGACTGATCCTACACATTTTGTGAACTTCCCAAGGCTGATTCCAGTACTATTCACAAGAACAAATTGTTTGAAATTTCTGCAACTGTTTTTCTTTTTTTCATACAATGACAATAGCATTCTGAAATTCTCCATTAATTCTCATATAGTACTTTTGTTTATGTCACTATTACACTAAATATAATATCCAGACATCAAAATATTGTAAATGTATCTGCTGCAAGAAAATAACATTAGGGAAAATAATGTTTTGCAACTAATATCAAGTAAGACATGATGATGGGCTACTCAACAGACTGCTTATTTGGCTCTCACTTTCCTGCTCTATGCTGCTTTACCTTTGCTCTTTCAAAGATCTTTGATTTTTTTCTTGCACCTTTCCCTTTCTTGGACCTTTGGACGTATAATAAAATAGATTACATGTTCTCCCATATTCTTCATAGTAATGTTCCCTCATAAACTATACATTGAAACTATACATTGAAGGGTGGCAGATATGTGTTTGAATTTGCTCCAACAGAAGAGAGAATTTAAAGCGAGACTTGCACATTTGCACAAAAGCAGAGCAAAATAATGTGCTACAATGTCTAGGCTCTGTAAATTCTCATCCAGCTTATTTAAAGCTGGCTAAATCACCACTACTTTATTTTCGCATTTTACATGTATTCATGGCTGCCTAATACAGGGTTAATGTGGAATTTAGTTTCAAACATGCCTACCCAGGAAGCACCAAATCTCTACACATCTTGACTTCCACAGTCACTGAAAGGCTGTCTTTACACCTGCTGAGAAGCACTTCAATTTTGACAGTATCTTGGCACCTGTCTCCCAAATACTCCTGAGAATGATCTAGAAAAATGATGCATTCCTCTGCCTAATTGTTCTGCACAGCTTGATCTAATAGGCATGTTCAGAGAACAATTAGATATTCTAGGTCTATACAAACATAGTAGCAGCCAATATTACCTGTAAAACAAGTGAAAATTGGGAAGTCACATCCCAAGTAAGAATAATTCAAACATCTGCATATTCTCAGAGGCTAAAGTTGCATATTTAGAACAATTAAATCCTCTAATCATTCAGCCAGCCACTGAGCCATTTTCTTGGATGTCAGGAGTTGTGGATTTAAATTATAAGAGAAAAGGAAAGAGGGGAAAAAAACAAAGAAAGGAAAGCATCCACCCTCAGCAACAATAGCTTCTTAATAAATATTAAAAAGTATTGATCAGCTGAAAAAAAATATTTACTTAATCTAATATGGGAAAAAATGCATCCTCATTTTAAATTTATTTTAGAATTATTGTTCATTGCAACTAATTCAGGTATCCTGTCTCTCTGATATACATATACTGCAAGAAACCTTTAGTCCTACACTTCTATTAGTATTTAACTCTTCTTTAATACTAACTCAGGTACTTGTACATATGTACAGGTTCATGGGGCCTTTTCATGAGAGATTCCATGTATCTCAGGAAATTGCTATACATACACTTAGTTACTACCCCTGCTCCTGGTGTTAATACTCACCCTTCCCTGCTCCTCTGGACCCTAAGGCTGGTGGCTCCATTCTCATGCATGTGGGGATGGAGGGAAGAGGGTAACATTGAGCAACTACATTCCTTTACCAGGAGAAATATGATGATTATGTTGATATTTTCTTCTTTTTCAGTCTGTGATTAATTTGGGATAATTTTTGTATTCTTTAATATGCTTCTGTGCCTTTGTTTTTCCTCATCGGTTTGCAGCAATTTGTTAATCCAAAGTAACAATTTTTAGTGTTTTTCACATCTGTCAGATACTAAGTCTTTATTCTCTTTTTCACTCCTGAAAGCAATTTTGACCAGCTTCAGGTCTGCATTTCTTTAAATGACCATGGGTGAATTTTTTACAGCTGTGGTGCCTTCAGTTCCAAGCCTGTGTCCCATCTCTTATCACCACTCCATGCCTCTGCTACTCTGCACTGCATCCTGAGATACAATTTTGATGTATTCATATTTGAAATCCATGCTTTGGTACCTGGTATACATTCCATGCTCCTTAAGGTCTGCGGCAAAATTCTGTGTCTTAAAAAATCAGCTTAACCTCATGACCATGACTTCTTCACTAACCAGAAAGCAAGGTTTAAAAATGTATGACTTAAACCCTTCATGTTTTTTTTTTTTTTTTTAAATTATAATTAGTTTTATCTAAGTTTCCACAACTGTCACATTAAATAAATATTTGTTCATTTGTTGAAGTCAATCAACAGTTTGAAATTTTCAGCAGGCAAAGTAGTGACAATCCTTTGTTGAAAACCTATTAAATCTTAGTTTAAAATCTGTAACAAAATATGCATTAATGTTCATTTTTAGTGGCTTTCAGAAGTAAAAAAAAAATTGTTATAGGAAGGATTGCTGAGCATGACCTTATGAAGATTTTATCCAATTATTTAACTTACAGATTATGAAAGTCGAGTAAAAAATTTTGGGCTCTCTCATTTGATGTTCACTTATTTATGAGGTGAGATTATATGTTAAAATGTTTGATATATATTTACACCAAAGAACTTAAAACATGTAAACAGGAACTTATGTTGATAGCACACATTTTTCAGAAAAATTATAATGTTGAAATTCTAGCAGAAAACCTCCTACTATTACTACAAAGTAGGACATATAAGTCTTGGTTACTGTCCTGGTTTCTGGCAGGGACAGGGTTAATTCTCCCCGGCTCTAGCAGGGCCCAGGTATTTCACCCCACGTGACCCGGGCCCAGGGGGTCGCTGGGAGCTGCCGGGAAGGGGAGGAGTAACCGGCAGTGTGGGGTCTGCGGCGGGTTCGGGGCTGTGGTCGGACGCGCGGCGGTCGGTATCGTACTCGCGTTTGTATCCGTCTCTATCCGTGTTACTGGTTTTCCCTGTTCTACTTTGTTGTCCTGTTAAACAGTCTTTGTCCCAACCCATGAGCCTTTTTCTTCCAGTCGCTCGGACACCGCCATGAGGCGTTAGCCAGCCGGGCTGCCACGTGGTT
>VZRU01004412.1:0-42189 GCA_013398155.1 Pedionomus torquatus | reverse complement strand
ACCTCAGTCCCTGATTATTCTTCTTTGAGCTTCTCCCTCCCCCTGGCCTCAGGAGGGGGCCGACAGCAGTGGATGTGGGGACAGCAGTGTGCTGTGAGCTCCTGACCGCTTGCTGCTGTACTGCTGGCCTTAGGGCCCGCGCAAATGGCATTTAAAATGCAGGTGTTTGGTGGGCTTGTGCCTGCGGCCAGAGCTGCCTGTCCTCCATCCTTCCTGGCTGTGGGACAGAAAGGTGGAAAAAACCCCAGAAATGGCACGCTGACCACATCCCTCTGAGGGATGGATATCTTCATTACTCAGTTTAGCCTGCACTGCTATAAAATCTTTCAGGTCATTTTTCCCACTTGCGTTTCCTGTATTTGCTGCTCCAGCAGCACACAGGCTCCGTAACACCATCGTTTCCTACCTGCGGTGCTCTGTAGGCTGCTTTCAGCCCTGTGAAGGTTAAGGAAATCACAAAGTCCCCGTTACAGTGGTTTTGTTGTGGGTCGGCCCTGGGCAGCTCTCCGGCTTACCTGCGGCCTCTGAAGTGCTGGGAGCGTGGGCTGAGAAATACCTGCGCTCATTCCATTTACTTGGTATTGATTAAATAAGTTAGTTTACTATTTGCTGTCTGTTCAGTTGGTTTTGGGTCTTTTTTTTTTAATGCAACTGCCACATGTGCCGGTATTTAACACCCCGTGTCTAGATTACCTACCTGGAAAGCTCCAAAACAGTATTTTTCAAGAGGCTATAACAGTAGCCATTTTAGTAAGAGGAAAACAGTGACTTAGGATAAAATAGCTATACTTGTCCACAATGTTTTACTTTTATGAAAGACTCTGTTGTGTCAATAAAAACAACCAGGTTAATGATTAGCAGGAATATTTGTAACTGGAAGGTTTATTCTGTTACCTGTGATCTTCATTGCAAGCCTGTTGTGTCCACGTAATTGAGCTTTAACAGAAGTTTGAAGGTCTGGCTTTTGTTCTTGGATCTGCCACTACTTTGTTGTGTGACTGTGGACAGAACATGACGATTTTAGGCTTTTGTTTCTCCACTGCAAGGGGGAGACCCAAGTTCCTGCCTTTACAGCCTGAAAACTGTCTGTGTCATCTTGTTGCAGACAAGCTGACGGTCGGAAAGTTCTGCGGTCGAGCATACGGGAATTCCTGTGCAGTGAGGCCATGTTTCACCTGGGAATTCCAACAACGAGGGCGGGAACGTGTGTGACATCTGACTCAAAAGTTGTTCGTGACGTATTTTATGATGGGAATCCAAAAAGTGAAAGGTGTACAGTTGTCCTGAGAATAGCTTCTACGTTTCTAAGGTAGGTGTGTGCTGTGTTGGTTTTATTTTTCCATTCTTTTAAGATCAAGCACCTCAGTCTTTTAAAATACCATTTTAAGTGTATTTCCTTAACAGCACTATTTGCATGTTTCTTGCTCTGGAGGCTTGGAACTCTTTTGCCAGGAGGTCTCTTTTCTTGCCCAGTGGATAGGATGAACCGGTGTCTTTGCACTAGGATGCTAAATGCCCAGGATGCTAGCCTGAGAGAAAGAAGAACGAAGTTCTGCAAACCTCAGAAGAGATTTTTTTCATATTTATGTCTGCACAGAATAAATGCTTTCATTGACGTTGGTAGTTAGTAGCGATGCCTTATTGTTCTACCCTTAATTCCAAGGCTGTTCTAATGTAGTACTATCAAAGTACAGCGTACTTTCCACGCCTGAGAGGTGTACGAGATTCCTGCTCTGGCACAGAACATTAGGAGTTTCATGAAGTTGCACTGCTTCTTGTAACGTAACAGAGCATTAGAGGAAGGTGAGGTGTAAGGAATATGGGCATGTGTATATAGGGGTGTGTGTGTGTCTGTGTGCAAGTATATATATAATGTGGAGAAATCTATTTTATATGCTTGCTGTATGGTATAGTATTTTCAGCCCGGTTTCTGTATATTTACTGAGGCTAAGAGTTTTTCTGTAGAAGCTGATGTAAGAAACTTTAATGAGCTGATGTTCAGTACTGGCTTGATTCTTGATCTGTCGGTTTGTTTACCCATGGATGTAAGCGCTTCCTTGTGTTGCGTCACTGAGCATCACCAGGTTCAGTGTAGGAATCTTGCAGGTCTTTTCTCTCAGTCAGTTAAAGGACTGGTATTAAGAGATAATGTGGTGTTGGTGCAAAAACATTAAATGTTTTTACTATATGTAATATCAAATGAAGTTAATAATACCAGATATTACTAAAACATGTTTTTTTTTATTATTTTAAAACAGATTTGGTTCTTTTGAAATTTTTAAACCTCCTGATGAATACACAGGACGCAAGGGTCCCAGTGTTAATCGAAATGATATTCGAATACAGATGCTCAATTATGTGATCAGCACTTTCTACCCAGAAATCCAGGCGGCTTATTCAGACAACAGTATTCAGAGGAATGCTGCTTTCTTCAAAGAGGTAAGAAATACCAGATTCTCTTCATAAATCCATAGCTGTCTTCTTTAGCAATTTCACCGTCAAACACTGATTACTGGAGTAATCCAATTGCTCGAACTGTTATTTTCTTTGGAGAAAACATTCTCAATAGAGCTGCTTATCCATGAAAGCGGTGTTGATAATGATCAATCCAGTGAAAGCGTTTTTAGCATTTTTAATAGTAAATTGTGATTTCTCTGCTCTGGGAGAGCTTCTCAAGACTTGTCTGTCTTTGCTGAGAGTGGTTTAGACTGCGAAGGGGAATTCTGGCCCCGACTGTCAGATGATGAGTTGATGATACCAAGACATCACTTGCAAGGCATTGTCTTGTAAAGTACTGAGAACATGGAGTCACTTCCCATCTCTCATTTTCCAAATTAACAGCAGGAGCGTTGACTGCAAATCACTTTAACTTCAGGCTTTAGAATGGAAATGTTTAAAGGCAGTCAGGCACTGCAAGGACTTGAGAAAGTTGCACAACCTCTGGCTTTAAGAATGGTAGTATCAGGTGAGATAAATGTCTTAGATGTAGTGTAGTATCAGGTCATTTGGCAGTGGCCCAGAGGAGGGGCTGGATAATTCCTCAGAGACCTACTTTGAACCCTTTTCCAATTACTGCAGATTCATAATAAATAATTGGAAATATAACATTAGTAAATATAGAATTGCTATATTTCTCTTTGAAGTAAAATGCAGTTAAATTAATTGCAATCTACAGTCAATCCTGAATATACCTTTTGCTGCACTGTTGGAGCCGCACTGAATGGAGCTGATGACAAGGACTGTGTCTTGTCCCCCACTCTGTGTCTGCCCAGCTCTGCATTTGATGGCATGTTTACTTTCTGGTGGCAGAAAAGCCATGGGACTCAGGGATCTTTGTGGATGCCTGCGTGTGTGTGCCAAGCCCTGGCTCTTTTTGAGATTGGCTTCTTTTCCTGGCCCAGTTACTACTGGTTTCCTCCCCCCATCCTGGCATCCTTTCACCATTGCCCCCATATCTGTTCTCTTGTTTGTTGTGCTCCTCCAGGCTGTGCCTGTCCCTATGCCCATGCCAGCATTGCCTCTTTGTGTTTTCTCTCCTCCTTAATGGAAATGTTCCATACCTGTCTTCATCTGAAGAGCGCCTCAGTCCCTTAACCAAACTTTCCAAACACATCCATCTTTTTCAATAGCAGGGAAGCACTGTCAACTCAACTCTAATGTGTTCTCTCTTTTTGCACTGTGAAAGAAATGGGGGTAAAATGAACAAGTGATTGTGTTTGACAGCCCTGTCTAGAAAGCCAACAGCATTATCTGGACTCCTCAAATAATTGTAGATGTTGTTTAAATTTAAATGAGCGTGTCCTTGAGACAGTGCTCTTACTTATATATATACACCATACTTCTTTTCTAGTATGGCTAGCAAGAGGAAAAGGTGATCAAGAAGAATAAAAGTCAAAGTGAGTGCAAAACTCTCTCTTTCTAATCAATATACCTATCTTTCAGTGGTGCCAGTGCTTTAATTGCTTCCAGGTGTTCTCATCAGCAGGATTTATTTTTTACCAGGACACTGGCAGCATGTGATGCTTTCATACAAAGACATCCAGCAGTCACAAATTGACAAATTGCCTTGCACCTGATGTGCTTTCATCCCTTTTTTTTCTTTTTTTTTTTGAGGTTCGCCATTTTCCTGGCACAGAGCCATGGAGCAGGGTGTGTTTCCCTTACTGGTTTATGGCTGGTAATCAGTTTTGGACATGAGTAGCTATTTGGAGTAGCTTCTCTGTTAACTAGCTTGGTTTTTAAACATTAATAAAGTGCACTACCATTGCAGGTGGGGAGAATGTTTGCTTTAAATTTCTGTACATTGATAGATACTTGGGAAGATAAGTGATTTTAGCTATGGAAATAGTTTGATTTTTAAAGTTTTAGCTAATGAGTATGTAACATTTTTATTTACAACAATTCAGTAAAATATTTAGAAATACTCAGTTTTATTTAAAAGCCACATTAGCTTCCTAAACTTTAGATTTCCTAGGGCATATCTAGTTGCAGTTGACAGGTGGGCTAATTTAATTAAATAACTAAAATGATTTTAAAATGTTGTACTATTTGAGGAATGAGGCATATGCAGTGGTTACTGTCAAGGATTCTAAAATGATAACTCAGTTGAGCAACTGAAAACCTCTGGTGAAGCATGGAGTCAGTGAAGAATTGCATTTAAATTAAATTGTCATTCTTGGGATATTTTACTTAACCTTCTAGCTTTTTTCCACTCTCAGCAAACTGAGAAAAGTGTTAAAACTTCTTGGCAGGGTATAATTTTTTTGTGTGAACCACTTACCTTCCTGTAAATCACTCCTACATACCAGCCAAACCAAAAGACTAACCTCACATTGGGCTTCATTGCTTATACCTAATCTTACTTCTTAGACTTTGCTTATGTTTTCTCCTGCCTGCAGTTAAAGGATTTTTAGAATTAGTAGTCAGCAAAAGAATATATTTGTATGATGTCCAGAATAGAAGGCAAGTCTGGTGTCAAACAGTTTTCTTATTTCAGCCTTCTGTCTCCAGTACGTTTTGAAGCTGTCCAGTTGACTTGCAAGTCAAGCATGGAAGGAAAGAAGAGGAAGCAAACAGAAATGGGAGAGTGAGAAACAGGCAGTTACTAAGAGGAGGAGAGAGGCAAGCTGTCCTTAAGATATACGACACACTGCCAGAATCTGCTTCCACTGGAGCTCTAGAAAGATTGGTTCAGGCTAGGAAAAGCTTGGAAATACATGAATGTACTGGATATACATTATGTTGAAAATGGAAAAAAAAATTAAATCTCTTTTAGATAACAAAACGGACAGCGAGATTGGTTGCTGAGTGGCAGTGTGTTGGATTTTGCCACGGAGTGCTGAATACAGATAATATGAGCATAGTTGGACTAACCATTGACTACGGCCCTTTTGGATTTATGGACAGGTCAGTGTGGCGTAATTGTTTGAGATGTGTGTGTATGTTTACTATGTGGAAGCAATCCCGATGTTCACAGTTGCTTTAATGTTTTAACTCTAAAGCAGATTTATGAACCCTCTTTATGGCCAAGTAGATTAACTTAGTTCCAGTTGTTCTGTAGTTCTTCTTTTCAACTTCTTTTCAACTGTATTCACAACATCTCGAGCTGTTGGACTGTCCTTGTAGCCTGTGGGGTTTCCCAATGTTTGAGAGGGCAAGAAAAATATCTAATGAGGTAACTTTGGGAAAAGTATCAAGGAGTGTTCCCTTTCACAGCCTTTACTTTCCTAAAGGAGTCTAAATTAATACTTCTCACGGTATTGGTGGGCAGATAACTAGAAGAATGCTAACTATTTCTTCGTTTGTAGATATGATCCTGAGCACATTTGCAACGGTTCTGATAATACAGGGCGCTATGCTTACAACAAGCAGCCGGAGATCTGCAAGTGGAACCTGGGGAAACTTGCTGAAGCTCTAGTTCCAGAGCTGCCCTTGGAAATAAGTGAGCTCATCCTAGAAGAAGAGTATGATGCAGAATTTGAGAAACATTATTTGCAAAAGATGAGGAAGAAACTAGGCCTAATCCAACTGGAATTAGAAGAAGATAGTAAGCTGGTGTCTGAACTCCTTGAAACCATGCATCTCACAGGTTGGTGAGGAACACAGAATGTTATTATTTAATAGCCCATCAGTATTTTATAGTCACACTAAAATTGGTTTTTGTCTTGACCTTACAAGAAACCAGCCTTGCGCAAGTACATTGTCACCTGAGAGAAGAACAGAAGATGGAACACCTCTTACCTTCTTGTGAACTGTGGGGCAGTTGTTGCCTTATACAGGGCTCCCCTGTCCCTCATTTGCACCCTCCCTGAGGTGGCAGCTCCTCTGCCTATTCAGAGATGCCAGCTGCACTGCTGCAGGGCCGGGGAGGTTAGGAAGAAGATATGGGACCTGTTTTTTCTTCTGATCTATTAGTTGCATTACTCATATAGTTTCCTTTTTCAGGTGGAGACTTCACCAATATTTTCTACTTGCTGAGTTCATTCTCAGTAGACTCTGATCCTTCACAGTTGGAAGATTTCTTAGAGAAGCTTGCAAGTCAGTGTGCTTCTGTGGAAGAACTGAAAGTTGCTTTCAAACCGCAGATGGACCCAAGGTAGTACTCTTCTTTATTTAAAAGCTTTTGGCCAGTGCTTTTAATTTCATCATAACTATAATGAACTCTGCATGCTGTGTAGTATTTGGCTACATTTGGAAATTTTTGCTGCTAAGTAGGCACATCCTGACCTACAGCAATGCAAATCTTGGTGTGTTTTGTGACTGGTGAGTGCTCAGCAGTGACTTGCAGCAGCATTTAGCTCTTGGGCTAAAGATGTCTGAGCTTTTGCTTGGTCCTTTTTTCTCACTGCCTCTGCTGACTAAGGCAATGAGAGTGCCAAATAGTGAAGTCGTACAGAAATATTTTACAGAAGAAATGGATTAGCTGTGTTCTGCCAGCAAATAGTCACCATGTTCTGGGCTAAGTATAACCTAAATGCACACTTCAGACTCCAAAAACTGTGTGGTGCCATCCGTGCCCCATTCAGTGGGTTGGTTATGTTCTGCAGCCCAGCTGCTCTAAGTATGGAAAAATAAGTTTTGTTCAACTGCTGCTTATCACAGTGGTTGCAGCAGGCTTTCACTTGTTGGAGAGTGGAAAACAGGAGAAGTGTGACTCATGAATTTGTCAGATGGGGGGAAAGACAATCAAGATGGGAGTGTTTTGGGTAGGGTCCCATCCCCTGTTTAATAAGTATTCCATGAAGGTAATGAACCTACCAAATTCTTCAGCTTTTTCTATGTGTTGATATCACAGCCTGTAGAAAACGGGGAGTTGAGAAGATAGACTGGTGTGAAACTTGTATGTGCAAGTATGGCATTCTGCCAGCATGATTTTCTGTAGTCATTTACTGTTTTGGAGAGACTACTGATGATTTAAGTTTTAGTGATGATACACTAAAATGAAAGGGAAGTAAATTAAGGTGGTGGATGTTGCTTATTTAACTGTGTTCCAGACTTCAACTACTTCAAAACTGTAAACAGATACAATACATTGTGAAGATAGCTTGTGTGACAGATGAGACTTTTTTTTTTTTTAAAATGTTATATTCAGGCTTAGAGGAATATCAAAAGAGGAATATCAAATGTCATTATATGGATGTAAAGCTTTGGAGAGGCATGGTACTGTGTTAAAATGAGTCCATAACTGATTTTTATCACAGAGCTGGGTATGTCAAGTGTAAAATCACATTTGGGTAGTACTTTATATAAACTCAGAACTCAAAGCACTTAGTTTCTCTGCTTATTAGAAGTAAGAAAATATAATCTAATACAATGAGTTGTCTGTTTTGAAGCCAGGCAATAATATTTCTTTCTCACTTTGTTTATAAAAGCATTCATAGAAGGAAATGAAAATACTTATTGTATCAAAATTAGTGGTTTTTGATGTGCTCCAACTTATGCTTTTTGGGTTTTTGTTTTATCTTTTGCTGTAGTGCAATTATTAATCCAGGAAAAATAAAAGTTGTCTAGCATGGTACCAAAAATGAGGTGAAGCTGTTGTACAGCACCCACTAACGCAGCCAAATGTAAAAAGATACAATTCTAGCCAAACTTGCAGCAAAGTAGCCTGGATATTGTTAGGGATTTACTACTGCCAAGCGGTTCACATTCTGTGATTTAGATGGGCTAAATTAAAAAAAAAAAATTAAAAAAATCCCCAAACCCACTGATGTCTCATATGACTTAAATGAAGCAACTTTCCCTATTTGAGTTTTTCATAGTAGTGGTAAGATTAGTAGATGTTAGATCCTTCTTCTGTACACTATTACACCATTAATGTTTGGAAAAGAAATTGGAAAAAAACCAATCCAGTGGATTCTATGTTATCTTGGTACTTAAGTAAGATCAAACTCCTTGTTCCTAATTCCATTCAACGTTCCAAGGGTGTTTTGATAAGAATTGCAGATCTACACCCACTGGTAATTCTGAGAATCTGCTGTCTGCACTTCATGTACCATGGGAATGTGAGTTGAACACACTGGAGAAGGGGGAAGGAACAGTAAAATTAGTATAATTTATTATAAATTTGTTCTGTGAATTACAAAGTACTGTTATTTGACCTCTCTAGTGAACTCATAGGTTATTGTGAATGTTTTCTGATCTACTTCATGGTTGCAAAGAGGTAGTTCTTGACAGACAGCTCAGCTTCAGTATTTAATGTGTTTGTTTCTCTTGTTCCCAGACAACTGTCAATGATGCTGATGCTGGCTCAGTCTAATCCTCAGCTATTTGCATTATTTGGAACAAAAGCTAACATAAATAAAGAATTGGAGCGCATTGAGCAGTTCTCTAAACTGCAGCAACTAACAGCAGCTGATTTACTCAGCAGAAATAAAAGACACTGGAAAGAATGGCTGGAAAAATACAGGTGAGATTTCTCAGTATTCAGAGCAGCGCATTTGTTCTGCGTTTTATGTGATTGTGTCTGTTTCACAAAAGATACCCTGTCTGGGTGTATGTAGGCTGGGCAATGTGTGTGGGGCATGGAATCAGAAAATTAGCTACTCCAAAATCAGCATATCTGTTGCTGGGCATTTTCAAGGCCATCTGTGTATTTTGTTTGCTAGATTTTGGAGAGGGGTGAAGGTACAGAAATAATGTCGCATCAAATCTGGTATTAAAAGTACTTCAAGGGCAGTGATCTTGATTCTAGCAGAGGCTAATTTGATTTGTGAGTCTTTAAGTGCTCAGAAATTACAATGACTGACCTCTCAGTGTTTCACCCTTTTACATTTTTTTTTCTGAAAGAAAAAGTCTCTGTATTAATATAAAAAGCAAGTTAAAAGAGTAACTGTAAAAGTAATTATGGGAAAAACCCCCGTGTCCAGACTAATAGGCGTAACTTAAAAGCCTAAAAACTTAGTGTTAGCAGGAAGTTTTTTTTTAATAAAGAAAACCCTTTAGTAGAGGATTAGTTGTTTCTGCTGCATGGATTAGATCAAAACTCTTTTCCTCCTGGTTGCCTGTGGTCTTGTTCTCCAGTGAGGCTGAGAGTTTCATCAAGTGTTTCTGTTAATGGGTAGATCAAACTGCTGCAGCTGTGTTGTATCCCTTCACTTTTATCGGAACATCAAAAGCTTCAGTGCATAAACAAGCACAGAAATACTTAACCCAAGTTCTGAATGTGGTGATTTTTGCAAAGCGATGCAGAACAGACTGCACCAGTGAGGGGGGTGGGAGGGGCCGGGGCTAATGGTGTCTTAATCTGGCTTTTCAGTGACTATACAAGGTGTGCCACTTCCTCAAGCCTCGCCAGGACCTGCCCGCACTTTGTAATGCTGCTTTTAAATGAAGCAGTGTTTTCTGTTCTGCTGTGGTGCTTAATTTTTTTTTAACTGAGAGGATTATAGAAGATATGATATTAGTCAGAACTGTAAACTAAGGTTCTCGAGAAAACGGGTCAACTTCTACATATTATTCTTAAACCAAACCAGTTGCTTTCACTTGCTTAATTTCAGAGTCCGTTTGCAAAAAGAAATAGAAAGTGTTAGTGATGCTGACACCTGGAATACTCATCGTGTGAGGGTCATGAATGCAAACAATCCAAAATATATCTTGAGAAATTATATTGCCCAAAATGCCATAGAAGCAGCCGAAAATGGGGATTTCTCAGAGGTATGCTATTACTAGGTAATGTTTCTCTGGGTTCGTGTGGATGTGTAGCAGTGCTGTTGATGGCTGACACTATGCTAGGAGAGATTCCTTCTCCTGTCTCAGGCAGGTGGGGGTTGTGTATTTACTGTCTGGAAGGTCTGCTTTTGAGGGAGCTGTGGTCTTAATGACTGTAGAACAAAGAAGTTGAAAATCTGAAGCTGACCTTCACCAGCTTTTGTGGGTTGATCCCAGGATAAAACGCTCACCCTTGCTGTTAACTCTCTTCAGGGTGGTGGTTACCTTGGGAGGCAGCTGGGGATTCATTTTGCTTGTTCCTATAAGTGTTCTCTTTTAAAACACACAGCTTTCACCTGTGGTGTTCAGCGTGTGAATGGCTACGTGCAGAATATGGGAAAATTAACTTTGAGAAATTACATAAGAACTGGTTATTGAGACATGCATTTTAGGTTAACTTGATCTTGAGTTCCCTATAGATACAGACTTGGCCAGTTAGGATTTTACAGTTTTCAGCCTATTTGATAGACTCTTCGTTCATCTGTTTCATGTTTGGAGTGTCTGGAGTTTGTGTATTAAACACAATATACTCAGTCATTATAAATACAATACACCCAATCATTATTTGGTGTGAGGTTCTTCTCTACATCATTTTGCTTTTACTTTCTAAATTCTCATAACTGTGCTATGTTTTCTTTCTAGGTAAGAAATGTACTAAAACTTTTAGAGAATCCATTCCAAGAAGCAGAAGGCTTCAGGGAGGTAAAGGAAGATACAGAAGAAGAGGGAGCAACATCTGCAGCGGCTGCTTATGCTCAAGAGACGAGAAGCAGACTACCCTACTGCAGTAAACCTCCGCTGTGGGCTTCCGAGCTCTGCGTTACATGATCTTCGTAACTGCCTTGTTTTATTTTTTGCTGTGAACTGAAGACTCTTCAGCAGTGAAGAATTGAGCAAGGCAAACAGCAAAGTGCTATTTGGTTATTGAAACAACCCTACATTTGGATGCATCTGCAGCAGTCTTCAGCTGTGCTTAATTTAAAACAATTGTGGATCCTTGAAACAAACCAATGACAATCAACAGTCCATACACATCAGTAATTTAAATGTTTTGAGACTGACAGTAATTATTCATATCACCCTGCAAGTAGAGAGCAATATTTTACATTGAGGCAGGCTGAATTTTGAACATCCAAATGGCGTTGTTTTTATGTGAAGACAAAAATAGCAAGTCAGGAAACTGATCTGTTTTTGTCCGATGTCTTAACTAATAGTACTTCTAACATTTATTTACTGCTTTCTCTATGCAGGGACTTCTGGTCCTCTTTAATGGAGGAATAGATTCAGTGTTGCTTGGTTTAAGCTATGTTTCGTTTAATTATGTAGTTCATTTCTTGTGAACCTTCAGATTGATATTTATCTATTTTTAGAGGATTTGTGCAGGGCAGGGTTTGGGGGGAGCAATCAAATGTGGTTTTGTTTTTAATACAGTAAGAGCAGAATTAAGGGATACTATATATATTTGCACTTGAAAATCACAGTGGTAAGGTTTCTTCAGGTTCAGTATATTTGCATACAACACGTAAATATTTACTAAAGTCACAGGTGCAGCTTGTAAGCCAATTGACTCGGGCAAGGTTGGTTTGCCAAGTTAGTGTGAACCTTAAACTACCCCTGTGTTCAAATCCAGGTTTGCTGTTGATGTGCTCTTTAACAGAGCCTCCGTGTAGGAGAAGCGTGTGGCTGGGGTTCCTCTTTGCTCACGCTGGTCAGTGGGAGCCTTCCCTTCCCACTCTGGTCTTGTACCACTCACTTTGCTTCCACGGCCTCTGAAAATCTTTACGCTGAAAGCTGCCTTTCAGGAACGTGCTGTTTGAGCTTGCGTAAAAGATTATAGAGGCTAAGGGAGGAGGATGGGAGCTGGCTTGTTTGCAAGTTACTTATTGATAGTGGTTCAGTTGAGGTTTCAGGGGAAAGTTGGTTGCTGTTACTGCCATGTCAGGAAAAAAAAAAAAGGCAAGCTGTTCCATAGTTAGCTATTACTTTACTTTCTGAACTTCTTTCTGAAAGACTCTATTACTGGATCAGAAACCTGCAATCTCGGGAGAAGGTTGGTTTAATGCAAAGGTTTTTCTTTGCCAAAGAGACCACCGTCTTACACTGTGAGTTTAAGTGTACTCTAGGAAGTTCTTCCTCCACACCTTTGCGAGCTTGCCATTTGCTCAGGTTGAATTGTGCTCTTTTAAGTCTTCCTCTAAATACGAGCTATCAAAAAACAGGGCGAACAGTTGGGCTACTGCTTGTCCATCTGTGCTAATAATCAGTCTGTTCTCCTTGCTGCTGCAGTAAATATGTAATGCGGGGAATGTAAACATCCACTCTGTCTTGCCTTCCACCTGGAGAAACTGATACAAGAGGAACTCTGGGCTGATTCTGTTTCTCAATTTCTCTCTCTCCTTTCAAGAGGCAGAGGGGAAGTGTTTTGCAGGAACTCTGCCCAAGCTTTTGTCTAAACAGAGTGGTCCCAAAAGTAATGATTTTACACCATACTTAAGGGATCAAGTCCCTTTTATAGCATTCTGGTATTAATTTGGTGGGATTTGAGTAGATTTCTATTCATAATGATGTGAAGAAGCAGAATGATATTATAACCATGTGTTTGGACATAGGAGAACTTGAATTAACTACAAAATTATTTTGCTTATAAAAATACGAATTATTTTGCACCTATAATGCCAGAATCACCGAGTGAGAGATACTTTGAAATAGTTTGCTAGTGATTTTATCCTTAAAAAGGGAAATGAATGTAACAGCGAGGGATGAAAATGCGGTATCATTTCCTGCTGAGTACATTCTTTGCTTACGTACAGATCAAGCGCAAGAGGTCTAGAAAGCTTGAAATGATGAGTGCAGACCCTTGGGGTGCCACTTGAAAGTCAGATTTGTAATAGCTGCGGTGTGTTCACTGACTGGTAGAAGTGCTTGGAGGGAATTCATGTGGTCAAGGTGCGCTGATGTCCAGCTGCTCAGTTTCCCAAGGCATGCAGTGACGGCGATGCTCTGTGTTTGAAGAGGTGTGATGATCAGAAGCCAAGGGGAATCCTTGCACTCTTCTTGTACCCGCTTTCAAAGGGCAAACAGTAGTTTCAGCTTTGACAGCAAGTTTCTCCTGTTCTTCCTGGAGCAGTGCAGAAGCAGGAGGTTGTTGAGGACAATTCAACTAAATTTTGTCCAGATAAGAACATTATTTCTTAGCTCAGTTCTTCAGAGAGAAGGGAATACAGCTTATAACATCTGGGAGTCTAAATACTTGAATCATAAATTGCTGGTTGATTTTTACAGCTTATGTTTGCAATAGGTAAGCCTGAAAATATTATTTCTTACTGGTCAAATATTCTGCTTGTGTAAAAGCCACAGACTTGCACTCAAATAAGTTGGTGACTTCACATCAACAACTTTCTGTGGAAACACTTGATCAGGCTTAGTCTGGGGCTGCGCAGCCTGTGCTGCCCTCGCATAAAAGCGAGTGGTGCCCAGATTACAGAACTGAAATGGGAAGCTCTTGGAGACGTGTCTCTGGATGGTCTCACGTGGTGGTGGGACTCTGGTCACGACTTCACCATAACTGCTTCATGAGCTTGGAAACCAAGAATTGCTGAATGCTTTGTGTCAGGTTGTTTGGTTTTTTATTTTCAAATAACTGCTACAACTTTCCTTGATTCTTTTACGATAAAAATAAACCCCGCAATTTTAATAATCTTGTTCATGCCTGTTTCCTGAAGGAGTTTTGCCGGTAACTGTACTGTCCAGACTTTGTTTTGTAGAAGTATTTGCTCTTGTGTTAGTCTCAGATGGCCAGGTCGTATCACAGAAACCTCACTTGGTGTTTTTGCAGTGTTTTCAGAGGAGTGAATTATCCCAGGTGCCTTGCTGGGGATTCTGGCAGTAAGTTTGGAGCAAGGTAAGGACCCTCACCTTTTTCAGAGAGAAACCTTCCTCTTGGCTACTTAGCGATGACACATGGTGACACCTCTTGGCCCAGAGGCTCAAGAAGCAATTATTTGGTGAGCGTCACTCTCCATTCTCCACAGCAAGTTATTGGGGCAGCCCAGAGGTTTATGTAGTCCCACACTTGGCTTCAAATTAAAACCATTTGTTCATTAACAGCTCATCAGCTATTGAAACAGGTTACTTGAGATTTCAGAGATCCTGGCCACTCCATGTTTTTGTGGGAATGTTGTGGGTGGGGCTGATGGCTTGGATGCAGTCCAAGTGCAGGGGTTCTTACTGGGATGGGGCCGACTTTCTTGCTGGCAGCTGGGTTAGTGCTGTTCTTTGGATTTGGGGTGAGACTGGTGTTGGTAGCACAACGATGGATTTGGTTGGCACTGAGCTCCCAAGGCCTTTTCTGCTCCTCACGCTGACCCACCAGTGAGTAGGCTGGGGGGCACAATAACTTGGGAGGGGACACAGCTGGGACAGCTGAACCCAGTTGAGGAGAGGGATATTCCATGCCTTGTGACGTCTGCTCAGTGTATAGAGCTGGGGGAAGAAGGGTGGACATTGGGAGTGATGGCCTTTGTCTTCCCAAGTAACCGTTAAGCATGATGGAGCCCTGCTGTCCTGGGGATGGCTGAACACGGGCCCACCAGTGCGAACAGTGATGGAATTCCTTCTTGTGCTTTGCTTTATGGCTTTTGCTTTACCTGTTAAACTGTAAAAGCAGCGAAGGGCTGTGGCAACGCCCAGGGTCCACTGAAAGAGCAAGTTCAGGCCTGGGTTACCCTGAATTTCCTGTGCCGACCCAGGCCTCACACGTTTGCCTGTGTGTCTCCTCAGAGCACCCCTTCACTACTTCACACACCACCACATGGTCAGTTATGTGAGGTCACGTTCAAGCAGCCACAAAGCCTTTCTAAACAGCCCCTCCAGCTCAGTGACATGTGTGGATGGGCCTGGGGCAGCTTTACCTCTGACCAGAGTCAATATGAGACAGGTAGAGGCCATAACCTGCACTCGCTGCTCTAGAGCTGGGTGATAGAATCATAGAACAGTTAGAGTTGGAAAGGACCTTGAAGATCGTGTTCCAACCCCCCTGCCATGGGCAGGGACACCTCCCACTAGAGCAGGTTGCTCAAAGCTCCATCCAGCCTGGCCTTAAATACTTCCAGGGATGGGGCATCCACAACCTCCCTGGGCAGCCTGTTCCAGTGCCTCACCACCCTCACAGGAAAGAATTTCTTCCTAATATCCAATCTAAATCTCCCCTCTTCCAATTTAAAACCATTACCCCTTGTCCTATCACTACTCTTCCTGACAAAGAGTCCCTCTCCTGCTCTCCTGTAGGCTCCCTTCAGATACTGGAAGGCTGCTGTAAGGTCTCCCCGGAGCCTTCTCTTTTCCAGGCTGAACAGCCCCAGCTCTCTCAGTCTGTCGATCTGGTGATACCAGAGGGTAACGGGTGCAGACCCAGCAGGAGGGTTTCCCAGGGCTGTCCTAGCGCCAGGTCACACAGCTGAGGCTGTATTCTAAATAATGCAGCCACTACCTATGCTACGGCCTCTTTCTGTTTGGCTTTACGCCTCCTGCATCTGCAGCGGGAGGTGGGGTTTCTGTGCAGTAGCAGTTTGCAGTTGCTCTCCCCACCCCAGGTGAGCTTCACTGCTGATGGAGGCAGCTGCCCTGTGCTGTGGGACGGGTACCAGGGGACAGAAACCAAAGGGTGTGAGGGGGAGTCATAACCTTCCAAACAGCTACGAGTATAGACTTCCTTTTTTTCTCATCCACAATAACCAACCAGTGATTCACTTTTGCCTAATTAAGAGGGAAAGGCCATGTCTATCTGACTCCGTAGCCAGGGCATGCAAAGAACGTGAAGGTCTGTACAGTCCCCTCCCTGCCCCGCTGCTGCTGTGGCTGGGCAAGGACAGAGCCGGGCCCTGCAGAGCTTGTGCTAAGCCCCCGCCTTCAGCAGGAACCTCCAGAATGGAGACTGAAGGATGCTTTGTGCGAGCATAAGCAGAAACCGTTTTGGCAGGCTAAGCTGACATTAAAGCTTATGTGTCTTCTACTGTACAGCTGTCTTAAGAAAGAAGAAATTGGTATTTTAATAATAAAACAATAGTTTAAATAGTAAAACAATAGTTTATATTGAAATGTTTCATTATTTTAAAATTATTTTTAAGTTTTACAAAGAAAGATAAATTATGTTTCCATTTTTCAGATGGAGAAACTGAAGCACTGAGAGATTATGCAATTTTGCTTAATCTGTGCTGGCTCCTGGGCTCTGGCTGGTGTCTGAGCAGGTTCTCCATCCCCGAGCAGCTCCCCAGTGTGGTGTGTGAGCTGCCCACAGAAACGGAAAGGACTCTCGGCTGAGTTTGTGGGCAGCAGTGGAGGTCAGTCGTAGGCAGCTTCTGCCTCCTCAGCCAGGGTGGGCCAAGCAGCTGGGACATGGCTAGCCACATGGGTGCTTCGGTCTGGCCCTCTGCCTTTCCCTGGTGGCTGTTGGACGGAAACGTGGTATCAGAAGTGCTCCTTTTCTGTGTTAATGAGTTCTGCACCACGACTGACACTGTAGCACTCCTGTTTGCTAACTGGCTTCTCCCCTCTGTTCTCTCCAGCCGCCTTCTAGGTATTTCCTAACTGCCCTTCCTCAACGAGCGGTATTTTCCAAAGCAGAACTAATTGTGCAGTGTCTGGACAGGATGGAGTTAACTTTCCTCATAGCAGCATGTATCGGCTGTTTTGGATTTGCAGCTAAACCCTGGCTGATAGGAGAGCAGTGTTTTGGCTACTGCTGAAGTCTCAAGGCTGTCTCTTCCTCTCCCTCTGCCGCTGCTGAGCTGGGAGGGGCAGAGTGAACCCCAACCGGCCAAAGGGCTATTCCATGCCATACACCCTCATGGGCAGCAATAAAAATGGGATATGGGGGTGTCCTTAATTCCCATACTTTGCTCTCAGTTTTTTTTTTCTCTAAAGCTGTCTGTCTGCAAGGAAGCAGCTCATCACTGCAAGCCTGCACCTAAAGTCTGAACTTCGCTGCTAGATTTTTCACATAATGCATCGAAAAGGATGAATCTGCTAAAACGATCTGCGTTACAGAGCTGGGTGTGAGGACAGGGAGGGCGAGGCAAACTCCAACAGCAGCGTTTAAGCTGACTCAAAAGGATTGTAGAATAGCTCAGACTAGAACGGACCTAATCTTAACTGCACACACCCCACCCACCCCCAACCCCCAAATCACTATCTTTATATTTAAAGCTTAGAGATATGAACACGGCAAGAGTACCTGGGGGCAAGAAACAACTACAGCACCCCGGCTGATTACATTTAAGATCAACTATTTGTTTTATGACAGGTTAGGGCTTACCCTCTCTTCGCTGCCCCTGTCAAGGGCTAGTTAAGACACTTTTGAAGCATTTCAGGGGGGTGGCCGCAGGCAGGCAGCATGGCTTTCCTCGGGAGTCATGCTGGGTTCCTGGGAAAGCCAAACCTTTCTGCTGGTGCACTTGGCTGTAGTGCCAAGCTCCAGGGTCCCAAATGTGAGCTACCTGCTCCCTGCAGCAGCAGTGCAGCTGCTCGCTAGTGGGGAGGAACAGCTCGGGACAAGGTGTCTGGCTGTGACAGAAGGCGAGCTGGCACCTGCGCTCCTGGTAGCGAGGTTGCCAAACAGCTCTCCACCTGCCTGGGCAACAAAATAGCTGAATCTGGAAGCCACCTGCTCTTTCAATCTCCTGTTCCGTAGAACAGAAGGAAGGTGGTTAATTACCTGTAGCACAGATGAAGCAATGGCACAAAAGAGGTGGGTTACAGCTGAGTGTTACCACGCTGTCAGTCTGGCTTTGGTACCAGAGCAGGAACAGAAACACTTGGGTCAAATTTACAGTTGGTATATTCTGACTCTAATGCTTAATTTCTATTTCAGGAAAAAAAAAATATGCATGAAACTACTTACGCATCATCACAAAATAATAATCTTCAGTATTCCACAGTACTGGTATTATGCTCACTCTGCCTGTACTATTAAATAAGTGGCTACTAAGCCAGACACACTTTAAGTGACTGCATGATCTCAAAATCAAGCTCTTGCAAAGCTGAAAGTTTCAAGGCAGCCTGTCTCGCTGCAACAGTTTCACACTGTGAAGTTAAAAGTTCAACTGTGTCTTTTTCTCAATATAGAAAGGAAAAAAAAAAGAAAACATCAAGCAGAAGGAAAATCGTAAGCAAATTGAAAAATGTGATCCTGCAGCTGAAAGCTGGAGTCAGAACAGATTGGCAATCAGAGCTTTGTTTCGCTTTAGTGATGCTGAATTTCCATTTCAGCTCTTTTACTTAATCACCACAAAATAAGGTGTACAGCTTAAGTCAGGGATAGGAAAACTACATCTGGCACGAGATTACCAAGTGCTTGAACAGCTGAATGCTGCTTCTCCGAGCAGAAAGCCTTGCTGCAAGGTGACCAGTAGCTTGAAGAAATGCGTTACGCTTGGATTGAGAATTAGTAACAACTTGAAAATAAAACACATCAAATAAGTATTTATGTCTGAATATCTGTACCTTGTACTCATCTCTCAACAGTTTAGAAAGTATCCATTTGTTTATTTCACATACATGTATTTACACTGGGGGAAATTCACAACACCGAAAATACAACATTTACACATTCACAGATGTACAGTTTTGCACGCTCTCCCCTGGTAAGATCGAGCACTCAGCTTTTCTGTCTTTGCAATAATGGCAACATCATTTCTCAGCAGATCAAAAACTGGTAGATGTGGTGGATTTTAAGCAGCATCATTCTCCCTATGTGGTGGTTTGGTGGTTATATACTTCAAGCTATTATATGGCAGGTTATTTCACTGAAGAGAAAAGCCACTTGCATGGCATTTGCATAAGCTTCTATAAGTCATAAGCACATAGGTTTATCTGTTTCTGTTTTACCATGCTATGAGTCACCCTTATACAGAGATAAGTTATCCTTGTAGTAGTTATTAAAGTTGATTCGCAGTAGAAAGTCCTCCAAATGTGGTTGGTATCCTCTGTTTACAAGCTTTGTTACCACTAGAAGAAAAATAAAACAAAAAAATAAAGTAAGCTTCAACTAAGATTAGTATTCTAAAGTCAGCCTGAACAGTATCTGTGCATTTTAACTTCAGGAAAAAAAAAAAAAAAGCCTAATACAGAAATCTGGAAACAAATGTATTTTTGCATATGAAAGGTTCAGTATCTCTTTCTGGAATTACAAAGTATTTCCAATAGGATGGAAGAGAAGGATTACGTGTCAGATCTAAGGGAAGCTGTGAAATTCTAATACAGAAATGCTTTCTCAAGTTGATTTCACAGTAAGATGGTATATTCTTATCATAATGCAAACTGACCAGGAAGCCTGTTTAGGTCCTCTGGTGACCTCTGTGAAAGAAGAAGCTCTGCTGAAGTTTTCTTGAGCAAACTCCATTGTGAGGAAAAAAAAAAAAAAAAAAAAGCAAAGAGAAATTCCTGGGACCACCTCCTCAATCTCCGTGAACGAACAAACCAACTGCACTAAACATCCTTAGCAGCACAGGAAAAAAGGAAAAAAGGCAAGAGAAACTCCCTGAGCTCGTAAACATCCCATGCACTAGTATAACGGGAACGAGCAAGCAGCAGTAACATGCAAGGAAGAAGGAGAAGTGTATAGTTAGAAGTCAGGGCCTGAGCCAAAGCCATTGAAGTCCACGCTACTTTGTAGTGGCTTTCAACGGATTCTGGATCAGCCCGTTGTGAAAGAGCATTTTACAATAGGTGGTGACTGAAGGGACACGTGTAGAGGAACAAGCACACGTTTGTTTTGTAGTGCTTAATGAAGAGGGTGTAAAGAGCTAGGTCACTCAGCAGTTTTTCCTTACGGAATGGTCTATTAATCTCTGTCCATGAAGCAACCATAGATCTCGTAGTATGGGCTTAGTTGGCTCCCAGAGGTGTTCTGACTTCCTGTAGAATTTGGAAGCAGCCACTCTAACTCATCCTGAAATACCTGGGTTTGATCCTTTGACACCACTTTTGGACACCCTTAAAGAATAAAAAGGGCAGCTCATTTCCTGAAGAATATAGTCTGACTAGAAAATATTCTCGAAAAATAGGTCTAAGGAAAACAAAATTGTTCTGCCTTCAGGAGTTAAGGGATTCCTGAAAAAAAACCACAACCCCAGGAACCACCTTTGTACTCAGGGGAGGGATAAGTAACTTCTACTAAAAACACAAGCAAGATCTGAAAGAGAAATGGAAAGAAAAGAAAGATGAACCATTTCTTCACATTATAGGCCAAGCTGACAGTGAGAAGAAACTTTATCAAGTTAAAGTAAAGAACATTGGGCAAATGATCTGTGCAGTTGAAAAACACTTGCCTGGAGCACTGGCTGTAAGCTCCACCTAGTGCTAGGAGGCTCTCTGAGCTTTAGTCCAGCTGGGGAATCAGAATTTTCCGGTCTCCTAACAATGGTAATACTCAACTAATGCAGGTATGTCTAAAGTTACTTTAAGTGGTAGCTATCTCTCATTGCGGCCAATAAAATGTTCCAGAACTCAGTTCCAGAGAAAAGAAAAATATAAGCACATATATAGAGCTAAATACCAAATACTTATTTTGCAAATCAGCAAAAACTTATGGTCAGTTTTGGGACGATTTCCTGTGTGGGCACTTTAGCTGACAGATATGCAGCTCTTTGCAAACCACGATAATGCAGTTTTCATTTAGGAACTACATTTTCTAACAGAGGCTAAGCAGACACAGCTTCCTACTTTTACATTATACTTCCAAAACCTCTTTGTAATTTTTTCAGTTGTCAATCAACTTTTTCTTCTATCTAGTCTAGAATGTAAGCGATTTCCTACCTTTGAACAAGAAGTGGGAGTAATACTTGAAGGTGTTGTAGGACTGCTGCATCAGACCAAAGTTGGGATGAACAGCCATTTGCTTCCCTGCGTCGAAGCTCCACGACTGGGAGATGAGCTGGCTGCGGAACTTCAAGATGAGGCTGAAGATGCTATGGATAATGTTCATCACGGGGGCGGCCTTCTCTGTCAGCAGACCCCTAACAGAACAAAAGCAGCTTTAGAAATGTACTTGACATAACTTACTGGTTGTAAGAACTAAAATACAAAGGGGTGACAATCCTTTTGGTTTCTTCTTTAGTTGCTTTTTAAAATAAATCCACAAGACTGCAGTCAAATGTAATGGCGATTTAGAAAAGGTGCCTAAACCTAACATAATTTGCTTGCACTTCCAAGAAACTGGTATTTGTACTGGTGTATTTGATTTCTCGAATGATATCTGCAGTTGCAAAAGAGATACATTTAAAAATGTTATCGTGCTCTGAGTTTCCTTAAACTGTAATCCCCTCTCATCCCATCACCTGGTATCCAAATGGCAGATTTATCCAAGTTTTTTATCACTAAAACTGAAAAGGAGAGACATGAAAGGGAAGATTTCTTCTTTATAATTTCTGTTCTTTATCATCTCTTCTCCCTCCATCTCCCCAACTCTATGACTCCAGTTCATACTGTTTAAGAAGAAAACAAATAAACCCAGCCTCCTCTCCTCTTATTCACACCACCCTTCTGGCTCACATACAGTAACCAAAGGGCAAGGAGCTTGTCATTCCTAAGTGACATCTCTTGCACTGCTCATAAATCTGACAGAGGCATCAGGCCACATCTGTTCCTTCAAGGTTCAGTCCTGGTCACTGCATATATATTAAAAGCATATATAAAGTATAGAAGAAGCATTTCACAATCCGTGAGAGAGGTCTGCTTGTGCTCACTACTCATGTTGAATGAACCACAGCGCTCATTTACAAAGGCTATGACAAGGCTGGGGTGAAAGAAAAACAACTGTGGCAAGTGTGCCCTTAGTCCTCAGGTCAGAGCTGTCCTGAGTGGACTCGAAGCCAGCAGAGGGAGGGTGAACAGGAGCTGGAAGCAACTCAAAGGACTCTGCAGAAATGAAGAGGATGGGGAGCTGAGGAAAAGCATCAAAGCATGGACCTCATAACGTGCCATGAAGTTTGTTTCCCTCACTGAAACTTTTGTATGTAAAGAGTAGTTAGAATGTCAGGTAGAAGCCACTTTAGCACAAATAGTTTAGGGTAGACTAGCAGTTCCACTAATTCAAATATATAAAGCAAAAAGAAGTCTGGTAGCTTGCCTGAAGATTGCTTTGTTGAGGTATTCAGCATGTGTTCTGTGAATTTCTTCCAGGTTGCCTACAGAAGACAGTTTGTTTCCAAATTCACACCATGTAACATGAAGAATCTGATTGGCAATGTAACCTTGAATAACTTTCACAAAATGCTGCATTTCATGTTTATACAGCTGGAGTTGTCGAAACTGAACAGAATTTGATGCACTACTCACTAATGCTGAAAACAAAACAGAAATATATTATTATCAGCACCCACAGAGACTGCCTAAAATCAGATCTTTAAAGGAATTTCTGACAACAGAGACTGTTTAAAATGCCAAGGAAGTTTCTTTTAAAAATGGTGGCTCTTGAAGCCTGACATGACTGTTTACAAGCAATTGTTTAGCACAGGGTGTTAAAAGCATTTTAAATAGGATGCTCTCTAGTTCACTCGTTACACTTACCAGTGCGTTTTAAGTGAAACCAAACATCCTTGAGAGTCCACACCATGTGCTTCAGCTGAAGCAAAAAGGAGAAGATCTTGTTGTATTTATTCATGCAGCTCTCAGTAATGACAATGTTCAGAGGCCAGTCAACCTAAAAGAAGGAACGGTGCTGATCATTCTACATTTTTGTCTTAGAAACCAGAAGAATATTTCAGGGCCATACAAATTAATAGAAATATTTTAATCATATAATGCACTGGCCAGGCTAATAAATCTTGGAATTTCCATTACACAATTTTTTATGTATTCCTTTATTAAAAACATATTCACTCTACCGTGGCACACAAGAACCATGGTATAACTGCAGTACTATGACCTTTCTCCGTGCTTTCTTACCTTGTACCTTAGCTCTAAGCAACTCAGAGCATCAGGCGCATTGGGCTTGAACACTTCTGGAAGGTACTTGAGGGCAAAGGAAAGATTGGAAGCGAGCTGGGTGTCACCATGAAGACTGTATTGTAGGGCTTTATTTAGGATAGAATTAAGAACCAGTGGATTCAGTAATTCACCAGGTGTTTGTCCTGATCCAAGCTAGGGGTAAAAAGACCACAAATCCTAATTACACAGTATTAATAAAGAGGCTTGCCTCCTGAACACAGGTGAATTAAAGCAGAATGGTTAAAGCGGTGACAATCCCGCCACCTTTCTGACTGGAAGTTTCTACTTCTGCTGTAGGGATGCATAAACTGCATAAGAAGCAACTCCTGAACTACTCGCTGTTCACAGCACAAAGGTGATCTCCTACCTGTGCCGATTTATTTTGATATGTCAGACTGCAGTTTGCTGTGGTTCAGGAGCCGTCACACATCCCTACTGCAGAGATACAGCTTTTCGGTTTTACTGGGGCAGGAAGTACCAACAGGTTTGGTACTATCTACCTGACTCCAATCTGCCTGTCTCATCAACTCAGCACCCTCAGAGATTTACAAATAAATCTATTAATTGAGTCTAAATCCCCAAGTCCTTTCCCTATTTGAGTCTAAATCACTCTTAGGATTCAAGGAAATGCATTAACTATCTTACAGCCAGTTATCTCCACTGGAAACCAGCTACATTAAACCAGGCTGTCCCTCCTACCTCTCTGTCTTCCCTACAAACACAGGGGTAAATCACTAAAATACTGTCTTATCAGAGGGCCCTGTGCTCTCTTCAGATGTCCTCCCCTCTCCTCTACAGGGTATCTGAGGTAAGAGTAGGTATTTTGCAACAAAAGCCTTTCCACTGGATTTTAGCGAATGGCAACAGGCTCTCCCAGCCTTGCTGCCAGCAGATGGGAGGGGACAGAGCAGCAGGAAAGAGTGAAATACCCTTCCATGACTGTTTATCTGTCAAAGTTTGAAATTAGCATTCTCAATGTGCCAAATTCTTGTACTTCCTGTACTGCTGGGATTGGCAGTAGAAAATACTACTCTCTTCCTCAGGACTTCCTTGGGCATCGGCATCTCTTCCAAGCAAACACCTTCTTTTGCCTCAGCCCGTACAACATGAACGGAGTTCCTCGCTACAAGACATCCCAACACAGCACAAAAGAGGAAAACAGCACAAGCCCAGATTCTAATTCACACCGTTCCCTCATTCCCATCCAAATTAATCGAGAGGTGCCCAGCCAAAGCAGACCACCCAAAACCAAGGGTTAAGACAACACAGTAAATACCTTCTCAAACAACAGGTCACTGAGTGACTGAGCAAACTCCCCATCTTCCATTAACAAAAAGTGTCTCAGTGCTTCAAAGTGCTTCTCTACGTTCAGTTCCACAAAGTAGTAATCAACTATTGCTTTGTTCACAAGAGAGACACTAAGAATAGAAACACACAAAAGGTATTATTCTTACAAGCAATTCCTTCTATGCTGTTAACATTCAGCTGTGGCTATATCAGATTAATGCTCCGGTACTTGACTCTGATATCCAAGGCAGGATGATATTCACATAAAGAAAAAAAAAAGAGATTTAAAAAATCTTCATCCAGAATATGTCAGAATTAAAACCTATCACTTCATATAACTAGATTCTGAACAGTACTGTGGAAGTATTTTAAGACTGGCTACATACAGTGATTTTAGAACACACTGCTGGGCCAGGAGCAGTATTTTACCAATAACCCTCTGTCTTATCTCTGTCACCTACACAAGCAGATTAAGAAAGACTATTAAATCCCTGAGAAGAATATGCTAATTGGTAAAGCTCTGACACTAGATATTGAGGGCAGGTTTATACTATAGCATAGTAGGATATACTATACAGCATAGGCATTCAAGCTGGCTTTAAATAATTTAACTCACTGAGTTCTGCTAGTGCACAACTCAGGCTCGCTGACTTTGCTTTGCTGAATACACGAGTCTGTACACAGACTGTGCTGGTGGCCAGCCTGGACGTTTGAAAGTAAGTTAGATAATTACACCTTTCTACATTGCACCAAACTTTGCGTATAGCATACTCACAGTTAGTAAATGGAAATCTAAACTTACAAGAAAGTAGATTCCAGAACACTTCAATACATCTGTGAGTACGTTTCCATGACAGAAGCTAATCTTGTACAGAATAACAAAACCTTTCCTTTAAAATACAATTAGATATACTAATAAAACGGTTCAACATATACATGGTTTCCCTATATATTCCAGTAGTAAGAACAGCTTCTATTTACCTTAAAAACAGCCCTGATGCTGGAGTTCCCACAGAAACATAAAATATATCCTTATCAAGATGCATGAGCTTTCACATAATCAAAGGATTACTTTTCCCCCCTTATCTTTGATCTGCCAATTAAAAACTAGAACAAACACTATAAACCATACAACTTATTTTAAAAAGACATGGAAACCAATGGTATCAAAACTACTGCATAATCCATGAGCGTAGGAGCCACTTCCCTCCAAGCCCTTTTATTTCAAATAGACCTCACATTTTTAATTTATACATCAAAATATAAGTTTATGTTACTATTTATGACATAATTCTGATCTAGTCAGTAATAGACTATATCTGCTGAATCACTTCTGGGAGCAAAGAGAAAATTTAAGAGAACAGATCTATGCGCAACTCTTGTCTTGAAAAAGAACTGATTAAGAACATTAATTGCTAAATTATGGACTCACAACCCCTACCATACTCACTGAGACACAAGTGGAGCAGTAATAGAACGCTTCATCAGCACTGGCAGAGATAAGAGTTCGCTCAGCTGTACAGCCGTTTCATCTGTTGCTGACTGTACCACAGGATCCACGGGAAAAGTGTATGATCTTGGTATCACATGATGCAAGAGATGGGAAACTGGCAGTTCTGCTAAATTTAAAAATACAGAAACATTGTATGTTATTACATCTAAGCAATTTGATAATCTGCTTCTATTGAACTCTACAAATCCCTCTAGATTAGGAAATCATAATGTGTCAAAATGTATTTCTCATCTTTGTGTCTACAAGCAAATTGTTTGGCTACTGCAGATCATAATACCGGTAATTTACTGGTAGTTCTTTTATTTTTTCTGGCACTCATCTTTCTTGCTGAACTTTACCACATCTTCTATTAATTTCCTGTTTCAACAGTTCTACTCACACATCAAATCATAACTATCTTGATATTTTTCAATACAATACTGATCCGATAAGGCTTTCAAATAAGCTTGTTCTTTCTTCCACGTATCTTCCTCTCCCCCTTCCTCCTCCTCAGTCTTGGGAGCATTAACTTCAGAAAATAAAGTTTCTTGAGTCACTGTATCTTGTGGAACTGCTTTTTCAGGTTCTTCTGCCTTAAAAAAAAAAAAAAAAAAAAAAGGACAAATTTTATGGGAGATGCTGGCTTTGTCTGCTCACACTTGGTATGTTTTTACAGGTAACTGACTGACTGACTGGTTGTTCCAACTGAAAATACAAGACCTTACTGACCTGCACTTTTCTGACATGTAAAAATACTACAGTATTACAGTGATCAGGACAGAAACGTAATGCCTTCAATACCAATGTGTTTAATCCTTTGAAGGAAAAGGAAGTCTTCTCAACAAATGCTTCATTTCTTACCTGTGAGTTCTGTGAGGAATCTGGAGAAGGATCCTTGTTGACCACATCTGCAACTACTGTAATTACAAATGAATTAAAGAAAGCATGTACTTAAACTTGCATATAAGACTTAGTTCATACTTCAGACCTGCTACCAAAGTTCTTCAAAATTTCTCTATAGACTACCACACAAAAGACCATCCCAGTAACATTCCCCCCCTGTAGTCCCACCCAGGTAGTTTTACACATGTTCTCTACTTGAGATCACACGAGGTCCTGTTTCATGAAGTTTCAGACCAGGATTTTTATAATGCTCTGTTTGTTGTTTATAGCAGACAAGATTAAGCTCAAATTCTTTCCTCTTAATTCTAACAGTGTCTGAAAAGTTATGCAAGGAATTAAGTACTAAGTACCCATTTTGAAAATAAACATTTATACTTTCACAAGTCCTTAAACAAATGGTAACCAAATAAACTTAATTTTTAAATTATTTTACCTTCTTGTTTCTCTTCCATTGTATTTTCTTTTTTGTCATCTTTAATATTAGCATCAGCAATGACTGGAACACTGTCAGATGACTGTGACTGTGCTAAAGTCTTCTCCTGAACTTGTGACGTTTTTGCTTCCCTTCTGCTCCCTTCAGCTGGTGGTAATTCTTCACTGTACAGAAGTGTCTGAACTGTGGAGTCAGATGAAGGACCTGAAATGGTTTTACGATGGGGTATTGGATCATCTTCTGTAGATGGGGCCCAATTCCCTATTTGGATGCTTGACTGGGATGCGTGACCAAACGGGCTCCAACGAGATTTCAAAGGCTCTGTGTCTGAAACCAGTTCTCCAATTTTGATGTGTGACTGTGAAGCATGTCCGTGGATGTTCCATCGAGGTCTAGCTGAAACCACCTCTGACATGTTTTCACCAATCTTGATATTGGCATCAGACGCGTGACCGTGGATGCTCCATCGAGGCCTTGTAGCAGCTACATTTGACACATATTCTCCAATCTTAATATTGGCTTCTGAAGCATGTCCATGAATGTTCCACTTTGGCCTTGAGGGCTCTACATCTGAAGCATATCCCCCAATTTTAATATGAGCTTCAGAAACATGCCCATGAATATTCCATCGGGGTCGGCTGGGTTCAACTTCAGAAGTATAGCTACTGATTTTTATATGGGAGTCTGAAGAATGCCCGTAAGGACTTGAACGTGGCTGGTAAGTGTCCACATGAGGTACATATTCCCCCACTCTAATGCTGGCATTGGATGCATGTCCATGAATATTCCACCGAGGCCTTCTGTACTCCACATCAAATACATTTTCTCCCACTCTAACATGTCCCTGCCAAGCTGCAGATGGTCTGAGAACTGTATTAAAATCATATTCATTTTGCTGATGTAATGCTGCATTGTCTTCTCCTTCCAGTGCTCCTCTCAAGACAGGCTGATTGTCATTTACTTGAGAAGTCTCAGAAAGATCTGAGCTAATATTTCGGAATGCTTCATCTAGCAAAGATCCTTCTACGCTAACGGCAACAGGTTGTTCTTGTGGCTTTGATAAAAAATCTTCTATATTCACATTGCATTCAGGCACGGAATCAGCACTGTACAGAGGGCTGCATGCTTTCTCTGAACTCTGGAGACTGCTTTCAGATCCTGCTGCTTCATGCTGAAAATGCTGATCAGCGTGATTATTTGTTGGCTCTGGCACGGGCAGTGTTTCATCAGCAGAAGTAGCACATGCCAGTTCAGGCTCAGGTTCTTTTTTGCCAACGGTCTCATCAGGTTGCAGAAGTTTCACAGAAGACACCTAAAAAGAAATAATTATTACAATGCAGGGCTAATCACATAATCAAGCTACCTCTTAGGGTGCCACTTTAATACTAGTAAGATTTAAAGTTTTCAATTTTTTAGATGTACTACAAATAATGCGGTAACTACTCATCCCACTGTTACAGTGAATCTTGTGTTTACCAAAGTGAAATGAACCACGAAATTAACTCCCTTGAGGGAAACCTGGAACAGCAACCTGGAATTTATGTAAGAAAATAAACTCACCTCTGGATGTGGACCTTTCACAACAGGGGTTTTGTCTAAAGCCAACTGGCACTGATTATATGGAATAATATCTAATTTTCTCCTGTAGTTTCCATCTGGAAGTTTTTCAAGCATTTCCTGTAAGTAAAGATGACAAAACCAAAAGTCTTTAAGTACCAAGTACCAAATTTTCTAAATTACATTTCTTAATTCTTTTCAGAAGATACCTCGATGCGTTTTTGATCTTCTAATAGAAACTTAAGGCGGGCTGTTTCCAACTTGTGTCGCTGGATTTTCCATAATGCTCTTTGTTCCCTACGGGCTGCATCATCGGAAAGCTTGCTATAATGATCAATTAATTCTTGCCTAAATTAAGGTAAAAATAAAGCTCATTTACTGACTTTTGCATACTGATTTTCATCTTCTCATCTAAAGAATAAGACCTTTCAGCACTTCAGAACTGAGAAGCAATTTTTTAAAAGCTGAAGCCAGAGGCTTCAATCACAGAGAATAAATGGGCAGAGAAACGGGACTATATTCTTAGTCAATATGTACTTCTATAACTATTCTTAGTAGATCACTTAAGTTTTTTTAGATGTAACAGAGGAAAGTCAAATACAACTAGACGCAGAGTAAGAGCAATTCAAATGATTACCAATATAACTCCACATGGTTTTTACTTCTGCTTTGACATACACGTGAACATTTTTGCTGTGGGCTCAGCTCTTATGTAGTTAATTTTTTTCCTGAAATTCTGATCATAATAAAAACCATACTGGATATGTTTGGCACAAATTTTTGGGCCACTAACCATTCCATAATTGCAAAATTGCTCATAGATTACCAAAAAATCCTTACATCCACCCTTTAACTGCAAACATTACCTTGTCGAGCAATGTCTGGGAACTGCTAGAAGCATAAATTTTAATATACAACAGTACTTCCTGAAGTCTTTATGAAGGTTGTGGACTATCTAAGTTTTAGGAGACTACTCAGATACATTTACCTTGCCTTCTTTTCCAGTTCTTCTTCTAAAGCTTTCAGTCTTTTTTCTCTCTCTCTGAGCTCTCGGGCATAGCTGAAATCATCATCAATCTCCTCTTGCTTTATTGCAAGGCGACGCTGCATAAATATTTAACACTTTTAAAAGCCACTCTCGGTACCAGCTGTAAAACACACCTCTGCAAGAACTTATTTGTACCCTGTGAGCTATTGGTTCAACTTCAGTGCAATAAACCAAGATACCCTTTCAAGTATTTGCCCAAGAAATACAGTTGGCCTTTAGAAACACACACAAAAATACCTCCTGGTCTTTGGCAAACTGCTCTTTCAGTTTCTGAAACTGTTCTCGTTTCTTAGCATCTAAAGCCATTCGTTCTGATATTTGGCGATCTGTATTAAAATAAAGATGTTGTTAGTTTACATTAACAAACCCAGCAGGAAACACATGAACCGCCACCACAACTTACCATTAATGGCTTTTAGTACTTTGCTAACAGTTTCTCGAGCATGAACAATTAATTCTTGTTTGGCTATTTCCATGCGCAAATCCTAAAAAAAACAACCCAAACAAACAAAAACACAGGTGGGATTTTTTTTTTTCTATTATTTTAGAATATTATTATAGAATATTATTTGCAAATACACTGATGCAAAGTGAGGTGCATGCTTTATAATGCTTATTAATCTGTGATTACTGTACAGAAATATGAATAAAACAATTAATTAAGTGGAAAGTCTATAAACAAATATTGAAAGTTAATACTCCAGACCTTACGACAAACCAGATCCATCTGATATATACACTATATGGATGGCATCTGAAAGACAGAAGTCTCTTTATAACTAAAAGAGATCCGAAAAAACCAATTAGCTATGCAAATTATAAAAAAGAGTCTTATCTGGTTACTAATTAGTTTGTCACCTTTGCTAAATTAGAATCCAACAATCTTTTCAATACTTTTCAACAGGCGGGCAAAACTGCTGCTGCAAAGAACTAAGAAGGAAATCCAAAACTCATTTAATACATGGCAACAAATGACACCACCTATACTTTTAAAAGCTAATTAACTACATTTATTTGCTGTGGTAACAATTCAAACAGCAATTGACCGATGATAAAAACCAAAGTTATAACAAATTTAATTTTAATTCTTTATTTTTTTTAATTTGCATTAAAAAACTTTCCCAACAATTACTCTTTATTCTTTTATTCATTTACCTTTTCCTCCTTGCTTATGGAACTGTATCGGGCAATTCTTTCCATCCGACCCACATACACTGCACAATCTCTCTCTATTTCTTTCAGTTCCTCAAGCGAAAAAATAACTGAAATCCGGGGAACAGGTATATCTGACCAACATATATAATGCTGAAAAAAGAGAAAATTCCTTTTAAATGCATTTTTTAATTGTAAAATATTAGACTATGAAATCATGGGGTTTTTTTAATTTATTTTTATGGTTTTTTTTTTCATACTGAACAAGGATCTATTAATAAAACAAGGTTTTATTAATATCATCAGGTTTAGCATTTATATCATTCAAAGTAGCAGACAGAGGTATAATGTTCCTCCAGAACTTGGATCACAGGTGAAATTCTCAGGGTCCCTTCTTTCCCACTGAATTGGAGAGGAATCTAAAATCTGATACAAACATTTGTATTACTCATATTCTAAATGCCTAAAATTTTGCTTTTCTGAATATCCAAATTAACTGAGTCTGGGTAACTCAGTGCTGAGTGCATCTCTCCTACCAAAAGTCAGGCTTTGTTCACTTACATCCCCCACTGATCCCCACTGAATTGGAACAGTCTGGAAATGTTCTGGAACACAGGCAACACACACCTACAGGAGAGAACTCTACACAAGGTATAACTCTCAAAAATACGGCCAATGCACATCATAGAGTTCTTATTCTCTAAGCTAAGTATCTGAAGTCTTTCAGCTTACTCCAGCATCCCTGAATCTCTGAAGCTGTTCTATGTAGTACAGAAAACAGGTAAGTCAGCTTAAAAAAAAATTTAAAAGAAGAGCACACAAGCATGGTCACACAGGATTCCCCAGTGCTGGTAAAAGCCAGAAGATGGGATGCCCAGAGCTGTGTTCCTTGGACTGTGTTTAGCCTCTGCAAAAGGGAAGAGTCAGCTGTTCAGGACATTATCACGGAAAGGGATGAAATGTGAACGGCACTCTCACACAGATGGAAAACGATTGAACCCGTGTGCCCCACATCCTTGGGAAGGTTCTATCTATTGAGATACTGTATTGGTGACTGATAAAACTGTCATTTATAGTGGAAATAATGGCTGACACTGTTTTATAAAACCTCAGTACTACTGGCACACCTGAGTCATGGTTTGATAATGCTTGTCCGAGCAGACTCAGAAGAACTAGCAGAGGATCCTCTCATTTGAGACATTAGGCTTATGCCTGATAGCAGGTATCTGACACTGAGCTGCTCAGCTGTGCTAGACATACGGAGAGTACTAGTTACTTGGGAAAGAGCACCTATAGACTTCACACACCTCTACGGCTGTTCCACTGTTAGATGTATGTAGAGAAGATGAAAGACACCAAGTAGTTCAACATGTTTTTCTTATCAAGGACAAGACCCGTTTTGCAAAATATGAATAAACAGCACTATTTAAACACCTCTTGGAAATGTAGTGATAGAGCTGAAATACAAGAACTATGCAGAACCGAGTCAAGACCTGGTAAGTGAACCATCTTTAGAGCAAAAACCAGCAGTGTGGGTTATGTGAAAAATGGAAGGCACTTGCTTGGAAGCCTATAATATTTCTGCTTTCAATACAATGAAAAGAAGAAATACAGCATATGCATTGGATACAATAAATTTGATGCTGTTAAAAATTTGTATTTCTGCAGTGAGGTGTTTGAAATCAGATTAGAAAATCAGCTCACAAGTATCTGAGAGCAAGTAACTCCCTTTCGTGAATCAACATTCTACTTATGCAACACAAGTTTTCAATAAAGCAGCAAACTTGCTAAAAATCTAGAAACTTGTTCTAGAAAGACATAAATTTCCCAATGTAACAGGAAGGAACCAAGCCAAAACTTACCCTAGGACAGCACAATTTCAGCAAGTTTATGGTTTTCCCGCATATGTATACATCATTAGCAATATGTTTCAGAAATACAGGGACACAGTCTTCTACTTCTTTTGAAATTAAAACATAACCATGAGTCCAGTAATGTTTATCTACGTATCAAACAAAAAGAAGAAAGTATGTATTTTAATTATTTAATTAGTGGCACAAATTACATAAATTAGAATGTTCCATATACATACTGTACCTCTGAAACAGAGATAATCCTCATTCACTTGGATCATAAATTCTCCATAAACATCTCTAAATACACCACTGTATACCCAATCGTAGATAAATCTAAAAAAAAAAATAAATACAATTGTACAATATTGAAAAATCAATCGTCTCAACTTTATTATAACCAAACAGTAAGTATATTCTTTAAAATATCGAAACACGCAAGCTACAGGCATGATAAAAACCAGCAATTAAGTGCTATCACATATTTAAAGATATATACAGAACTGCAAATACATTTTTCTTAAAAGAAACCATCTTTATATAGAACATTTCAGTGACAATTACTTAAGATAAAAGAGCACTGCCCTAATTAAAACAATCTTTTTTCCCTGTATAATAATTTACCGAGTATATATTAAAAATTTCTAGAAATCTTTGTAGCATGTCAAAAGACAGGGTCAGATAAATAGAAAGAATTTATTTTAAAGAGATAAACATAGGCAGGGAGAAATTGAAAAGGTATAAAACAAAGATGCAACCAAGCACTTTATCCCCGGACCTAGTGACATTTTTAATGTACATGCAAAAATGTTTTAGAATATTTATTCATGCTTTTCCATATGTCTTTTCTGTGAAACCAAACTTTTGAAGAAATAAAAATACAATTATCTGAATATACAATTTCTTACTAGTTGCAATACTAACACTGTTTCTAGATGTTGGGTCAGTGTAACAAACAGGAAGCATTTAGAGCAGGAACTGCCGTTCAATTTTAAGGTCGTAAGTAAAAAGTTAAGAACTTTTGAAGTGTTAAATCTGATGTTTCTATGATTTCTTTGAGCAACAACTTCTATTTTTTAATTTCTCTCGGGTTAATAAATGAGTGGAATAACACTTTCTGCAGACAACAAACAGGACAGCCCTGATGTAGGACTAGATGTTCAATAGAGATCTGCAACAAATTTAGGAGTAAACACTTTTAAGTATCCTGTACTAGTAATACTAGTAAATAAAATAGTTTCATATTTGTTAGGTTCCTTGTGATGTCATGACATCCTTCCCTAGGTATTTCAGAAACCTGACTGCCTTCTATAAATTGCAGGGCAGGAGCTGTGAAGATATTTCAATGACTTTTCTGGTAAACTTGAAATTAAATTTCTTCGAAGAACACTTTATGAGATACTGTATTGGTGACTGATAAAACTGTCATTTATAGTGGAAATAATGGCTGACACTGTTTTATAAAACCTCAGTACTACTGGCACACCTGAGTCATGGTTTGATAATGCTTGTCCGAGCAGACTCAGAAGAACTAGCAGAGGATCCTCTCATTTGAGACATTAGGCTTATGCCTGATAGCAGGTATCTGACACTGAGCTGCTCACTGAGCTGCTTTCCCTTTGTTCTAAAAGGGAAAACAAGAAGAGTGACAATGGGAGGAACCTTAAATGTAAAGCATTTTGACAGATCTTGGTTCTCTCTCTCTAGGATCTAGATACTACTTTTATGAAGTATCACTGTAAACTGATGACAGACTGCAAGTAAAACCCTTATAAAAAGATATTTAGAAAAATTTAGCATCTCTTCAGAGTCTAAACTAAAAATTTCCAAATTGATGAGCACTGTTTAACAAAACTGCTGCAATCCAAGGAACTCTACTTCCTATTGTTAGTTACATCTACTGAATGAAAAAGACTTTTTTTTTTTTTTTTCCCCACAAGAAAAAGAAATAAGCATGAACTTCCTCAGTTTGCGCAATACCAAGAGGAACCTACTAGTTGCCAGTTTCAGGACTTTACTACAGGTATGAGACAGAAAAAAGCAGAAGTTTATCTGAGTCTTAGGAATTTCTAGTACCAGCATCAAGAAGGAAGTCTTATTTACATGCATTTATTTACCAATCTAGTCACATATAAAACCGTTGTTACTGGGCTGGAGCAGAAAGGGAAAGAAGGATTCAGCAAAATGAATTAATTTCAATACATATTTTGCAGATATAGCCACATCTAATATTTTCTCTGAAGATGTTAAAAGCCATTGTTAAATGAGTGGAGTTACTCACTAGATCACTAACTCAGAACTGCTCTCAAACACAATTATGCATAGAACAGTATGGACGCACCTTGTGTATGGTTCACAGCTTGTCTTCAACAAAGACAGAAGAACTGGATAATGCTCATTGCTGCAGTTGTTGAGAGCCTCTTTGTACAGATATGAAAGCAATTTAACACCCTAAAAAAATTGGAAAATATTCTTATATTAGGCAACAAACTTCACTACAACTTTAATAATAGAACACTCATAAATGCACAGCTGTATATGTTCACTAGACACAGAAGGGAGCCTAACAGAGAGATGGGGAAGGACTCTTTGTCAGGCAGTGTAGTGACAGGACAAGGGATAACAGTTTTAAACTGAAAGAGGGGAGATTTAGATTAGATATTAGGAAGAAATTCTTTACTGTGAGGATGGTGAGGCACTGGAACAGGTTGCCCAGAGCTGTGGATGCCCCATCCCTGGAAGCGTTCAAGGCCAGGCTGGATGGGGCTTTGAGCAACCTGCTCTAGTGGGAGGTGTCCCTGCCTGTGGCAGGGGGGTTGGAACTTGATAATCTTTAAGGTGCCTTCCAACCCCCAAACTACTTTATGATTCTAAGATTCACTTCCTGTAGCTATCTGCAGTTAAGATCACTTTATCTGAGCTAGTGACATCAAGCTCACATTACAGTCACTGGAGGGAAACAGGTATGTTTAGAGTTGGATTAATTTGACTTGCTGCAAACATCTTCTTCAGAATTCAGGGAAATGCACTCTAAGGCTTATTTTGGGTTTTTTGATTACTTTAAGAATTGAAAACACAGGACAAAATTCAAAATTTTAAAATATCTGGACAGTGATCCTGGCACTGTAACTAGAGGTCCAAGGTCCTATCTCTGGTAACAGAGAAACTAAATATTTCATGTAAAATCCTACCTGATTTTGAACAAAATTAACATTCTAACTCAAACAAAACAAAGACATCAAATTAATTATCACCGTGGGAAATGAAGCACCAGCTCCACCACTGATCCCCAGTGTCGCTGTTCCTATGCCACAAAGTTCAGCTAAATACCTAAAAAACAGTATTAAAACGGTATTGAAATATATGACTATGTAAGAATGCCCATGTAATATTGTCTCTTTTAGTATACTTGAAAAAAGATCACATTTCTTCTGCTATGAAAGGCTTAAATAATTAATATCACGCTCCTACCTCAACTGACGACCTAATTTTCTGAAGAGGAAGCTGATCGTTAGAAGACTTAAAGTAGGAGGTGTTGACAAAACACAGGCTCGGTAATATTGAAGATACTTTCTCAGCCCACTTGTGAATGCCTAGTATCAACAGATAATAAAAATCTTACTGTTAAAGCTGTTAATAACTAATCTACATCTCACACCAATTGCATCAGCATGAAAACAAACCTTTTACTAAAATAACTTGTGCACACAGGTAAAGAGGGACTTGTGTTCCAAAATAAGGGGAAAGTGAGAGTCCATGCCACTTCAGGCATTCAAGTTTGGCAGGTGACTCCTCTATATTCTTTATACATTCGATGCATGGAGCCAGTACCCACACACAGTACCATAAAGTATCTTGCTTTAGCTTCTTTGAATTGCTCTTTCAGGAGCTTCTCATTGTCCAACAGCTATAATATGAATCTATGGAAACCTGCTGCCTTACTTCCATGCCTAAATTGGATACTGCAGAAAACTCATCTAGAACTTTGTCTAACAAGACAAGGAGAGAGACCTTCTTATTCAATTTCTGTTAACATTGCTGTAAATCAAATCTTCAGAAAGAATACACTTTCATAACCAATCCTAACTTCATTCTATACATTAGAAAGAGATGAAACCATTTGATATCACACAGTGTACATACAGTTCACCATAACATACAGAGAACGGACAGGGAAAATTTGCACTTAATTTGGAACTGAGAAAAAATTATTAAAGCTATAAAATATCATATTTCCCTATTTCAGTTTTTTTTTTTAATATATATACATACTGTATTAAGAAAGTTCTTGTATCTTAATTTTATACATCTTAATGTATAAATATGTAATGTTTTTAAAACTTCTAAAAATGGTATTACTTTAGCCCTCAGTAGAACATGACTAAACAAATCACGCTTCAGGTAATGAAGATCTTTCTCCACACGTTTCAGTGTGAGCAAGCCCTAAGCACCCAGAGCTGTGATTTAACCACAGTGGTGCTGTTCATTGCCGACCTGGGATGAGCATTACACTTCAAATGTAATGTGAAACACACTTGCAGTTTTGCAGAATGAAGAAATTTCATCTTTACATGAAACCAAGGTTACTTTCTCTATGTAAGATAATTGGCCATTAAAACTAGATGACTTAATATAATTGTTTTACCTGAAACACAAGTCCTTTGCTGTATGAAGAATCTAAAACTGGCTGAAGAGAAAAACGACTTAGTCGTGTGTAATAGGTTCCATACTCTGCAACTTCCGAGAGCAGGTTGTGCATTGTCTCTGGTGAAGTTCCAGATACGTATACACCTTCCTTTATCACAAATGTCTGAGCAGCCTAAAAAGATATAGGAAGGGGGGAAAAAAAAACAACCAAAAGGCAGATTAAAGTATGGTGGTATTCTGTATATAACTGTATAACTGTATTCTGTTTTAAAATTGCAGATTTTTATACAGAAAAATAATAGCAGATAAAATTTTTCTGTCTAGATGCTCTGGTGACTGAGACTATATAGCTAGGACAGTGTGATAAACTTATTAATTTGTAGCAGAATTTCAAGAGTATGAATAGTATTTTCAAATATACAAAATAAGACTCATTATCTAATTCCTTAAAGAAAATCCAACTACAAAACTATTTGCAAACCTATTTTCACTTAGAGGACTACAAATACTCCCAGCCTATTGCAGTAACATCATTATTGCAATATGTTGCCATTAGGTCACATTCAACTTTTTTAACAGTATCTCCAACTGCAAGATCTCAAGAGAAATATATGTATTGAAGAGGAAACCTCTACAAAGAAAGAAAGAAGCAGCTGCAACCAAGTGCAGTTAAAAATATTCCATACCTGATTGAGTGAAAACGTAGTGGATACCACACCAATGAGGACATTCAGGACATCTTTAACCAGTTCAGGTTCTTTCATTAGCACCAGCTGTGGAAGCTGAAGTACAGTACTACTAAACAGTTGCAACTCCCCCTCTTGAAGCTTGTAAAATTTGTCAAAAGCTTCTCTTCCAGCTTCAGTAAGATACGGTTCCTCCTTTTTACCAGGTGGGCTGTGTCAGAGTAAACACATTATATGAAAGGAAGGAAATTACGTTCAAAAGAAAAAAAGCCATTTCAGAATTTTGCACAGCCAGTACTGACCACAGAAAAAGCTACTAGTCATACAGTACATTGTCAAGGGAATGTGCATTCTGTCAATGAAACTCTAGCCCAAACTCAGTACAGTGAATAAATAGGTAGATAATTTGACCATCAGTTCAGAGACAGAAGCCTTGGCCAACAATTATCAGCTTCTTTTGTGACCGGCCTTCCCTGATGCAGTTTTCACATTAGGAAAATGAGGTCAATGTATACCGGATTTCCAGGGTCCATGACTTGCATAATGACTTGTATTAACCCATTTTAGCTCTTCCTAGTAAGGATTACTATCCCCTCCAAAATTCTTCCAAAATTTCTGAATTCTAGTAGGTGTCAGGCACATGATCTATATTTGTCTCTAAAGATCCTTACAGCCTAAATAGCAGAAAGAAAAACTGTCTTATACTAGGAATAAAGCCAGCGTGTGCTACAGTGGCTTTGAAAAATCAGATCAGGGAATTACTGAGTTTCTGAGCTTCTCAGGCTCAGAGTTGAAAAAAAGACTGTGTAACACTACAACAGACACATCACCAAGATTATTACTTAAAATTACAGAAAACATAGAGCAGTTTCTCCAAGAATCACGTACATCATTATCCATAACAAATGTAAGGAAGATACCTGCCTTTTTTTTTTTCCCCTTCCATTTTAGGGAAGTTAGAGCCTTCTCTCAGGAGATGCATCTTCTGCTCAACAGCCAAAAGAACAACAAGTCTAGCTACACCATCAAGAAGTCTGTTATAGCTATTTCTCATTTGTTTACAGAGAAGGAAAAGGAATATACTGTACAATACTAGGAGATATGGGCTTAATTATTCTAGTGCTTACAATTACCACTTTCACTTTTGAAACTGAAAATATGGAATCGTTTTACACTGAGATAAATTGCATAGTGCATAAATCAGATTAGTTAGAAAAATGTTGCATTTCACATAAACAGCAAGTAATCCCATAATCCCTTCAGTGTTTTTAACAGAGATGATTTTGTCTCTTCATATGAAAGAGCTGCAATCTAAGAACCAGACCTTTATTCCTTATTCCATCATTAATGCAGTATATTGAATTTTGTGTATTAAGTATGAATGTTTCACTATTTATATGAAGGTCACTCGGATCTAAGATGAAATGCACCTTCCTATATTTGCATATGATGCATAGTAAGTTTGCCAGTAACATCAGACACATACTACCCAATTCTTTCCCAACATCTTCGTTTGCTGGGTCCATAGGTAAGCACGGCATCCCACAAGTCTATGTCTGGAGTCATGCTTGGCTCTGACTGAGAATCAGGAGTCAGATTGGATGCTGACTGGAATCCCTCATCTTCTGACTGGTCTATGCTTTGGGGAACCTGTCAGAGAGAGTTCAAATGTTATACATGAAAGCATTTTACTAAAGTAACATATGCTAATAGAAGATGCTACTGTTCGTGATCAAGTGACTCTACAAACTCAATCAACTGTCATCCACCCTCCCTTTATACCTATTTTAAGTTTTTTCCTGTAAGCACTCATTTGCTAAATCTCTATGGGTATTAATGCCTAAACATAAAACAACAATCACCATCACAACAATATAATAAACTTGTTTGTGTTAAACTCAAAAGTTACTCCTTTGGTAAGCATATAGTTCTTCCAATTGACAATCTGAGGTTTGGTTATTCAACAATATGTAACACTAATAAAATCATACTGCTCAGTATTTAATTTGTGCAAATGATGCAGGCCCTAATTCTTCTAATGTGTAAACATTTTGTTACCAGTGACTAACATAGTTTGTTCCCTAATGCTTATTCATATGCAGAAATTCTGCAGGTGTCTGAGCAGTGCATATGTCATATCCTCAGCTCCCACTTAACAGGAGCTGTATGTGCAGAATAGTATTCAATTTTAGCAAAAGATAATCACACCCACATAAAAAGCCGCATGTTCTTCAAGAAATTGCAAATTTTCCAGTCTGATGGAAAGACTACAGCATTTACTCAGAAAGGTTCTGCCTCCCCTAAGTTACATCTTATATCTGTATGTGCACATCGAATTGCACAGGGCTTTTCTCTTTTAATGTCTCTGCCTTCAAGTTTAAATTAAGACCCTGAGTTAAGAGAATGGCAGGAGCTAGCCATATGCTAAGTAGAAAGAATGAAACAAGGATTAGAAGTGCAGAAGTATAAAAAAACCTACCCAGGTTTTTTATGTATCGTACCCAGTTTTTTTTGTATGCTTCTATTACAAATTAAACCACTACTTATATTTTAAACTATTGTTTCAAAGTCGCACATTGAAAGCATGCACGCACTCTAAAGTCCAAAACAAATGATACCATACTTTAATTGCAAGTCCAGACAAATCTGCGTTGTCAGGCACTGGTGGCAAATCCAACTTGATGTCCATATCATAGGTACGGCTGTGGACTAGAGCACCAAAGAGCGAGACCCGCGTTTCTTTCTCAAACTTGTCACCAGCTGGATAATTCTGTGAGAACATCCCTATGGCCGGGAGTCCAGTGCCAGGTGCAGCCTCCATTATCTGAAGCGTCTTTTGAATTGCATCGTTGAAGTGACATTCTTCGTTGGTTATGAGAGACTGCATATCAGCTTCAAATACACTTACATCATAATAATCATAACCCTGATATTTGACATTTCTCCCAACATACTTATTGTTCAGAAAATAGTCCTTTTTCTGTGGTACAAGCTGAGGAGGACCTGTTCCAGCGAGCTGTACTAAGAGATCCAAGACAGAATTAACTTCAGTAAACGGTAAGCATTCCGTTGTTTCCAGTTCCTCCACGAGATTCTCCAGTCTATCTGCTTGAGCACCCAGGCCACCAACTCTCAAGTTGAAAGACAGCATCAAAATTTTGTTTTTCACTGGAAGCCTGGAAGCGTTTGATTGTAACTTACGGGCCTCATCTTGAAAAAGATTCATGAACAGGGCATTATAAGCAACTTTCTTCAGGTTTTGCTTAGCCCTTCTCTTGCTGATCTTCCGCCTGCCCAGGTGGACCTTCCACGGCAAACCTGCCAAGTGCGCTTCACACAAATCACTGAACAACTGCGTAATGCTCTCCATTTCAAATCAAACTGTCAGGTTACAGCAGGTACAGTCTGGGTGTCTGGTCTCATGTGATGACCTGAAAAATACCAGGAAAAGGAAGAAACACTTGTAATGTGTATGAGGAACTGGTGAGTATAGTTCAAGTGAGACAAGCCAAACGAGAGAGAGGAAAACTGACCTGGCACACATTTAGGTCACGAGCTATAAAAATAACACTATGACTTTGACCACTGACAAAGCGATGGCAGTGCAAGCTTAATTCCAGACGCCTGATTTTACTCGGCAGACTGACACAGAACAGAGACAGTTGTCCTCATCTAACACAGGATACGTACGGGGACACCTCCAGCAGCTTCGCCATTCCAGCTCTTCCCAGGGGACACGCCGCCACCTGCCCGCCCCTGCCCAGCGCCCTCAGCAGACGCCACGGGAGGGATGAGGGCAAGAAGGGGCGGGCGCTGACGGGGACAGACAGCGCAGGACCGGCCTGCGCGACACCGGCCATCGCCGGGGCGGCTCTGGAGCACCCACCGAAAAGGCGCGGCGGCCGGGGGATCCCCACGGAGCAAGCCGAGCCCACCCC